>OY757027.1:18800929-19360641 GCA_963580285.1 Lucinisca nassula | reverse complement strand
AATACAACTTGACTCAGGTGAGCGAATTAGGTCCATCATGGACCTCTTGTATTTATTTTGTTTTCCATACTGACCATCTTTGGGCACAGCAAGATGTTGTTTTCTATGCTTTTAATCTATTTTTCAGCTGCAAATCACTAGTGTTTGTAAGAATCACACCTTACCTGTGACCATAAAATCGACCAATTGAGAGCTTTAATCGACAGAAAAATATCTTTTGAGACAGTTTTAAGGTAGATTAATAATCTACAATGAGTTATACTAAAAATAAGTGCCTCTAGAATTTCATACGAAATCACACGAAGAGCAAGACGAACCATCCCAAAAAATTTCTGACTGTATGGTATGTCTCATATTTACTGTATAACTTGTCTAAGATACTTTGTTTTGACTGTATGGGATGTCGCTTTTAATGTGTGTAAGTTATTCAAAGGTACATTGCAATATTTGTCTATGCAATAAGATGATAATGCTTAAACAATAGCAATTCTACGTAAAAATATTAATTACCTATAAATTCCCGAAATTTTGGAGAAAATGCATGTGCTGTGTGCTTCATGTCATTGAACCTTTAGAGCACTACAGACTAGAGGTCTTAACCACTCGACCAAATGAGCCAGCCTTCGAGGACTGTCTTTAGGTGCGAAATATTTAACAAAATGAGTCGCATCGTCACGCGTCTCTCTTCATCCACAGGACGCATAGCAAATACTCTGATCAGACTGCACAGAGATGCAATATGATTAGTTACGGACTATTTGTTCAAGACATATACATGTAAATTTATACAAAGAAATGAAGAGCTGTGGACCAGTCTGTGAAAGATATTTCCTTTTCATCCCCCGACGGAATAGATTCGGGGGATATAGCGATCGGCGTGGCGTCCGGTCGTCCGTATATTGATGATACTTGACACAATGGTAAACAATGTTGAGACGGCGTGTCTTGCGCAAGAACCACAACCCTGGGCACCATGGTATTTCAGTTATCTCCTCTTCTAATAAAAAAGAATGACTATCTTGTGATCTCTATAACTCCAATATCCTTCGATATATATTGATGATACTTGACAAAATTGTAAACAATGTTGAGACGGCATGTCATGGGTAATAACAACAACCCTTGGTGCCATGGTTTTTTTAGTTATCTCCCCTTCGAAAATAAAATAGAATGACTAGCTTGTGGTCGGCATAACTTCAATACCCTTCGAGATATAATGATTAAACTTTGTACAATTGTTCACAAGGTTGAAGCAGCATGTCATGCGAAAGAACCAAAACCCTTCGTGCCATGCCATTTGAGTTATCTCCTCTTCCAAAATAGAATTGTTATCTTGTGATCGCCATAACTCAAATACCCTTAGTGATATATTGATGAAACTTGGCACAATTGTTCACAAGGTTGAAGCAGTATGTCAACCGAAAGAACCACAACTCTTAGTGCCATGGCATTTGAATTATCTCTCTTCCAATAAAATAGAATAACTATCTTGTGGTCGCCATATCTCCCATACTCTTGGAGACATGTTGATAGAACTTGGTACAGTTGTACATGAGGTTAAGCATGCGTGACATGTGCAAGAACCGCAGCTCTTGGTGCCATGGCATTTCAATTATCCCCATTCCAATAAAAATAGGATGACTTTCTTTTGAGCTCCATATCTCCAATATTCTTCGAGACATGTTGATAGTACTTGGTACAGTTGTACATGAGGTTAAGCAGACGTGTCATATGCAAGAACCGCGACTATTGGTGTACTGATTTTTGAGTTACTTTCCCTGACAAAATAACGTTGTGATGGCCATAACTCTAAAACCCTTTGAGGTATATTGATGATACTTGGCATGTTTGTTCACAAGGCTGCGACAGCATGTCATTCACAAGGCCCACAACTCTGGGTGTCATGGTTATTATTGTATTTGAGTTATCTCCCCCTCTAATAAAATTGTATGACTATCTTGTGATCGCCGTATCTTCAACAGTCTTCGAGTGATGTTGATTGTTTAAATTAAGCAAGCCTGTCACGGGCAAGAACCACGACTCTTGGTGCACTGGTTTGTGAGTTACCTCCCCTGACAAAATATTGTGGGCCCTAGCTCAGAGACCCTTTGAGATATGTGGTTAACACTTGGCAATATTGAGACAGCATGTCATGCGCAGGAACCACAACTCTAGTGCGATGGTATTTGGGTTATATCCCCTTCTAATAAAATCATATACTCTGAGACATAATGATGGGACTTGGTATAGTTGTACGTGAGGCTAGGCAGGTGTTTCATGTGTGAAAATCATGACTCTGGGTGCACATTTTTTTAGTTATTTCCCCATACCATATAATCTTGTGATGACCATTACTTGGATACCCTGTGAGATATATTGATGGCATTTGGCACAGTTTTTGACAAGGTTGAAACAGTGTGTCATGCCAAAGAACCACCAACCGGGTCCTACACGAACGACTAATTCATCAGGGCTGAAATTAGTGAAAGAAACAAAATTGGACTATTTCAACTTGAGCGTAACAAAACAAAAACTCATCTATGCGTCCAGCAAAGACTAATCTCAGTCTGAGCATCAGCCCAGTCTGAACAGTGTGAAAAAAGTGAACAAGAGGCCCATGGGCCACTACGCTCACCAGAGGTATACAGGCATGGTTACCATCTTGGTCATGTGACAACAAAATGACACCATGCAATCAGTAAAATCCACTGTCTTGCCTTTTTTTCATACAATTGTTTATGTGACCAAAGTTGACCGTAACGTAAAAACAAGGTCAACCAAAGGTCATCATTTGAAGAAAATTGGTAGGGTCCGAGACCCCGATGCTGCATACTAAGTTTCAAGGGCATCGGCCATTTGGTTCCTTTAAAGGTTTTTTACCATATATGGGCATGGCAGCCGTAATGGTCATGTGACCCAGTCCTTACGAACAAACTTTCATTCCCCCTTCCCATAGAAGCTCCACATGTAATTTGGATTCAATCGACCGAGCAGTTTAAGTTGAGAAGAAGATAAAAAATACTCAATCTGAGCCTTCCCGGACAAGGGTCAGTAAATGACCTTTACCTTCGGAACTGACAAAATTCCATTCAGCTGAGTGAAAATATCATTTCTGATGCCACTAGCTACCATGCAATCAGAAAAATCCACTGTTTTGACTTTTTTCCATACAAATGTCTAAGTGACCATATTTGACCTTGACATAAAACTGGTCAAATTTAACCAAAGGTCATCATTAGAACAAACTTGATAAGGACCGAGTCCCCGATGCTGCATACCAAGTTTCAAGAACATCGGCCGTTTTGTTCTTGAGAAGAAGATTTTTAAAGGTTTTTACCATATATGGGCATGGTGGCCTTATTGGTCATGTGACCCAGTCGGCACGAACAAACTTTCGTTCCCCTTCCCACAGAGGCTCCACATGTAATTTGGATTCAATCGACCCAGCAGTTTAAGTTGAGAAGAAGATAAAAATACTCAATCTGGGCCTTCCCGGACAAAGGTCAGTAAATGACCTTGACCTTTGGAACTGACAAAATTTCATTCAGCTGAGTGCAAATATCATTTCTGATGCCACTAGCTACCATGCAATCGGAAAAATCTACTGTTTTGCCTTTTTTCCATACAAATGTCTAAGTGACCATATTTGACCTTGACGTAAAACAAGTTAAGGTCAACCAAAGGTCATGATTTGAACAAACTTAGTAGGGCCCAAGTCCCCAATGCTGCATACCAAGTTTCAAGGTCATCTGCTTTTTGGTTCCTGAGAAGAAGATTTTTAAAGGTTTTTACCATATATGGGAATGGCGGCCATTTCGGTTATGTGACCCAGTCCTTACGAACAAACATTCGTTCCCCCTTCCCATTGAGGCTCCAAGTCTAATTTGGTTTCAAACTACCCAGCAGTTTAAGTTGAGAAGAAGATAACAATACTGAATCTGAGCCTTCCAGGACAAAGGTCAGTAAAATAACTTTGACCTTTGGAATTGATAAACTTCTATTCAAGTGATAGCAAATATCATTTCTGATGCCACAGGCTACCATGCAATCAGAAAAATCCACTGTTTTGCCCTTTTTCCATACAAATGCCAAAGTGACCAAATTTGACCTTGATGTAAAATAGGTCAAGGTCAATCGAAGGTCAGCATTTGAACAAACTTGGTAGAGCCAGAGTCCCCGATACCGCATACCAGGTTTTAAGGTCATCGGCAATTTGGTTCCTGAGAAGAAGATTTTCAAAGGTTTTTACCACACATGATCATGGCGGCCATTTTGGTCATGTGACCCAGTCCTTACGAAAAAACTTTCGTTCCCCCTTCCCATAGAGGACCCACATGTAATTTGATTTCAAACTACCCAGCAGTTTAAGTTGAGAAGAAGATAAAATTACTGAATCTGAGCCTTCCAGGACAAAGGTCAGTAAATGACCTTGACCATTGGAATTGATAAACTTGCATTCATCTGATTACAAATATCATTTCTGATGTCACAGGTTACTATGCAATCAGAAAAACACACTGTTTTGCCTTTTTTTCCATACAAATGTCTAAGTGACCAAATTTGACCTTGACGTAAAACAGGCCAAGGTCAACCAAGGGTCATCATTTGAATAAATCTGAGCCTTCCAGGACAAAGGTCAGTAAAATAACTTTGACCAAATTGGAATTGATAAACTTCTATTCAAGTGATAGCAAATATCATTTCTGATGCCACAGGCTACCATGCAATCAGAAAAATCCACTGTTTTGCCCTTTTTCCATACAAATGCCAAAGTGACCAAATTTGACCTTGATGTAAAATAGGTCAAGGTCAATCGAAGGTCAGCATTTGAACAAACTTGGTAGAGCCAGAGTCCCCGATACCGCATACCAGGTTTTAAGGTCATCGGCAATTTGGTTCCTGAGAAGAAGATTTTCAAAGGTTTTTACCACACATGATCATGGCGGCCATTTTGGTCATGTGACCCAGTCCTTACGAAAAAACTTTCGTTCCCCCTTCCCATAGAGGACCCACATGTAATTTGATTTCAAACTACCCAGCAGTTTAAGTTGAGAAGAAGATAAAATTACTGAATCTGAGCCTTCCAGGACAAAGGTCAGTAAATGACCTTGACCATTGGAATTGATAAACTTGCATTCATCTGATTACAAATATCATTTCTGATGTCACAGGTTACTATGCAATCAGAAAAACACACTGTTTTGCCTTTTTTTCCATACAAATGTCTAAGTGACCAAATTTGACCTTGACGTAAAACAGGCCAAGGTCAACCAAGGGTCATCATTTGAATAAATCTGAGCCTTCCAGGACAAAGGTCAGTAAAATAACTTTGACCTTTGGAATTGATAAACTTCTATTCAACTGATAGCAAATATCATTTCTGATGCCACAGGCTACCATGCAATCAGAAAAATCCACTGTTTTGCCCTTTTTCCATACAAATGCCAAAGTGACCAAATTTGACCTTGATGTAAAATAGGTCAAGGTCAATCGAAGGTCAGCATTTGAACAAACTTGGTAGAGCCAGAGTCCCCGATACCGCATACCAGGTTTTAAGGTCATCGGCAATTTGGTTCCTGAGAAGAAGATTTTCAAAGGTTTTTACCACACATGATCATGGCGGCCATTTTGGTCATGTGACCCAGTCCTTACGAAAAAACTTTCGTTCCCCCTTCCCATAGAGGACCCACATGTAATTTGATTTCAAACTACCCAGCAGTTTAAGTTGAGAAGAAGATAAAATTACTGAATCTGAGCCTTCCAGGACAAAGGTCAGTAAATGACCTTGACCATTGGAATTGATAAACTTGCATTCATCTGATTACAAATATCATTTCTGATGTCACAGGTTACTCTGCAATCAGAAAAACACACTGTTTTGCCTTTTTTTCCATACAAATGTCTAAGTGACCAAATTTGACCTTGACGTAAAACAGGCCAAGGTCAACCAAGGGTCATCATTTGAATAAACTTGGTAGGGCCCGAGTCCCCGATGCTGCATACCAAGTTTCAAGGTCTGCCGCCGTTTGGTTCCTGAGAAGAAGATTTTTTAAGGTTTTTACCATATATGGACATGGCGGCCATCTTGGTCATGTGACCAAGATCCCATGAACAATCTTTCTTTCCCCCAACCCATAGAGAACACACATGTAATTTGGTTTCAATTGGCCCAGCAGTTTCTGAGGAGATTTCATTTGAAAATGTTGACGCGGACGCGGACGGCGGACGGCGGATCGCTGCCTATACTATAAGCTCCCCCGGAGCCTTCGGCTCTGGTGAGCTAAAAAACTCGAGTGGTAACTACCCACCAAGTGCACAGCGAGGAATCTTATCAGACTGGGTGGATGCTCAAGCTGATCTGAATCTTCGTCGGGCGCAGTCATTTTGTCATGTTTTGTGTTTCATCTGAGACAGTTTGAAGAACCCGATGAAGAAAGTGTGTATATGCCAAGTTTCCACATTTCAGAAACAAAATAGCTAACGTATTTAAATGTTAACCTACGAATATGTCGAAATCGCTCTATAGTATTATCAGGACACACAATATAG
Organism: Lucinisca nassula; assembly: GCA_963580285.1. Lineage (NCBI taxonomy): Eukaryota > Metazoa > Mollusca > Bivalvia > Lucinida > Lucinidae > Lucinisca > Lucinisca nassula. Next base: position 19,354,092 of record OY757027.1, on the reverse strand, counting down.
TATGATCGGAACACGACATACAGTGCTGAGAAATCAGTTTTGCGACATGCGATACAAAGTAGAAGTAAAACAAAGATCAGGAATTGATACAATTAACTTACTCCATCCATAAAAGACACCAAAGGGAAAGAAATACAAACAATAAGCGACCAGACCATAATGGAAACCTAAACAAAGGAAGGCCATAAGGACAGTTACTTTCCCACAAAATGGCCATATGGCCATCCAAAATTAAAAGACACAAGTGATACACACAGTAAGTAACAAACAACAACATAAATAAATCGCCACAGAAGAGCCGCCTTGGAACGGTCAGTGGAAGATTTCCACTGGGGGGCTTAAATCGATTTTACGTGGCCTCAATCCTCGCCCTTAAACCGTTTTTGACCCCTCTATCGTTTTCTTTGAAAATAATTGCCCTTATATGGCAAGATGTTTAGTACTATTAATAAAAGCTGACCCGAAATACATCATAAAATAGTTAAAATGCATTAGCAGTCGTTTCATGTGAGGTTGGTGGCAAAGCTTGATTAAATTGTACCGGTGCAGCGTTTGAAATCGAAAGTAGGATAATGATTTTCTAGAAACAAATGTGAAAATAAACGAAATCATAGCAATAAACAGAAAATCAAGGTAGCATGTCGAAAAGACTTCTAGTTATTCTTACCGAACTACTGCTATGAAGTTGAAATGCTTATGATTAATAATTTCAAAACACAAAAATAAACATTCTGTAACATACCCGACATATCGGAACAAGGATCTGTCCACTATACAGATCGGAACATCCGGGTTAAGTGTACTGTACGCTCCTAACCAGTGTAGAATATAGAATAAATTGGGAAACTGTTTGTGCACCTCAACAAAACCCCAAGGCCAAAGGTAAAAAAGTATGACTTTGCTATTCAAAACTATACGAGATACACTTCTGAAACTTTGCTAATCACTTAGAATGTTTTTGCAACTTGTTTTAACTTACATGTAGTGTTGGCTAGCTTGTACATAGTCATTAGTGGTCATCATTCACCATATTTGCATTATCTGCTGGTTCCTAGTCTGGAGGTTATAAGTGTTGGAAAAACAGATAACCAGACCCCCCTGACCTTGAAAGGTAAGTGGGGTCTGGTTACCTGTTTTTCCAATATTGACAATGTGCAAGCTGGGAGCCAGCAAATAATGCAAATATGGTGAATTGAAAAAGCGGATATTTGCGATGTTATAGCATCGATGTCGCGATCTAGTTTACTTCTAACGGTGTCAAATAGTTGTCTAAACCAACGACTCTAACCGAACAGGAATAGCCACGATTATAATGACGTCACTTCACCTTTAATCTCTGCAACTGTCGGATTGCGGAGCTATAGCTCGAAAATACCCGGATATAAGCATTTGACCAATTAACGTCGGAGAAACTATATTCGCGCGAAATGTTAAACTCATTTTCATTGGATGGTATTTTACGTGGGAGTAAATGGGTTTAACAGAACGGCGACCATAGCCGAGATAGCCTGTAGAGCGAAATCGACCCTGATCTCTAGGAGTGGCCTATAAGAATCTGATATTGGGTTCTGTTGTAGATGGGCGTTTCCAACCCGCCTCGGTTCCGCTCAGCACGGTCATCCCTCGGATTTGAAACGCCCATATACAACAGAACCCCATAGGATGCCTCGGTTCCGCTCAGCACGGTCATACCTCGGGTTGGAAACGCCCATCTACAACAGAACCCCATATTGCATTCTTTTTCTTGCACAACACCTCCTTATTTTGTAGCTAATAGCAAAACTACAGATAATATTTCTTTTCTTCTTTTTAAGATTTCATACAAAAGTCCTGTCTTCACTGTCCTTTAACAACAAATGAGTCAAATATTTATCATTCTTATTGATTTTTTTTATTATTTCTTTTTTTTCTTTTTTTTTCTGTTTTTTTTTTTTTTTTTTGCCGGTTGGTTTTGACAGCTCGCACATGTGTATTGTTTACAAAATAAAAGTAGTGCGGAAGTAGTTCCGGCAGTTGAATAGAATTGAAGCGCACTGATATTAGGTGCCTGGGTCGGAACACCATGCAGGTTCAAAGCATTTTCTATCCCAGGGTAAAATCACGGATTTCCTCGTCTAGTGTGCAAAAAATCTGTTCTTCGTTTACGAAGTCAATTTTCACAGGTCTGTTTGACTGCATTTTTTTTTCAGATATTGATGACGCTTTTGGGCACCATTTCGACGTGGACTTTAATTCCCTCACTGGTGGAAGTGCTGATTTCTTTGGCACAGCTATATCACACTTTAGGGTAAGTCATCACGAAACCATACCTACATAATTTTGACCCCATTGAGCCCCACTTTTATACAGTCGAACTTCAATGGCTCGAACACCTTTTGGACCCGTAAAATCTGTTCGAGACAGGGGTAGTTCGAGCCACTGAGGGTTACTGCCAGAAGGTATAACCGGGGGTTACCTTTGGGACATCCTTTTAATGTTCTATAATAAAAAATGTATGTTGTGTGTACTTATTAGAGGCGATATCGCCTCATCGAGGCGATTCTTATCAGTACACACAACATACATTGGCAAGATAAAAGTCGAAAATCACCTCAGTTATCCCGCACTATTTCTTATGAAAAGAAATTCCCTAGGGACGCCAGAACGGGTTCGACTCAGCCATGGTAAACGAGCCATCGGTGTTCGAGCCATCGAAGTTCTACTGTATAGCATATCTGGGGTTTGCAGGGGTTAACCTTTTTTGTCTTATATCTGCTCTAAAATATAGACTGTGAGTACTCGTTAGAACCGCCTCGATGAGCACCCACAATCTATATTTTGAGCAGAAATAAGAAAAATATCACAATTTGTCATCTTAAAATTTCGACTTTTAGGCGGTAAAGTTAACAATGCATAACAAATTTGTATAGGTGTGTTTACGTAATGAAAGATGAGATTTTTAGCTGACCGCGTCTGTTTGTTTGTTTGTATTGGAGTTTATCGGCCTAGTCAACACTATTTTATATCATTTTTGAGCCGGTCAGTTTACTTATCCACACTTTTCCTGGGCAAGCGGTTAAGCGGTTAACCAGTACAGTGCACATTCTTTCGCCAGAAACTGACAGCTGCCCTTCTTGAATCAGCGGAAGGGAGATAATGACCTTAGAAAAGATTTCATGATCAATCTCCACGAAGAATGTTGCCGACCCCGGCAGGTATCGAACCCGCGTCCTCCTGATCACCAGTCAGACGCGCACCCGACTGAGCTACCGAGGCCGGCTAGCTGACTGTGTCCGCCGTGAAAAGGACGCAGTACCCAGAATGCACTCAACGTGAGTTCAACGTTGAGTCAACGGTATGTGCCTGCATGGTACGCTTAATTACTTTATTCCTACCCTAAACCTCCTAAATTGTGGAGCGCTGTGGTGCAGTGGTAAAGCATCGGATTTGAGATCGAGAGGTACCCGGTTCGATCCTCGCAAGCGCCACGTTTTGTTTCCTTGAGCACGAAACTTTATCCACATTGCTTAGTACTGGTTCCTACCCAGGAAAAGAGGACAACATGGAAGATTACTAAATGTGTTACCCTCTATAAATAAGGTCGATTTTTATACCCGCTTTTATAAAGAAAAATCGGGTATATTGTTTTCTTACCAGAGTTGTGTGGGCGTCAGTCCGTCTGTCCGTCCGTCCGTCTTTTTGTCTGTCTGTCTGTCTGTCCATCACGTTTCTTGTAAATGGATCTCCTCTGCAACCACTCAAGTTACACTTTTGAACATTTGCATGTGGATAGTACATGGTATGCAGATGGCAGTGGGCTACTTTTCTGTGACCTTGACCCTAACATGTCCCCAAGGTCAAAAAGTATGATTTTGCCATTTCTCCTAAACTATTTGAGTTACACTTCTGAAACTTTGCTTATTGGATGGCCCTTGGAATATAGAATACATTTGGCTACTTTTGGGATGACCATGACCTCCACATGACCCCAAGGTCAAAGGTCAAAAAGTATTATTTTGCCATATCTTCTAAACTTTTGGAGCTACACTTCTGAAACTTTGGTTATTGGATGGCCCTTGGAATATAGAATAAATTGGGCTACTTTTGGTGTGACTTTGACCTCAACCTGACCCCAAGGTCAAAGGTAAAAAAGGATGACTTTGCCAAATCTTATAAACTATAGGAGTTACACTTCTGAAACTCTGCTTATCAGTTAGAATGTTCTTTGCAGCTTTTTTAACCTACATGTAGTTTTGGCTAGCTAATACATAGTCATTAGTGTTTATCATAGAAAAGCGGGTATTTGCGATGGTTTACCAGCGACTGCGCAATCTAGTTATTATTATTATTATTACTGAGGTATTTTGGCCTCTGCACGAGTTTGCCGTTTCAAGTCTGAATATTGACTTGTGATAACGCCTGGATTTCGGTTACTAGCTTCAAATGTATTGCCCGACAAGGAATTCCTGGCAGTTACGTCATAATTAGTTTACTCGAATATTCATACGATATGGCCTTTACTTGAAACGTAGGACTAAAATTATTTACATACCGCCAAAGACTTGTGGATTTCGTGGCAGAGAGAGAAGAGGGGTTGTTCTACAGACCAAGAAGGAGCTCGTTCGAAACCCACGTGTGTCGAATGATTTTTTATTACTATTATTATTTTTGACCTCGTTTTTTGACCTCGTACCACAAACACACACACACACACGCACGCACGCACGCAAGCACGCACGCACGCACGCACGCACGCACGCACGCACGCACGCACGCACGCACACACACACACACACACACACACACACACACACACACACACACACACACACACACACACACACACGTGAAATCTGCTTTACCCGTATGGCATGTTAAAAGTGGATAATTACGACGTGTACAGAACATATTTCTTGTTCATTTTCAAGCACATAACACTGCATAAAACTTGTTTATGAGAAATAAAGATGAAAAAAGTGAAATAGAAAAAATGTATATACAAAATTTACTATAGATTTTAAACCAGTAAAATATAAAAATATGAAACAATGAACATTTAATTTACTATAAAAAGATAAAACAAATATATAATAAAAAAATCGCAATCAGTGATATTCGAACTCAGACCGTCCAAGCAGCGTTGACATCCCCTGGGCCGTTGTGACTGCTGTATAATCAGTGGGCGTGTCAACCCAAGTGCAAATTTATTCTGGAAAATCCTCCTTTCTATTTTTAGCCTTGTTATTGATTTGACGTCACTGCCAGACCAGTTTGTTTACCAGCAAATTACCCCCCCCCCCCGTGCTTGTGCATTGCATTATGGTTTTCTTGGACGATTTGTTGTCAAAGATTAATTCAACTAAATTTGTAATAACAGTATTTACTATGAAATATATATCTCTTAGATAGGTTATTAATGTACCCAACTTAAAATTGGTTTTCTGTCAATCACTGTTATGTAATTGCCTTGTGGATCATTTATCAGCTTACCCGATTTGAAGGTGATCATTCAGTAGGTGTGGTTTACAATGCATTAAAGTGGGTAAGCATATTTCCTTGGCGTTTTATGCCAAAGTGTAGGTCAAGTTTATGTAGGATTTAAACGATGTTAATAATAGTTGAATCTGAATACATTTTACATTATAACTAAATTGATCTTAATTTTTATTACGATAACACACCCGTGCGACCTAGTGCATTTTTTTCACATCTCCAAAATGGCCATTTTCCTGATGAAAATCCGTGATATTTTTCTCATTTTTGTTCCAAGACATAGGTTGTGGGTACTCGTTAGAACCGCCTCAATGACATTTTTCTCATTTTTGTTTTTTCTCACTTTTGTTCCAAGAAATAGGTTGTGGGCACTCGTTAGAACCGTCTCAATTCTCATTTTTGTTCCAAGACATAGGTTGTGGGTACTCGTTAGAACCGCCTCATTGAGGCGGTTCTAACGAGTACCCACAACCTATGTCTTGGAACAAAAATGAATGAGAGGTTCTAACGAGTACCCACAACCTATGTCTTGGAACAAAAATGAATGAGAGGTTCTAACGAGTACCCACAACCTATGTCTTGGAATAAAAATGAGAAAAATAATGTATATCCCCGTAAACCCCAGTTTTCTCTATGTAAAGTAAGGTATAGGTGGTCTTCATTTCACGGACTTGTTCACATGATGATCATTATTCAACAAAGTGCTGATAATTGGCTATGCACCTAATATTTAGGATGGCCCCGCCCATAGGGGTTTGAAGAAATATATGGGCTGCATGATGCTTCCACGCAGAGCTGAATCCGGCCCGCACACTAGTACAAGTTTGTAAACGGCTTATAGTATCTAAGCCTGTCCAGGAACCGCGATGCGAGGCGGACCGTCCATATTAATAAACCCTATTGGTTTCATTGGGCGACAGGGCTTGAGATGTCATTTCATCTCATTGTCGGGTAAAAGTCCCAAAATATTGGAAGGAACGTCTCCAAAATGACCCTTAAAGTGTTGACGGGGACGTTAAACCTCAAATCAAACAAAACCTAATAATTAGGTAACAACATGAGTGTTTTCCCTTAAACATTAGGTAACAAGTAAAAGCTTTAGTAAAATTCTATCGATGATTTTTGATCGAGCCTGCCCATGCAAAGTGGTGCGAGTTGGACCGTCCAACAACTTTCGTTTGTTTGTTTGTTTGTTTGTTTAATTGGATGTTTAACGTCCCCGTCAACAATGTATATGTCATTTTGGAGACGTTGCTTCCAATGTTGTCGGACTTTTACCCGACATTGAGATGAAATGACATCTTGAGTCCTGTCGCCCAATGAAACCAAAAGGGTTTATAAGCATGGAAGGTCCGATTCGCACCGCTTTGTCTGGGCAGTATTAGATCCTCTAAGTGGTTTACCAGTACTCGTGTGCGGTCGGTTTCAGCTATGCGTGGAAGCATCATGCAGCCCATCTATTTCTTCAAGCCCCGATCGGCGGGGGCCGCAAAGGTTAATGAAATGGCACGAGTTTATGATCCTCTGTTTGAACTGGATCTCATTTTTTCAGATTCATGACAATGGGTTTATTGCCTGCGACGATGCTGCGATTACAGACACCGTTGGAGGCAGTGCCGATCTCCCCCCTGCGGACGCGGCAACGGGAACAGCTATTGTGGCTAGCAAATGTATGGTGGTTCCTTTCATGATGGACGTTATTGCAGGTACCCTTTTCCGAGAGACGGGGATCCATACACTTTAAAGGGAGGCAACCCCTTCAGATAGGTTTTTGGCTCACCTGACAGAAGGTCCCCTGCAGGCACAAAACGTTGACTCAACGTTGGACTAACTTTGAAACAACGTTTTCAGCGTTGTTTCAACGTTAATTGCAACGTTGAGTGCCTGCTGGGTCATGGTGAGCTTTTGTGACTGAGATGTTCGGCGTCGTCGTGCGTCGTCCGTGTAAACTTTTCTTGTGAACACTCTAGAGGCCACAGTTTTGGTCCAATCATCAACCAACTTGGTCAGAATGATAAAGCATGACTATATCTCGGTCAAGTTCGAATATGGGTCAAGTCGGGTTGAAAAGAAGGTCATTAGGTCAAATCATAGAAAAACTGTGTGAATACTCTAGAGGCCAAAGTTGTAATCCGACCATCATCAAACTTGCTCAGAATAATTATCTTGACAAAATCTAGGTCATTTTTAAAAATAGGTCATGTTTGGTCAAACAGTAGGTCATTATATAGGTCAAATCATAGAAAACATTGTGAACACACTAGAGGCCATAGGTTTGGTCCAATCATCATCAAATTTGCTCAGAACGATCACCTTGGCGATATCCTAGTGACGTATTTCGAAATTAAGGGAAACGGGAACACCTACACCTAGGGATTTTCCGCCATTTGTTTTCAAAGGGGGACAATTTTCGGGACTTCATGTTCAATTTTCCATAGGCTCGATCCCGCTGATAAATAAAAAGGACCATCTCTTGCTCCTCAGGAGCATAATCTTTCCTTTAAGAGTTGACCCATATTGACATGGAATACAAAAATACTTTTTTTCAGGAGTTGCCTCCCCTGATGTTGTATCCATCCCCCCCCCCCCTTTAAAGGAGGTTTCGTGGTTTTGACTAAGGCACAAACATAATTAAAGTACCGGTGGCTCGATTGTCTTTGGGTATGCTTGAAAAATAGTGTGATACTGAGACAAAAGGGAAATGGAAACTCTTTCAGCGGAGGCAACTCCTGCAAAAGTATTTTTGTCTTCCATGTCAATAAGGGTCAACTCTTAAAGGAAAGAATTTGCTCCTGAGGAGCAAATTCTTTCCTTTAAGGGTAGACCCCTTTAACTCTTAAAGTATAGAATTTGCTCCTGAGTAGCAAATTCTTTCCTTTAAGAGTAGACTCATTTTTCAGTGGGACAGGGCTTATAGAAAAGCGAACAGAAAGTCCGGAAAGTTGCCTCCCTTTGAAAAATGGCGGAAAATCTGCCAGGTGTTCCCGTTTCCCTCCACTAATATCAAAGGGAGACAACTCACGGGACTTCCTGGTCGCTTTTCTATGAAAAGCGAACAGGAAGTTCTGAAAGCTGCCTCCCTTTGAAAAATGGCGGAAAATCTACCAGATGTTCCAATTCCCTTTAAGGAATGTGTCCATGAACAGTGCGTTTCTTTTTTTATAAATATTAAGAGTTTTTTTTCTGAGGAAAATTTGTAATTTTTTCTACTTGCACGAAAACACGTTTATATAGTATTGGCCCCCTTAAATCCTACTTTCATTTAGTAAAACTGGGGATTGCAGGGCTATACGTTATTTTTCTTATTTCTGCTCAAAAACAGAGATTGTTGGTTCTAACAAATTTCAACAATCGGTGTTTTGAGCAGAAATAAGAAAAATATAACCATTTTTCATTTTAAAACTTTCATTTCTTCGGCGGAAAAATTTACACTGTATTTGTATAGGCGTATTTTCGTAATGATATTCCAAACATAGGTTGTGGGTGCTCGTTAGAACATCTAACATTCATCGTTTTAGTCAACACTCTCTGCATACGCATGTACGAGTATGCATCACATTAACCCATTTTGTACTTAATGGAATCTCCCACCATTTGATTTTGTTTGATTTGAGGTTTAACGTCTCCGTCAACACTGTAAAGGTCATTTTGGAGACGTTGCACCCGACATTGAGATGAAATTACATCTTAAGCCCTGTCGCCCAATGAAACCAATAGGGTTTATTAGCATGGAGGGTCCGCCTCGCACCGCGGATCCTGGACAGGCTTAGATCCTCCAAGCGGTTTACCAGTACTAGTGTGCGGGCCGGATTCAACTCTGCGTGGAAGCATCATGCAGCCCATATATTTCTTCCAGCCCCTATGGACGGGGGCCTGAATCTCCCACCATAAAGCACATTGCAAAATTTAGGAATACCATGTTGCGTTGTTTTCATAAACTGATGAACAGTTTGCAAACAGTGAAGGGCTTGATCAAATGCCACGTTCTGTTGCTTCTGGTCTGAACCTGTACTGTTTGCCAGTGAGCCCTTTTCATGTTTCGTGTATAAAATGGGATATTCTATATAGTTTATGGTTAAATCCAGAACTATATTGAGTGCAAGGCGAAAAAAGGCCGCCGCCGTTTAATGACTTTTTGCGACGTCATCGATCGAATCTTATAGCAAAAGTGGATTGAGGCCAATTTTAGGACTCTCTTATGGTTGGTGGTGAAACGTCAATGTCCTGTGGAAGGAGTGATGTCTTTTTAACGCACCAAGTACGTTAAAAAAAAGGCAACTGCATGTTTTACAGTCAAACATGATGGCGGGATTTCTCCAAACAATGGCGGAATGTGGAGAGAGTATATAGGAAACAACAGTATTTAGTAGACTTTCAGTGCGTTAGAATCGACATAGATCAGCTCTATTGCGCGATGTGTTGAGTAATATATCACAGTGCCCAGGTAAAGCGGTGCGAGTCGGACCGTCCATATGCTTATAAACCCTATTGGTTTCATTGGGTGACAGGCTTGAGATGTCATTTCATCTCAATGTCGGGTAAAAGTCCCACAAAATCGGAAGCAACGTCTCCTAAATGACCTGTACAGTGTTGACGGGGACGTTGAACCTCAAATCAAACAAACAAAACAAAACAGTTTGTCGGTCAGTTGTGATCACTTTTCGTGATCACTTTTCGTCCGTCGTGCGTCCGTACGTCCGTGAACAATTTCTTCAAACAACTTCTCCTCCTAAACCACTGATCCGATTTTGACCAAACCGCACAGGAATGAACCTTAGGTAGTCCCCTTTCAGAGTTGTACAAATGGTTCTTGTCCATTGCACATCAAAGTCACAGGAGCCAAAAATAGATTCTTTTAATGAAAACTTAAAAAAACTTCTCCTCTGAAACCGCAAGGCCCAGGTTTTCGATATTTGGTGTGTAGCTTCATGTAGTGGGCCTCTACTAAGATTTTTCAAATTATAGCCCCGGGTCTAAAATGCCCCCACCCCGGGGCCATTGTGTTTACATAAACTTACATAGGGAAACCCTTTAAAAATCTTCTTGTCTGAAACCAGAAGGCTCAGGTGTTTGCTATTTGGTATGAAGCTTCGTCTTGTGGACCTCTATCAAGATTGTTCAAATTTGAGCCCTTGTGCCTAAGGGCCCCGCCCTGGGGCCCTTTGGTTTACGTAGACTTCTACAGGGAAAACATTTAGAAATTTTCTGGTCTGAAACCAGAAGGCTCAGGTGGTTGATGTTTGGTATGAAGCGTCATCTTATGCACCTCTATCAAGATTGTTCAAATTATAGGCCTGGGGCCAGAAATGCCCCCACACCGGGGCCCATTGGTTTAACATTGACTAATATAGGAAAAATCTTAAAACATCCTCTTCTCTGAAACCGCAAGGCCCAGGTCTTTGATAATTGGCGTGTAGCTTCATCTAGCGGACCGCTACCATGATTGTTCAAATTATAGCCTTTGCTCCAAAATTGGCTCCGCCCCGTGGTCCTTTGGTTTTACATTGACTTATAGGAAACATCTATGAAAAAATCTTCTTCTCTGAAACCGCAAAGCCCAGGTCTTTGATATTTGGTGTGAAGATTCATCTAGCAGACCTCTACCAAGATTGTTCAAATTAAAGCCTTTGGGTAAAAAATGGCCCCGCCCTGGGGCCCACTGGTTTTACTTCGTCTTGTAGAAGGAAAACCATTAAAAATCGTCTTCTCTGAAACCAGAAGGCCCAGGTCTTTGATATTTGGTATAATGCGTCATCTGGTGGACCTCTACTATGTTGTTCAAATTATAGCTCTGGGGCCAAAGGCTGCCCCGACTCAGGCACCATCGGTTTTACATGAATATATATGGAAAACCTTTAAAATCTTCTTCTCTGAAATCACAAGGCCCAGGTCTTTGATATTTTGCTTGAAGCTTCATGTGGGTGACCTCTACCAAGATTATTCAAGACATAGCCCTGGGGTCAAAATGGCCCCGCCCCAGGGCCCACCGGTTTTACATAGACTTACATTGGGACAATCTTTAAATACCTTCTCGTCTGAAACCAGAATGCCCATGTCTTTGATATTTGGAATGACGCTTCCTCTAGTTGCCCTCTACAACGATTGCCCAAATTATAACCCATTGGAGTCAAAAATGGACCTGCCCGGTGCCCACTGGTTTTATATGGGGCTAAAGCCGAGCCGGTTCAGCCCTGTCTGGTGCACTAGGACCTGACCCTCAATGTCCAAAAGGTGCCGTGACAGTGACATACAAATCAGCTCTGTATTGTCAAAGGGAACCACTGACCGATAACTCACCCCACCCCCTCCTTTAGTCACCATGTGACATTATTAGGAAGACTGAGCCGCTTCATCTCCTTCTGTTGGACTAACGACCTGACTCTTAATGTCTACAATGTGTCCAGATAGCAACATACAAGTCAGCTCTGTACTGTCAAAGGGAACCACTGACTCATACGCCTTGCATCTAATGCCAATTCTTGCCAACCCCTCACCCCCCTCCCCTCCCTCATACACACGTCCACCCAACCCCCCTCCCCCACTTGTCACAAAGAGGCATTCTAAGTTATACTCCATGCACTAGGAACTGGTCATCAATGTACAGAGGGTGCTCAGACAGTAACATAAATAGAGAATACAAGGTGAGTGCCTTTTGATATCAAGTTTATCAGGCAAGGCTTCGAGAACGCTTGTAGAATCGCGAGGCTTGTCGAGATTATCGAGGCTTGTCGATCTACATGCGTTCTCGAAGCCGAGCCTGATAAACTTGATATCAAATGACACGAAACTGGTATTCTTTTTATCAGTGTATTCCCTTCTGCACTCTTAAAGTAGCAATTTACGATCACTTATCGATGATCCTCAGTGCGTTCCAACATACGATATATTTTGTATCAACTGGCCATATTTTTCCCTATAATATTTTTCAAGTAATTTTGACTATTATTGTTTAACAGTATTCCAGTAATAATAACATTTTTGCCAGTTTTTCTAGTAGTCCGGTTTATTCATAAAAGGGCAATGTTACGTTGACCTGATAAAGCTCACTTGTTCTGAGATAGCATATCTTCATGAGGTCAATGCGCTACAATGTAGTTAATATAGGGGGTAACTGATAAAAGTCAGCTCTGTAGTAGAGAACTTTTGGAAGACTTTTCTTCTGCTCTGACGTCGGATTGTTGTTGAGTCCTCAACGCTGATTCCTGATAATATCAATCTGTATGTTGTTTTTTTTATCATGTGTCACTGTTGAGATAGAAAGCCTCCATGCAGATCAATTTGATTTTGTTATTTTGTTTGACTTGAGACGGCTGAATTCGTGGATTGTGGCCTTTACTGAGTGACCTTTTCTTACTAGTTTTCATCCTCAGAAAGAAAACAATTTGGAATATAAGAATCTTATATGGGTGTTAGGGGTGGATTGGAAAATCCGTCCCGAGGGACACTGTCCGGCATCACGAGGCTTGCCGAGTGATGCCGGACAGTGATCCCGAGGGACGGATTTTTCTATCCACCCCTCACACCCATATTGGATTCTTTTTCTTGCATACCTTCCATTTCTTTTGCGAATTTTAATGCTGCTGTCACTTCTGTTACCGACGTCCGCCATTTTGTGATGACACAACAGGAATGTTTAGTGACGTCACGCATGACGACGCCGCGCATGAGGTTGTAATCAACCAGTGCATTTATCAAACACGCGATTATATTCGATTTGGGGTCGGAACACCAGGGTCAGAACATAAATTTCTATCCCAGGGTGAAATCACGCGGATTTCCTTGTCTGGTGTGCAAGAAGGTACGTTCCATGGGTGACCCTCAAAATAGTTTCGCTTCACTGAACATAATAGCCACCAAAACTAAACTATAAACAGGCTTTTACTACTATTTGGAAATAATTTCACAGAAATGTTCCTTGGGTCACTCTCAACCAAAATGGCCTCAACCATGCACTCCACCTTATATTATCTACCACTTTATCTTTACAATAAGGATCAGGTGAGCGATTCAGGGCCATTATGGCCCTCTTGTAACGTTTTTGGCTATTTGTAGTTGACTGCAAATACACAGTCGTATATCTGATACCGTGTAGAACTTTTATTCTTGCACACCAGACAAGGAAATCCGTGATTTTACCCTGGGATAGAAATTTATGTTCTGACCCTGGTGTTCCGACCCAAAATCGAATATAATCGCGTGTTTGATAAATGCACTGGTTGATTACAACCTCATGCGCGGCGTCGTCATGCGTGACGTAACTAAACATTCCTGTTGTGTCATCACAAAATGGCGGACGTCGGTAACAGAAGTGACAGCAGCATTAAAAATTCGCAAAAGAAATGGAAGGTATGCAAGAAAAAGAATCCAATATGGGTGTGAGGGGTGGATAGAAAAATCCGCCCCTCGGGATCACTGTCCGGCATCACTCGGCAAGCCTCGTGATGCCGGACAGTGTCCCTCGGGACGGATTATTCAATCCACCCCTCACACCCATATAAGATTCTTATAAGCCACCATGTAGAGTGTACCAAGATGGCGGATCATTTAACATAGAAAATGTAAGTGAATTTTTACCTTTACCCCACCCTGTAGTTTTCGAGTTTTTAATCATTGTCTTTGCGTAATTATGTGCATAAAATATTGAATTTTAATGTTTTGTATTCATTTTTGTCTAGCGTTCCTGCACTGGCATGAACATAATGTTATGATCCGGACCAAACAAAAAGTAGCTAAATGTATCGAGCAACAACATGGTTTTTACGTAATCGCGACTCATAAAAGCACATTTGTGCAGCGTTTTGAACATTTACAAGCCAATAATTAATTAACCCGCTACACCTATCCTCGCTTTATCCGAAGTGCCCGTATGGAAGCTAATATTCTGATGATGGCAACCGTGTGGTTTGACCATATTTTTGTTGTTACTCGTGTAGGTACGATTAATTTTTGTTGATATTGATACGGTGTAGACACGCAGTTTATTTACCGTGTAGAACAAACTTGACAATAGAAGCATTTCAGATCAAAATAATTTAAGTCTGTATATGGTATATCATAATGTATAAATGTCTTGTCGCAAATACAGCAAGTAATAGTACTGGCGCCATGTTTCACTAAATGGGCCCGGAGCTGATGTTTAAGAAATAGATCAGCTCTAACTATGATTTGTTGTGTAATAAATCACAGTTTGGAGGTCAGTTGTAAAGTAGACAAATCACGAGCGCGTAGCGCGCGTGATTTGTCTACTTACAACTGACCGACAAACTGTGATTTATTACACAACAAATCACTGGCTAGAGCTGATCTATTTCGATTCTAACACGCTGAAAATCGGCAATAATGTTGTTCTTCCCTTCAAAATCTCACAACTTTTCGCCATTGTTAGAAGAAATCCCGCTAAAATTATCGACTGAAACACATGCATTTATATCCTTTTCTAATGTTTTTGATGCGAGAAAATGACGTTACACCGTCTAACGTCAAGTATATCGACTAGTGACGTCATAAATTTGTAGTTTTTAGTGACGTCACACGTCACGCTCTTCCGAGCTGTGATTTGTTGCAGAATAAAACACAGTTATTTTGCATTGCCTGTATAGGCGCGCTGTGTTAGAATTAAGCGTACTGCTGTCGGTATGTGTCAGATGTGTACAATAATGTTTTAGTATGCTTCGCATGCATGTGTTCTCGTATGCTCTGTTTTGAGTGGAACGATGTCCCACTCTCAGAACAAAAGTGTATCGCAGTTGCGTGGAACGATTCGTCGATGGCTTGGAATCTGAAATGAAAATAGAAGTGAAGGCAATTCTCAGGAATCGATACAATTAATCCACAGCTCCAATCAGAAACACTAAAGGGAAAGAAACACAAACATGAAATAACTAAACCCTAATAGAAACACCAATAGCAGAAAAAGCCAAAAGGACAGTCACTTTCCCACAAAATGGCCAATTGGCTATCCAAAAGTAAACAAAAATGAAAAAGTACAGGCGATACACTCACTCTATGACAAACCATAACAAAAACAACCGCGACAAAAGAACCGCCTTGGAACAGTCCGTGAAACGATTTCCACTGGTGGGGGCGCGGGGGTGGGTGCTTAAATCGATTTTACGCGGCCGCAATCCTGGCACCTTACTTCCGTTGCGATTTAGACAAATAATTTGTGCAGTCCGCATTAAGGCCACCTAACTCATCAGTGCGACATCTCCGAGAACACAAACATCAAACAACCACAGAGATGAAACAACGGTGCGGAATCGACAGCAAGAAACCACTGAAATGCTGAAGCAAAAGAAAACAAATACTTCGATGGGCCCGACCGGAGACAAAGCATGAGGCACCAACCAACAACATGAATTTGGCAAACCCATCATTATAGTTTTTTTTTCAATGTCATGCTTTTCGATAAGGTAGGAAACCTGTTTTCAGCACGATAACACAACACAAAAGAATTTCTGAGCGGTATTTGAACCATCTTACCCATGAATTCTGAGATATTAATCGTGTGGAATTGGCCTACATCTCATATGTAATGTACCAGGCGTGCATTAATAATGAGCTAATTTATACAGTGTTACACTATATACCATTCTAAACAGAAACGATGCAAATGACACATTGAGGATATTTTAATTGCATTTATCATATGACGTCACGTCTGAGAGTGTAATAACGCCATGTAATATTTTCGATAATCCACTAGTGGATTAAATATGCAAATTAGTTAGATACGCCCCATAACGTTACATGTACGACGTCCTTAATGACATCGCGTTTACTAATGGCGGAATATTGATATTTTTGTAAACAATCGTGTATAAAATGTGTTTTGAATGTCATATGATAAATAGAATCTTGCATTCGTGCTCATGTATTATTGGATTTATTAAACTCGTTGAGGAAAAGGGGTAAAATGCTCGGCAAAGCATCGCAATTTATTTTTGAACACTCATGTAAGATCCTCTATTTCTTCAAAGCTCAAAAGAGTTACTAAAAAAAAAAACAAAAAAAAAAAAACAAAAACAAGACAATTCACCTTATTTGCATTATCTGCTGGTTCCTACTCTGAAGGTTATCAGTGTTGGAAAAACAGGTAACCAGACCCCACTGACCTTAAACAATTCACCTTATTTGCATTATCTGCTGGTTCCTACTCTGAAGGTTATCAGTATTGGAAAAACAGGTAACCAGACCCCCCTGACAGGGGGGTCTGGTTACCTGTTTTTCCAAAATTGACAATGTGCAAGCTGGGAGCCAGTAAATAATGCAAATATGGTGAATGGATATCCCCTCTATCATATCTCAGGTCAGTAACCATACACGACCATGAAAGGAATATTTAAAGGTCAATTTCATGAACCAAGCAATGATGTCTACACGGCAAACAAACTCTGGGTCTACACCGTTGCCAATTTTCCAAAAAGAGACCTGGTCTACACGGTGAACAGCCAAAATCACCTATGATCTACACGGTAACAAGTCGGATTTTACAAACGTCAAATACCACGATTCACAATGCGTTTTCAAAGTTGTTAGGTCTCATGGAGGTGTTTCGGGCAATGTAGTTACTGGATTTAAGCAGAACGGATATGCGATTTGTGTTTATAAAGATAAATTGACACAAAATAGACTAGTTCGCCGCTACCTTTATGAAAAATCTTAATCGGTCACCTAGCGTTGGAGAAAAATGCACCATCAGACGGAAATCATCACAGAAAACTATCAGAATCCTTAATTCTAATTATTAGATAACATATATGTGTCATTTTTATGACTTGTTTGTCAGTGTTTAACGGTATTTCCTTAATTTGTAAAAGTACTAACGATTTTCTGTTTGCATCCTCCGCCATCTTGGTACACTCTACCCGGTGGCTTAAAAACTCTACACGTTATCAGATATACGACTGTGAAATAGCTACTCCGATAGTATAAACATATTTTATTGCAACTATTACATATATATGTGTGCAATGGGGTTGGGTCACAAGTTATCTCAGCATTAGTTACAACCCTTCCCCTACAAAATGACATCAATAAATTATAGTCACGTGATAATGATATGAACTAACAAGTAGACAATTTCTTCTCATAGCAATAAATAAATAAATAAATAAATAAATAAATAAATAAATAAATAAATAATTAACCAGCTACTCTGATAAAACTAACGATGCTTATTTTCTGTTAATAATTTATCCTAAGCGGCTTATTTTTGTTAATAAGTTATCATTATTTCCTACTTAAAAGAGATCAGCTCTGTTGCGTGATTTGTTGAGTAATATACCACTGTTTGGAGGTCTTTTGTAAGGTAGATCAAATCACGAGCGCTTAGTGCAAGTGATTTATCTGCTTACAAATGACCGATGAACTGTGAGATATTACTCAACAAATCACGCAAATGAGCCGATCTATTTCGATTCTAACACACTGAAAGTTCATTCCTTCACATTCTCATAAATTTCCACCATTGTTTGAAGAAATCCCGCCAACATGTTTGACGAAACACGTTCAGTACCTGTTTTTGTCATGTACTTTATGCGTGAAAAAGACGTTTCTCCGTCTAACGTCAAGGAAACGATCGATCACGTCGTAAAACGTAATAAAACGGCGGCTGTTCGCTTGACACTATTTCGCCTAGTGATTTGTCACTCAATATATCACCGGATATAACCACTGGCATAAACATTGAGGCGACCGGTGTTAGAATATGGGGATCAACTATGTTTTTTCATGCATTAACATTCGCCGGGTCCGGAGGAAGCTGTTTGAACATGTGACCGCCAGGCCGAATGTTGAATTATCTTCCGAGGGATCCGGCAAATGTTAATGCAATAAAATAAACCATTGATGATCGTTGTTCTTGCATAACTTACGATTCCGACAACAAATTTTGACGAAAACGCACCAAAAACTCCAAATAAACTCCATATAAACTCTTCAAATGCGACCGGCGAACAAACATGGCGGGCAGTTCAGAATGTTGTTTACAATGACGTTGTTACGCAGTAACCATCTGACGTCATCATAGAACCCTAAAACGCTACGTTCAGGGCGATAATGTAACGGCGCTCAACGTAGGGTAACAAAGCAAGGCCCCTCTTTGATATCAAAAGCTCAACATCAATGTTCACACAGCACGCGCATTTCATTATTTCAACATGGTTTTTGCTGTTTGAGCAGGCGTTCGGTCTATTTGTTAATTTAATGGCTTCAAACAGCCATGCGCATACATGTAGGTATTTATGCAAGATGCAGTGAAATCAATGCATAGCTGAAACAAATAAAAATGATATTTTCACAATGTGAAATTGTTTGTTTGTTTGATTTGATGTTTAACGTCCCCGTCAACACTATATAGGTCATTTTGTGGATGTTGCTTCCAATTTTGTGTGACTTACCCGACATTGAGACGAAATGACATCTCAAGCCCTATCGCCCAATGGAACCAATGGGGTTTATAAGCATGGACGGTCCGACGCGCACCGCTTTGCCTAGGTATGCTTAGATCCACTAAGTGGTTTACCAGTACTTGTGTGCGGTCCGATTCAGCTCTGCGTGGAAGCAACATGCAGCCCATTTATTTCTTCAAGCCCCGATGGGCGGGGCCGCCACAATGTGAAATATATATGATATTTTCACAATTTGAAAAATAACATGACCATGTTGTTTTCACAGCCACAGCCCGAACTACTTTTATAGTTTGTTTTTCGTATGAAATAAAATAGAAATTTACTTTTTTTTCTATAAATACTAAAATTTCATCAATTGTGTTGAAAACATATTTCATCAAGTGCGTTGAAAATACCAGGGGCCAGTTGTTCAAAGCATCGTTAGCTTAACGAGCTCGTTAGTGGTCATATTGTTAACTCTTCTAGCAAGTACAATATCGTAAATTTTGGTATTTTTGCTGAAAAAATGTGAGCAGCTTTTGCATCTGCAAAAGCTGCTCACATTTTTTCAGCAAAAATTTCAGCTTATTTGCAATATTTAATGATCAAAGTTTTAACGATACGTTAACTAACGACGTCGTTAGTTTTGAACAACTGGCCCCAGAAATTTTTCACGAGTGCAAAGTATGTCACGAACGGCTTTGAAATTTCCTCTTTCTTTTTTTTCGATAAGAACCAAAATTATTTGAGCCCCGCCAAGCGAATTTGTTTCTTCGAGCATTCCGTCATGACAAATTTTAACTGCGCATGCCCAGCCATTCAGAGTGGCCAGGGATATGGCTTTTTGTCTGAAGGTTCCTCTTGATTCACTGCTTGTATGAGCGAGCAGCAAAGGTTCTGGCGAGACTGCGCGGATGCACAGGCTCACCTGAACCTTCGCTGCTCGCATAGGCGATAAGTACCAAAGTCGCTTGACGGGGCCCATTTCATCTCGTGTGTTGAAATAATTTTGGTATTTATAGTATAGTGAGTAGTTGAATGAGACCGTGTGAGAGTCGAATAATTAATCTAAGCCCCGCCGGGTCGGTCTGAAAGCCCCAAGACACCACGAGACACAACAAGATACCCCAACACACCTTTTTTATTACACATTTATAAATACTATCCCCGATTTTTCAACATTGGAAATAGTATCCCCGGTTTTCAACATTGTTTTTAATTGCTCGTTATCGCCCCGTCACGTTAGCCTAAGGATAAAATTGTATCCTTACTTTCCAACTGACACCGCGCAAATGTAACGGATGATCTGTCCATGGTTGTCAAACAATTTGCGACTCGTGGAGGTGTGACTAGGACTTGCTTCCAAAGAAATGGTCAAACATTTAATTGGCAGCCATTTACCAGCCTTTTTTCCTTTTTCTTCTTTTATTTTCTTTTTTTTCTCTCTCTCTTTTTTTCTCACATTACACAAACACGCCTATACAAATACATTGCCACCTTTATCGCCGAAAAAATGAAAATTTTAAGATGAAAAATTGTGATATTTTTCTTATTCCTGCTCAAAATATAGATTGTGGGCACTCGTTAGAACCGCCTCATCGAGGCGGCCCTAACGAGTACCCATCATCTATATTTTAGTGCAGAAATATGAAAGTACGGTTTACCCATGTAAACCCCAGTTTTACTATATAAAAGTGTGGTTCAAGGGGGTCAAAACTATATAGGCGTGTTTTCGTTATGCTTTTTTTCTCTTTCTTTTTTTTCTCTCTTTTTCCTTCTTTTTTTCTCTCTTTTTTTTAATCACAAAAACACACCTATAGAATGTTGATCCCCTTAAACCCGACGTTCATATGGTAAAAATGGGGTTTCAGGGGTATTTATTAACTTTCTAAATGCTAACATCAAATTTTAAATATTCTATCAGTCGCCAACACTTTGCCGTATCATCTTTGCAGAGACACACTTGAAACTATTCATTAGGTGTGAAAAGTATTATTAGACGAAAAGGATTAAGCGAACAATAACGTAATCAGTAAGGCAGTGGGTAGAGATACGGACCCGAATCTCTAGTCTCGGAGGCTAGAGATACGAATCCGTATCTCTAGTCACGGAGGCTAGGGATACGGATCTGTATCCCTAGCATTTTCCAATAGGCCTGGCTAGAGGTACAGTTTGATAAGACTGATAATTGTTTCAAACAGAGATAGCATTGCTGTTTTGACGCCTCCTAGACTAGAGATACGCTCAAGCCTAAGAGAGTTGATACTTGTATCAAGTTTATATGTCATTGCATTTCTTCTTCCGGTACTGGACCGCGTTACTACACTTCCGCTGTTCGTTCGCTGCATAAAATAGTCCAAATTAAGCACTTGCCTCATTTCCTTTTCCAGCGCATTGATTTCTTAACAGTTGCGCTGGAGGCGGACTTGATTCCACAGGTGTTCCTTCCCTTTCACCGCTCAGTTGCCGAACTGGACTTTTCTAGCTTTGATACTCGGTGTATCCTTTTATATCAAGGAGGACTTGATTCCACAGGTGTTCCTTCCCTTTCACCCCTCGGTTTCCGAACTGGACATTAGCCCATATATAACTAGCGTCACTTTTTATGGCATATAAGTATTGTAGGCCCAGATCAGACGCAGCACAACTTGGCGTCTGATCTGAGTCTGCATTGATTGCTAAAAACATATATTCTAGCAAAACCTACTTTTAAGAAAACAAATCTGACAATCCTGTTCCGAATTTATTTGTTGGAAGATTCCATTGTCATATAAAGTGGTTAAGCAAATTCAGAAGCAACTGATCAAACACCTCATTCTGTGACCTCGAATCAGACCCTTCAGTGTTAAAAAGGAAGCTTTGCATTTTTGGGTGCATATGCACTCGTTTTATAGACACTTGGGAAGACGAATCTAAGTCGAAGCGTCTCCACTGTTTAAAATGTAGAAATTAAAGGGCTCTGCTGTAACGTCTCCGAAAGCAATGTACACTTCATTTTTGGAGACCCATAACTCGCCGAAAAAAAGCAATAGGTTTTAAAGTTCACTCCCATCCAGTGCTCCAGATAAACAGTGTATTTGCGTAAATACTCAAATAATCAAAGTGCTGAGAGAACTGGTGGATCGATCGTCTCTGAATGTAAGTTTGGAGAATAGTCATGAACTGAGAATCGGACTGTTCGTTTAAGCAGGTACATGAGATCTGATCGGACACCGCATTATGTGGCGTCTGATTATGAAGGTTCTGTTTGGCAATGGCCAAATGCACGAGCACAGTCCTACCGCCCCGCCCATCAGGGCTTGAAGAAATAGACGGACTGCAAGATACTTCCACGCCGAGCTGAAATCGACCGCACATGAGTACTGGTAAACCGCTTAGAGGATCTAAGCCTGCCCAGGCAAAGTGGTGCGAATCGGACCGTCCATGCCACAAGCCTATTTGGCTTCATTGCGCGACAGGCTTGATAATTGTCATTTCATTTTAGTGTTGGGTAAAAGTCTCACAAAATTGGAAGCAACGTCTCTAAATGACCTAGCCAGTGTTGACGGGGATGTTTAACCTCAAAACAAGCAAACAAACATACAGACAAACAAACAAGCACAGTCCAGAATTTTTTTCTGACGTTCCGCTCTGACATCTTAGGGGTGCTATCAATAACCAATACCTGTCAGCCTCGATAGCGCAGTGGTTAGCGCGTTCGACTCATGATCGAGAGGTTGTGCGTTCGAATCCGCCACCGGTATCGAGGTGTGTCCTTGGGCAAGACACGTAATGACACTGCCCCACTCCACCCAGGTGTAAATGGGTAGCAGTGGTGTAAAAGCCACTGCCTCTCTCTCGCGCGCGCGTGAAAACACCCGGAATGAGTGTTCGAGAGCGATTCAATAAGCTTAAAGCTTTCATCGCAATCGAACTAAAATAAATTAGTATAAACTAA
Organism: Lucinisca nassula; assembly: GCA_963580285.1. Lineage (NCBI taxonomy): Eukaryota > Metazoa > Mollusca > Bivalvia > Lucinida > Lucinidae > Lucinisca > Lucinisca nassula. The sequence continues at coordinate 19,331,292 of OY757027.1, read as the reverse complement.
CCAATACCTGGATTTTGTTCAGGGTCGGCGCCAGTCAGATGGTCAGTGATTGTCACGAGGACAATAACAAGCAACAGGATTTTGTTTCTTAGTCGAACCTGGTTAAACTCCTTTTTCAACCTTGTCAAAAAGATACTTAGAGAACTGTTTAATCTACCACTACCATTTTATCATGGTGAATATACCTCATAAATCAACTTTCCTCAGTACTTTCAGTACTTTGATTGTACAAGGTTGTTTCCATGATACATGCAATAGTAGACTACTATATAGTTTGTTTTTATATATTTCGGGTTTGTTTTTATATATTTCGGATATATACTATCTTGGCAGCGAGTGAAAACTAAAAACTAAGGCACTGTTCAGCCTGCGCCGATGCGTATCTGATCTGCGCGTTTGCTTTTTCGCATACTAAGAAACGAGCCGCGTCACTACAAAACCTGTCTTTGGGGTTTCCGACCGATCTAGCCCGACACAAACCAGGCTATACAGCCACAGAAGATGGCTAGCGCTTTGAAATTTCGGATTTAGGAAGTAGATAGATTGTACCATCCATGTAGCGAAAACCAAGGCCCTGATCAGCTGCGCAGCAACTGCGCAGCTGATCTGTGCCTTTGTTTTCGTATATGCAAACAACGGTTTTTTCATGATGCGACACAATTACATTTTTCTCGCTAGCAATGTGCTTGTTGTTGGACATATGCTAGAATTTACCACCAGCCTGTGCTGACGTGTATTTGATCTGCGCATTTGTTTGTCGCATATACATGTACTAGAGGAAGCAAAAATGTAGTGATCATCCTGCATCATTGCGTTTGTGATCTAAATATATTATTTTTATATAGCGAGAAAGCACGGGCGCTGACCAGCCTGCACGTATGCGCATTCGATCTGCATCTCTGTCTTTATGTTTATTTAGAGTGAGGAAAAATGACAGCCGACATACGAGAAAATGTTGATCTGATCCGTTATGCTTACTTCACCATACCCCCTCGGATCCCACATTTATCATGTAAAACTGGGGTTTGTAGGGGTGCATATTGCACTGCCCGCAGAAAAAGCGACCGACTGAAGTCGGTTGATTTTCTAAGAGTGCCCTAAAATCAACGTGTCATTCTGTCATTCTGTCAGTCTGTCCGTCCGTAACCCGTTTGTGAAAATTGGTGATAGTGACTTAACCGCTTGGAATATTTAAACAATTTTTGGCATACTGATAGATATCAATGAGATCTAACCAATGAACTTGCGAGATATTACATTCCATTTAGTATAGCCTCGCCGAGGCGAAAAATGTGAAAATTTTCGAACTGCTTCTCCTCGGAAACCGTTCGGCCGATTGAAGTCAAATTTCATATGGAGACTCTATGGGATGGGGGAAACCAAAATTGGCTCAAGGGGTCCAGGCCACATGACCAAAATGGCCGCTAAGCCATATATGGTCTGTCTGTATGTCCGTCCGTAACCCGTTTGTGAAAATTGGTGATAGTGACTTAACCGGTTGGAACATTTAAACAATTTTTGGCATACTGATAGATATCAATGAGATTTAACCAATGAATTTGCGAAATATTACATTCCATTTAGTATAGCCTCGCCGAGGCGAAAAATGTGAAAATTTTCGAACTGCTTCTCCTCGGAAATCGTTGGCCGATTGAAGTCAAATTTCATATGGAGCCTCTATGGGATGGGGGAAACCAAAATTTGCTCATGGGGTCCAGGTCACATGACCAAAATGGCCGCCAAGCCATATATGGTAAAAACCCTTCAAAATAGTCTTCTCCAGAACCACTGGACAGATTTCCACAAAACTTGATAAATAGCATTTGGCACGTAGGCCCATCATAAATTGCTAAAATGGTGACCCTGGGTTGAACTTGACCTTCTTTGTGCCTAGGTCAAACTTTGACACCTACGCTTTTGTATTGGAAAAGTGAGAATGCATTTTATCCTGCAAACGATTCAGAATACAAAGGAACCCGGGAAGGGACATGATTTTTTTTTTATTTTATAAGTTGTGCGGACAAGATAATATCTTGTGCGGACAAGATATTATCTTGTGCGGACAACATATTATCTTGTGCGGACAACATGTTATCTTGTGCAGACAAGATAATATCTTGTCCGCACAACATAATATCTTGTCCGCACAAGATATTATCTTGTGCGGACAACATATTATCTTGTGCAGACAAGATATTATCTTGTCCGCACAAGATATTAAGTTGTGCGAACAAGATATTATCTTGTCCGCACAAGATAATATCTTGTCTGCACAACATAGATCTTGTGCGTACAAGATATTATCTTGTCCGCACTATATAATATCTTGTCCGCACAAGATAATATCTTGTCCGCACAACTTCCCAAGATCTATGTTGTGCAAACAAGATAATATGTTGTGCGAACAAGATCATATCTTGTCCGCACAAGATAATATCTTGTCCGCACAACATAATATGTTGTCCGAACAAGATAATATCTTGTCCGCTCAAGATATTATCTTGTTGGCACAACATAATAAAAAATCATGTCCATTCCCGGGTTCCGTTGAATACAATACTAAAGTATAAGATATATTTTTGCTCCTTACGATAAGGCGCATTTATTGGGGGAACCGTTTTAGGTCAAGGTCACATGACCAAAATGACCGCCATACCCATATATGGTAACACTCATAAAGCTTAAAGCATCCGGCGGGTCGTGCACTTCAGCTGAAGCACTGTTTTTTTTTCTAATATTTGCTCTAAAACATAGGTTGTTGGTACTCAAACGTGTACCCACAATCTACGTTTTGAGCAAAAATCAAAATATTTCAACTGAACTGAAAATTGTAATTGTTACAGCCATTAAAATTCGTAGATGGTATGAAATTTTTTCGAGCAAGCTCTCCTGAACCTTTGCTCAATGATAAGTACCAATTTTCTCTTGGGTTGGCTAATTTAACAATGATATTAAATGAAAAAAAGATAAAGAAAAGAAAATATGACAAAGAAAAAAGAATGAAGATGAAGAGAAGAAAAGGAATAAGAAAAAAAGGGGAAAAAAAAGGCTGGCAAATGGCTGTAATTAAGGTGTAACTATACCAAATTTAGTGACACAGAGGCCTTTCTGATATTTATTCTTCATCAGTGTGTCTCAACCCAAAAGTTTTGGAACCGAAACGCATGACGGCTAAGACCCGACAAACACAGCACACCCCCCTCCGAGCACACACTGACCGACTTAGCTCATGAGACAGGTCAACTGGAGGCATCAGGCACGAGACGCACACCCGCGGACTTAAAGACGTCCCCCACCGAGCCAACATCAGCAAACATGGCCCACACTCCACGGAAGCCCCGGGCATCAGGAAGGGGATGTCAAAAGTAGCGAGACTTGCAAAATTTAAAATATTACAAAAAGTGGCAACCAAAATGGTTAAGATACATGTCCCACCTGACAAGTCAGTCTTAGTTTTAGACAAATTAGAAATTTTTACTGCAAACAAATGAGAGAAAAGATTTAATACTGACGTCAACACCGCAGTATAAACCTCAGCACTAAAGAACTGATACTGAGCTGATGATAACCTCGGGGACGAACGGACCATCCACCAGCAGAGATAACGTCCCAGTGGTTGCAATTTAGTGACACAGAGGCATTTCTGATATTTAATCTTCATCAGTGTGTCTCAACCCCAAAGTTTTGAAACCGAAACGGATGATGGACAAGACCTGACAAACACAGCACACCCCCCCCCCCCCTCCGAGCACACACCGACCGACGTAGCTCATGAGACAGGTCAACTGGAGGCATCAGGCAAGAGACGCACACCCGCGGTTTTATAGCCCCCCCCCCCCCGACACACACACACACCGAGCCAACATCAGCAAACATGGCCCACACTCCACAGAAGCCCCGCGCATCAGGAAGGAGATGTCCGTAGTAGCGAGACTTGCAAAATTTAAAATATTACAAAAAGTGGCAACCAAATCTGCTAAGATACATGTTAAGAACTCTTGGAATAAGTTTCATCAGTTCTTTGCAGCAAGACCTAGTCGTATCTCCCCGTTTTGTACTGGCCGGAAACTATGGATGACGCAAATATAATTCATATGGTGCAATGAATTGAAGGTAATATGACATTCAAAATTCAATTTTTATACTGGTATATTTGACTCATCCATAGGCTAACATGACAGGTCGAAAAATGATAATCAAAACCAACATATAAAGCTACTACTACTACTACTACTAATAATAATAATAATATTAACAATAATAATAATAAAACACAGGATTGCCATTGGTCCTGTCCCATTTCAGAATTCATATTACTTTTTCCACCTTTCACCTTAGCATAGATATGCTACTTTGCAAATTCCGTCAAAACAGCAATGGTATCTCTGTTTGAAACAATTATCAGTCTTATCAAACTGTACCTCTAGCCAGGCCTATTGGAAAATGCTAGGTATACAGATCCGTATCCCTAGCCTCCGAGACTAGAGATACGGATCCGTATCTCTAGCCTCCGAGACTAGAGATACGGATCCGTATCTCTAGCCACTGCAAATCAGTAAACAAGTGGCCGTTTGCATGCATAGATATCAGCTATTAGTAACTGTTGGGCATTAATGAGATAATTAAACTATATACTTGTATTCGGTATCTTTCATCCTGAGATCGGAAAAAATGGACGGATAGGTTACTTGACATTATTTTTTTAATAATTACGAACAAAAAAAAATACAAAATGATAAAATGTACCCTAAGATACATGGTTTTGGTGTTTAACTTTGAAGCAAAACAACTATTTGATAAATCACAAACTCAAAACTATAGAACAGATAATACCATTTTATCTCTATAACTTTTCATCTTTTCATGCTATAAATGTCGTAGATGGTATGACAACTAACAATAAAGACAATAGATAAGTAAGTGTCTTGGGGTGTTTATTACATTGCCGAATTGCATTCGATGACAGCTACCAGAGTATATACAGTGCTTTATGTATCTGTTTTAGGACGTAAACAGCGTCTCAGTTTTGTTTATTAAATAATTTAAAATACTTTTAGGTATTGAAAAGCCTTCTAAAACTCTTTAGGAAATAAATAAACAATAAATTTTGGTGTCTTGGGGTATCTTGGGGTGTCTTGTGGTGTCTTGGGGTGTCTTGTGGTGTCTTGGGGCTTTCAGATTGACCGAGGCCCGCCTATTCAATTAGATATGCGCAGTCATTCTGAATAGCAGACACTTGTAGTAGGTATGTCGATTATGAATGACGTATGTATAGAGGATCTTACATGAGTGTTCATGTATTATTGAATTTATTAAACGAGTTGAGGAAAAGTGATAAAATGCGAGGCTTTGCCGAGAAAATGCGAGGCTTTGCCGAGCATTTTATCCCTTTTCCTCAACGACTTTAATAAATTCAATAATTCATGAGTACGAATGCAAGATTCTATTTATCATATGACATTTAATACGCATTTTATTCACGATTATTTACAAAAAAATGTCAATATTCCGCCGTTAGTAAACGCAACGTCGTTAAGGACGTTGTATATGTAACGTTACGGGACGTATCTAGCTAATTTGCATATTTAATCCACTAGTGGATTATAGAAAATATTACATGGCGTTATTACACTCTCAGACGCGACGTCATATAAACCAGTAGTGTAGGCTCAAACCAGCCTTGTCTTATACTTAACCACTCGACACTACATCTGGCGACGAGAATAAAAGTGTTTTAAATCACCTGGATAACGATCTGTGAACATACATGTTTTTTTTATGGAATTATTTCTGTTATAACAAACATTGTCAGCGCAACGTTCTGAAAACAAAGCCCATAATGGCGACAACGTTACCAGCGTTTCCCAAATTTGACACAAACGGGGACACTTCTTCACTTGGACATTGGTCAGAGAAATATCTCCAAAAGTTTGAAAACTTATTTGTCATACCGAGCACTGACAGTAAGAAAAGACGTCAGGCTCTGTTATTTACGGAACCCGGGAAGGGACATGATGTTTTTAATATGTTGTGCGAACAAGATATTAAGATATGCGAACAAGATATTATCTTGTGCAGACAAGATAATATGTTGAGCGCAAAAGATATTATCTTGTTTGCACAACTTAATATCTTGTGCACACAAGATAATATCTTGTTCGCACAACGTAATATCTTGTTTGCACAAGATAATATCTTGTTCGCACAACTTAATATCTTGTGCGCACAAAATAATATCTTGTCTGCACAAGATAATATGTTGTCCGCACAAGATAATATCTTGTGCACTGCGACAAGATAATATGTTGTCCGTACAAGATATCTTGTGCGCACAACTTATATATAAAAATAAATTCATGTCCATTCCCGGTTCCGCAGTTTTTACACTAACACCGTCTATGTATTGTATTTCAGCGAATAAATATCATGTTGGATATCGCGTAAGCACTAACACCGTCTATGTATTGTATTTCAGCGAATAAATATCATGTTGGATACCGTGTAAGCACTTACACCGTCTATGTATTGTATTTCAGCAAATAAATATCATGTTGGATACCGCGTAAGCACTAACTCCGTCTATGTATTGTATTTCAGCGAATAAATATCATGTTGGATACCGTGTAAGCACTAACACCGTCTATGTATTGTATTTCAGCGAATAAATATCATGTTGGATACCGCGTAAGCACTAACACCGTCTATGTATTGTATTTCAGCGAATAAATATCATGTTGGATACCGCGTAAGCACTAACATCGTCTATGTATTGTATTTCAGCGAATAAATATCATGTTGGATACCGCGTAAGCACTTACACCGTCTATGTATTGTATTTCAGCGAATAAATATCATGTTGGATACCGCGTAAGCACTAACACCATCTATGTATTGTATTTCAGCGAATAAATATCATGTTGGATACCGCGTAAGCACTAACACCGTCTATGTATTGTATTTCAGCAAATAAATATCATGTTGGATACCACGTAAGCACTAACACCGTCTATGTATTGTATTTCAGCGAATAAATATCATTTTGGATACCGCGTAAGCACTAACACCATCTATGTATTGTATTTCAGCGAATAAATATCATGTTGGATACCGCGTAAGCACTAACACCGTCTATGTATTGTATTTCAGCAAATAAATATCATGTTGGATACCGCGTAAGCACTAACACCGTCTATGTATTGTATTTCAGCGAATAAATATCATGTTGGATACCACGTAAGCACTAACACCGTCTATGTATTGTATTTCAGCGAATAAATATCATGTTGGATACCGCGTAAGCACTAACACCGTCTATGTATTGTATTTCAGCGAATAAATATCATGTTGGATACCGCGTAAGCACTAACACCATCTATGTATTGTATTTCAGCGAATAAATATCATGTTGGATACCGCGTAAGCACTAAAACCGTCTATGTATTGTATTTCAGCGAATAAATATCATGTTGGATACCGCGTAAGCACTAACACCGTCTATGTATTGTATTTCAGCGAATAAATATCATGTTGGATACCGCGTAAGCACTAACACCGTCTATGTATTGTATTTCAGCGAATAAATATCATGTTGGATACCGCGTAAGCACTAAAACCGTCTATGTATTGTATTTCAGCGAATAAATACCATGTTGGATACCGCGTAAGCCAATCGACTGTTCCACAGACCAAGCATGACACCAGCCGAATCACCGCTGACGTGAACATGGCCAAACATCAGTTCCACACAACATGGGGTTGTACGGCGGCTCTTATAGTGACATGGAAAATTGCAAATCCTGGCGGTGATGTACGTTCATTAGATTAACCCTTGTCCTGCTGAATATTTTAATCTGCCACACCCACTACTGATTATCAACCAATCAGATTACTTGATTCAAATTATTGCAACAAATTCACAATCCGAATGACAAACAATGTAGATCCTGATCAGATGGCTTCATCAGAAGCCATGGCTTCATCAGAAGTCATCTGATCTTGAACTACATTGTTTCAAAGATAAGGCATACCCGAGCTCAGCATGACAAAGGTTAACAAGTCCGTGAAATGATCACAACTCCAAACCCCACTTTATATAGAGGAAACTGGGATTAACAGGGATTTACAGTATTTTTCTTATTGCTGCTCCAAGACATAGGTTGTGGGTACTCGTTAGAACCGCCTCATTGAGCACACACAACATATGTTTCAAGTAGAAATAAGAAAAATGTCACTTTTCATCATAAAGTTAACCATTTTTTGAGATACGAAACATTACACTATGAGACACGGACGTGTTTTCGTAATGTCAAGCTCACAGAGTCGAAGGCTGCAGGGGCGCTTATATGATAAGCAGTATTATGTCGTCCGTCGTCAAACTTTTTAATCAACATCTCCTCAAAAAACCCTAGGCCAGTTGGAACTCAAGTAAATGTGACGCGTTCATGGGGTGAAAGGTTAAAAGTAAGCCCTTGGTCACATGGCCGAGCTGGCCGCCCTGTCCATAAACGTTCAAAATCTCAAAACATCGTCTTCTCGGAAACGGACTGGCCGGTGACCGTGTAATTTGGTATGACGCAATGGGGACCCGAGTTTAACAAAGTTGATTCTATTCTTGACCCTTGATTGACCTTTTTACCTCAAGATCAATTGCGTCACTTTGGCTTCACCTCGAGATCAATTGCGTCATTTTGGCGTTTAAGTCCAAAGGCCAAACATTATTTTGTTCTGATTGTTTTGTAGCCTTTGATATCATAGCTGATTATGCAATAAACTAAATATCTTTTATTTAATACCAATGGTAAAGTTCATTTAGAATGGCTGCCCTTTATCATTGTTGCCTCAGATTGAGTAATATCAACTTCTCCACCAAAACTGTTGGGCTGACTGAAATCTAATTAGATACCAAACTTGTTTGGGATGCGAGAAAAAGAGGGTCTTACATTAGTATCAAGGTATTGTTGAATTTATTAAACGAGTTGAGGAAAAGGGATAAATGCTAGGCTTTGCCGAGCATTTTATCCATTTTCCTCAACGAATTTAATAAATTCAGTGCGCGAATGCAAGATTCTATATATCACATGACATTTAAAACGCATTTTAGTCACGATTGTTTAACAAAAATGTCAATATTCCGCCATTAGTAACGCTACGTCGCTCTTAACATTCAGTCTATGCAAGGGCAGTGGGCGCAGTGACACATAAGCTGACTGAAACAGAAACAGTATAGACGCCATCTTGAAAGCACTTCCTATTATAATGAATGAAAATAGAAAAAAATAAAGTTATTATACTGATAAAACAATTAAAAATGTGAGAGAATGGTAGCCAAACCTACCCCTCATTCAGTAGTTAAGTCCAGATAATGTTATTTTCCACGTTGCATCCGACTCGAACGTCACGCATTCTGAACGACCGTTGATATCTTCTCAGACGCCATTGAGCTGACGTCTTTGCTTGTTTGTATTAATAATAATAATAATAATAATAATAATAATAATAATAATAATAATAATAATAATCGACCTTATTTATAGAGGGTAACACATTTAGTACTAGTACTAATTTTCCATGTGGCCCTCTTTTCCTGGGTAGGAACCAGTACTTAGCAATGTGGATAAAGTTTCTTGCTCAAGGAAACAACACGTGGCGCTTGCGAGGATCGAACCGGGTACCTCTCGATCTCAAATCCGATGCTTTACCACTGCACCACAACGCCCTAGCAAACTGTATTGGAGTTTAACGGCCACTATTTTAGGTCATTTTTGAGCCGGTCTATTTACCTATCCACAATTTTCCTGGGCAGGCTTATTCGTAAGCGGTTAACCAGTACAGTGCACATTCTTTCTCCAGAAACTGACAACTGCCCATTCTTGCATCAGCGGAAGGGAGAGAATGGCCGTAGAAAAGATTTCAGTCATCAATCTCCACGAAAGAATGTTGTCGACCCCGGCAAGTATCGGGCCCGCGTCCTCCTGATCACAAGTCAGACGCGCATCCGACTCAGCTACCGGGGCCGGCCAATGAGATGACGTCATGAATAACGTCGACGTGTCTGTAACTTTCCCGCGTTTGAATACAGTGTGGTAAATACCTGGATGGATAACCGCGATATTTTGCACACATGTTTTGACTAATACGCAACAACCTCATTATAACACGGTTCGTTATAACGCGATTCGGATATAACACGGTTTCGAGATGGATCCCAAAAATATATATAGATTATTTAGAAAAATGACCATAAATGGTCATTTTTCTATACAATCTATACATTTTTGTTTAGATATAACAAGGTTGTTTTGACTAGTTCACCACAACCTCATTATAACATGGTTCGTTATAACGCGATTTTTGATAAAACACGGTTTCGAGATGGAACCTAAAAATATATACCTTATTTAGAAAAATGACCAGAAATGGTCATTGTTCTATACAATCTATACATTTTTGTTTGGATATAACAAGGTAGTTTAAATAACATGGATTCTGCTTCGAACCATATTAATAGTGTTATAAAGAGGCTGTGGTGTAAGTAGAAACCAAAGTAACATTTGAAAATAAAATTGCAAATGATTGATTTAGTTATGCCCCTTTACTGACTGAGACATTTTGCATTATGACCCAATCGGCGATCGTCAACAAAACATCTCAAGAGCCACTTGAATTAAGGTCTTTACCCTCATCCCGACGAACACGACAACCCCTAAATTCATATAACTCCAGATCCCATTGCTTGCGAAGAAACTACCTGATCAGGATCTACACTTTTGGTCTTGCAGTTTGTGGACTGAAAATCATTTTATCATATGACCTCGCGTCTGAGAGTGTAATGACGCCATGTAATAAATTCGATAATCCACTATAGTGGATTAAATATGCAAATAAGAAAGATAGCCCCGTAAAGTTACATGTGCGGCGTCATTAATGACGTCGCGTTTATTAATGACGAAATATTGACATTTTTGTTAAAAATCGCGAATTAAATGTGTTTAAAATGCCACATGATAAATAAAAACTTGCATTCGTGATCATGTATTATTTAATTTATTAAACTCGTTCAGAAAAAGGGATAAAATGCTCGACGAAGCCTCGCATTTTATCCCTTTTTCCCCAACTCGTTTAATAAATTCAATTATACACGAACATTCATGTAAGATCCTCTATATATTAAATTATTTGATTGGTGTATGGTCAGAGATGTGCCTGATTAAATTAATGTATTCAGCAGAATAAGCGTTAAAATTTGACAGGCAGTGTGGAAGGAATGTGTAGATTTGGATGAAATTTCACATCTGCCCCTTTTTGTGTCAGTAGATATTAATCAGTCTAGAGTAATATATGCAAGTGTCAGTATACTGCTGATAACCCATGACTATCACTGATAAATAGAGGATCTTACATGAGTGTGAGTGAGTGAGTGTTTGAGTTTTACGTCCCACCAACAGCTAAGGTCATACGGAGACGGGACCTCGGTTTAAAGACTCATCCGAAAGTCTGGAGAAGCCCGGGATCGATCCTGCGATCCCTGGTTTACAAGGCGAGTAGCGTAACCACTACACCACGGAGGCTCCTCTTACACGAGTGTAAATGTATTATTGAATTTATTAAACGAGTTGAGGGACGCCCTGTCGACTGCGCACAAATTTAATAAAGGGAGCAATGAAAATATCTCCAAATACCTGTCGGCTATTTAGTCTTAGAGTTATGCCCCTTAGTTGCTAAAAATGACAATTTTCGACCTTGTCATCGGCATATGAAACTCCATTTTGATTGCATCTTCCTGAAACTTACATATAAGTAGACTAGGCATAAAAGTTTGGATGAGTGTGAAAACTGGAGAGGTCGACTTATAAATAATGGAGTTACGTCCGCTTGATTGCTGAAAAATGCATGAGCATTAAGCCATTTACATGTATTTCGATCCGATCTTTCCAAAACTTACATGCACATGTAAGTAGATTGGCTTCTTGCCAAAATAGCTAAAATCGCTCCGCTCCGACAAACAAGAAGGCCACCAGAGCTAAAATAGAAAAAAAAATATTTAAACGCAACGCCTTCTGAACCCTTGGGTCAATTTCATTCAAACTTTAGAGGAATATTGCTTAGGTAACCCCCAACCAAAATAGCTAAAACGTTCCGCTACGATTAGCCAAATGGACGACAGATCTAAAAATAGAAAAAACATCAAATATTTGCTTTAAATGCGAACTCCTCTTACACCTTTAATCAAATTTGATTCAAACTTTTCAGAAACCTTGTCCAGGTGGCTCCCTACCAAAACAGATAAAATCGGTCTGCTCAAATGAACAAGATAGCCGCTTGAGCTAAATACATGTACAGAAAAAAATCTTAAACGACTTCTCCTCCCTGGGATAATAAGAATCAAGCTTGATATGAATGTTGCTTAGGTGACCCTCAACAAAAAAGCTGAAATCGTTTCGTTCGAAAGCGGCTGCCAGAGTTTATAATAGAAAATAGAAGTGAAGGCAATGATCAGGAATCGATACAATTAACCGACAGCTCCCATCAGACACACAAAGGGAGAGAAACGCAAACATGAAACAACTAGACCCTAATGGAAACATCATTATCGGAAAGCCAAAATGACAGTTACTTTCCCACAAAATGACCAGTTGGCTATCTAAAACAAAATAATATAAGCGATACACACACTCAAAAACAAGCTATAACAAAAACGAATTTAGTCAATGCCTTGTAAGACCTAATACTGCATTGTGATAAGAGGACAAGTAATTAAATGTTTTGATATCCCTAACAAAAATAGAGCTATGTGAAAACTGGATTCATAATGTTGGAATAGAATTAACACACCCATCCCTAAAGGACACTTTTTCATGACTCTGAAAAAGCCTTTTTTTTCAGATGAAAAATTGCAATAGTTTTCTTCTTTCTGTTTCACTCGTATATAGATTGTTGGCGTTACACATATAGTTTTAGAGCACAAATAAAAAAAAATATGTTAACCTTGAAAATCTGTTTCCTCTGTTTTAAGTGGGGTTTCAAGGATGGTCCTTCAACATCGAAACATTAATGTGATGACCATCATGACAACACATCTACATAAATTTGACGCCCTCGAATCCCACTTTTATGAAGTAAAACTGTTTTTTTATGAATAAATCTTATTTTCCTTATTTCTGCTCTAGAATATAAATTATGGGTACTCGTTAGAAGCGCATTGATGCGGCAGTTCCGACGTGTACCCGAAAGTATTATTTTGAGCAGAAATAAGAAAACTATTTTGCTGTTGAATATAGATTGTGGGTATTCGTTGGAACCGCCTCGATAAGGCAGAACTAACGTGTACCCAATGTAAATATTTTTGAGCAGAAATAAGATAAGTATCAATTTTTCTTATTAAAATATTTTAATTTTTGGCGGTAAAATTTACATTGTATACCTTTTTTCGTAAATACTTAGACTATTTATACTGGAAAAGAAATCAAACAACGGTACAATTGTAGAGTGAAAAATAGAATTCTAACACAGCGCGCCTATATAGGCAATGGAAAACGGCTGTGTTTTATTCTGCAACAAATCACAGCTCGGAAGAGCGTGACGGGTGACGTCATTTAAAACTGCTAATTTATGACGTCACTAGTCGATTTCCTTGACGTTAGACGGTGTAACGTCATTTTCTCGTATCGGAAACGTTAGAAAAGGATATAAATGCATGTGTTTCAGTTGATAATTTTAGCGGGATTTCTTTTAACAATGGCGAAAAGTTGTGAGATTTTGAAGGAATCAACAACATAATTGCAGATTTTCAGCGTGTTAGAATCGAAATAGATCAGCTCTAGTCTGTGATTTGTTGAGTAATAAATCACAGTTTGTCGGTCAGTTGTAAGTAGACAAATCACGCGCGCTACGCGCTCGTGATTTGATCTACTTTACAACTGACCTCCAAACTGTGATTTATTACTCAACAAATCACAGTTAGAGCTGATCTATTTCTTAAGTGAAGGCAATACAGGAATCGATACAATTAACCCACAGCTCCCACCAGAGACACCAAAGGGAAAGAAACACAAACATGAAGCAACAAACCCCAACGGAAACACAAACAGCGGAAAGCCAAAAGGACAGTTACTTTCCCACAAAATGGCCAAAAGGCTATCCAAAATAATAATAAAAAAACAACACAAGCGACACAAACACCCAAAGACAAACCATAACAAATTAAGCCGCGGCAGAAGAACCGCCTTGGAACGGTCAGCGGAAACGAATTCCACCGGGGGGCTGAAATCGATTTTACGTGGCCACAATCATCGCCCTTACTTTGTTTGTTTGTTTGTATTGGAGTTAAACGGTCCAGTCAATACCATTTAGGTCATTTTGGGCCGGTCAGTTTACCTATCCACACTTTCCTGGGCAGGCTTATACAGTTAACCAGTACAGTGCACATTCCCTCGCCCTTACTTCCGTCGCGATTAAGTCAAATAATATGTTCAGTCCGCATGAAGGCCATCCTAACTCATCAGTGCAACATCTCCGTGAACACACAAGTCAAACAACCACAGAGATGAAACAACGGTGAGGGCTCGATAGCAAGAAACAACAGGAATGCTGGAGCAAAAGAAAACCAACAGTTAGACTCCAATGGACCAGAACAATCTAAATCGTCCATATTTTCATGCCAGAACCCGAACTTGAGGCACTGTGAAAGCCTATGTATGTCCCAGTTGTCTCTAGATATGTCTGGCGAATTTTCGCACCGAACTCAGGAAAACTGTCTTAGAATTCTGTATCTCATCCAAAATAAACAGAGGATCTTATATGAGTGGTCAAATCTTATTGAATTTATTAAACGAGATGAGGACAATGGATAAAATGCGAGGCTCTGCCAGCATTTTAGCCCTTTTCCTCAGCGGGTTTAATAAATTCAATAATACATGAGCGCGAATACAAGATTTTACTTATCATATGACATTTTAAACGCGTTTAATTCACGTTTGATTTTTAAACAAACAAACAAACAAACGTAAAATAAATATCAATAGTCCGTCAAAAGTAAACGCGACGTCGTTAAGGACGTTGTACCTGAAATGTTACGGGGCGTATCTAACTACAATCGAACGTCGATGGCTCGAACCACTTTGGGACCATGAAAATTTGTTCGAGACAGCGATAGTTCGAGCCACAGAGGGATACTATTAGTGCCATACCAGGAGGCATAATGGAGATAATCTTTTCGGTGTTCTGTATTATAAATGCACGTTGTGTGTACTCATTAGAATCGCCTAAGCGAGGCGATTCTAATGAGTACACACAGCATACATTTGCAAGATAAATGAAGAAAATCTTCCTTAATTACCCCTACATCGTATTTGGAGGAATTCCCTGCGGACTCAAGAACGGGTTCGACTCATTCAATTGTAAACGAGACATCGGAGTTCGGGCCATCGAAGTTTTACTGTAATTTGAATATTTAATCCAATGTCATATATTATGGCTTTATTTTTTTTCAGTGCGACGTCATAATTATGTTAAAGTTTCAATGTAGCTGCGTTGTATCATTTCGAGCGCATTCATGACATTGGAAAAACACTTGACTAATGATCGAGGGATTCCGGGTTTGAATCCCACGGCAGGCATCATGTGTTGTGTCCTGGAGCAAGACACCTTATATCCACATTGCTTTGTTCATGTTACGAACCAGTTTTTTTTTGGAAGATCAATTCACTTTTTTTCTAGCAGATCGTTAATCAGAGGTAGCCTAAAACGCTACACATGAATAAATTGAGGTAGCCTAATTTGTCAGATTTGACCAATAAATAAATAAATAATTCTAACACAGCGCGCCTATATAGGCAATGTAAAATAATTGTGTTTTATTCTACAACAAATCACTACAAGGAAGTGCGTTACTTGTGACGTCATTACAAACTGCCGATTTATGACGTCACTAGTCGATTTCCTTGACGTTAGACAGTGTAACGTCATTTTCTCGCATCAAAAACGTTAGAAAAGGATATAAATGCATGCGTTTCAGTCGATAATTTTAGCAGGATTTCTTCTAACAATGACGAAAAGTTGTGAGATTTTGAAGGAAACAACAGCATTATTGCTGATTTTTAGTCTGTTAGAATCGAAATAGATCAGCTCTAGTTATTGATTTGTTGAGTAATAAATCACAGTTTGTCGGTCAGTTGTCAGTAGACAAATCACGCGCGCTACGCGCTCGTGATTTGATCTACTTTACAACTGTCCTCCAAAGTGTGATTTATTACTCAACAAATACAGTTAGAGCAGGGGAGAGTTGTATAAGGCGAGCGCTTTATTATAGCGCTTTGTCCGTTCTGTGCAACGCTCCGCTCGATGGAGGCGCTTTCAAAAATGTCTGCCAAAAGAGAACGATTTTCAAACCCCCAAAAAATTCCCAGAAAAAAATGCGGTGCTTGCTTCAGTGATTGTTTTTGTTTTCTGTTGTCGTTTCTGCAAAAAAATGAGAAGAAAAAAAGTAATAAATGCTTAAAACGGACACTCATTACGACGCGATGCCGAGCGCCGCCATTTTGTTTCACCTGGTTGCTATGCAACGTAAAATGAGGCAGCTCCAAGCACTGTTACGAAGCGCTTTTTTGAAACGTACCGTTGCATAGCGAAGCGCCACAAAGCGCTCTGTAGCGCTCGCCTTATGCAACTCCTCCCTGATCTATTTCTTAAATAAATAAATAAATAATTTCAGCTGAACAAGTTCCAGGCGATTATAGCAGTCGGTGACCTTGCTGCCGGGGGCTCAGAGACCCATGTCCTCTTCAGATATGGCACACTTCCCATTGCTGGGTATGGCATTCAAGTAAGTAACTATGACAAACCGCAATAAATAGATTTTGTTTGTTTGATTTGAGGTTTAACGTCCCCGTCAACACTGTAAAGGTCATTTTGGAGACGTTGCTTCCAATTTTGTGGGACTTTTACCCGACATTGAGATGAAATGACATCTCAAGCTCTGTCGCCCAATGAAACCAATAGGGTTTATTAGCATGGACGGTCCGCCTCGCACCGCGGTTCCTGGACAGGCTTAGATCCTCTAAGCTGCTTACCAGTACTATTGTGCGGGCTGGATTCAGCTCTGCGTGGAAGCATCGTGCAGTCGCAATAAATAGAGGATCTTACATGAGTGTTCATGTAGTATTGAATTTATTAAACGAGTTGAGGAAAAGGGCTAAAATGCGAGGCTTCAATACTACATGAACACGAATACAATATTCTATTTATCATATGACATTAAAAGCATTTTATGCACGATGTGTCATCAAAACTGTCAATATTCCACCATTTGTAAACGCGAAGTCGTTAAGGACGTCCGCATAACGTTACGGGACGTATCTAACTATATTGCATATTTAATCAACCAGTGGATTATTGAATTTAATACATGACGTTATTACATTTTCAGACGCGACGTCATATGATAAATAGATGATATTTAATTTATTTAGCTAAATACCAAAACTATTTCATCGAGTGCATTGAAAACATCAGAATTTTTACGGGCGCGAAACAAGAATGAAAATTCTGATGTCTTCTACACACGAGCTGATATATCTTTGGTATCGACCGAAAAATTACGGAACCCGGGAAGGGACATGATTTTTATTTTTATTATGTTGTGCGAACAAGATAATATCTTGAGCGGACAAGATATTATCTTGTTCGGACAACATATTATCTTGTGCGGACAACATATTATCTTGTGCGGACAAGATAATATCTTGTCCGCACAACATAATATCTTGTCCACACAAGATATTATCTTGTGCGGACAACATATTATCTTGTTTGCACAACATAGATCTTGGGAAGTTGTGCGGACAAGATATTATCTTGTGCAGACAAGATATTATCTTGTGCGGACAAGATAATATCTTGTGCGGACAAGATATTATCTTGTGCGGACAAGATAATATCTTGTGCGGACAAGATAATATCTTGTGCGCACAAGATCTATGTTGTGCAGACAAGATATTATCTTGTGCGGACAAGATAATATCTTGTTCGCACAACTTAATATGTTGTGCGGACAAGATAATATCTTGTCTGCACAAGGTAATATGTTGTGCGGACAAGATATTATGTTGTGCGGACAAGATATTATCTTGTCCGCACAAGATAATATCTTGTCCGCACAAGATAATATGTTGTTCGCACAAGATAATATCTTGTCCGCACAACATATTATTTTGTGCGCACAACTTATAAATAAAAAAAAAGTCATGTCCCTTCCCGGGTTCCGTAAAAAATAGTAAATTTTCTTTTTGTTTTATTCTTGACTTTGGAAACGTACTGTAACTGAACATTACGGAACCCGGGAAGGGACATGATTTTTTATTTTTATTATGTTGTGCGAACAAGATAATATCTTGAGCGGACAAGATATTATCTTGTTCGGACAACATATTATCTTGTGCGGACAAGATATTATCTTGTGCGGACAAGATATGATCTTGTTCGCACAACATAATATCTTGTGCGCACAAGATATTATCTTGTTCGCACAACATATTATCTTGTTTGCACAACATATATCTTGGGAAGTTGTGCGGACAAGATATTATCTTGTGCGGACAATATAATATCTTGTGCAGACAAGATAATATCTTATGCGGACAAGATAATATCATGTGCGCACAAGATCTATGTTGTGCAGACAAGATATTATCTTGTGCAGACAAGATAATTTCTTGTTCGCACAACTTAATATCTTGTGCGGACAAGATAATATCTTGTCTGCACAAGATAATATGTTGTCCGCACAAGATAATATCTTGTGCAAACAAGATATTATGTTGTGCGGACAAGATATTATCTTGTCCGCACAAGATAATATGTTGTCCGCACAAGATAATATCTTGTCCGCACAAGATAATATGTTGTCCGCACAAGATAATATCTTGTCCGCGCAAGATATTATCTTGTGCGCACAACTTATAAAATAAAAAAAAATCAAGTCCCTTCCCGGGTTCCGTAGAACATCCCCGATAACGCATTTGATAAAATATTTGTATTTACCAAAAAAAAAAAAAAAAAGTTTTTTTTTTTTCATTTTCAGCTCACCAGAGCTGCAGGGGGGGGGGGGGGGTTATAGGAAAAGCAGTTGCCCATCGACGTCTGCGTCTGTGGCTGCGTCTGTGTCCGTCAACACTTTCAAACGACATCTCATCTGAAGCTAATGGGCCCATTGGGCCCAAATTCCACCTATAGAACCCTTGGACATGGGGGGTGGGGGTGATTGAACGTTTGTGTTTTTCTTTGTGGAATTTGGTTCATTAGTTTGGTTGCTATGGTTACTTAGAGTCACTAGAGACGTATAAAGGGGACAATTAAAAAAATGGCATTAATAGCCAAGCCTTTATTAGATATTTTTAAAAAAATTCAACAGAAATGTTCCTTAAGCAATTTACTATGTGCCATATGATTTTAGGCCCGCTCACTTTTATTGGTTATCATGGAAACTAAAATGCAAAAAAAAAAAAAAAAAAAATAATAATAATAATAATAATACTAAAAATAAAAAATAGATAAAAATAAATATATCTATTTTTTTAAATGTATCTCCCCGGAAACCACATGCTGTATGAGGCTGAGACTTTATGATAATATTTACCATATTTGCCTCAACAGTTTTTTTTATATAAAACTCGGCTATTTAGTTTAGTTGCGATGGCAACTTAGAGTTTCCCATAGTATCCACTGATTTATAATGGGGAAAATTGAAAAACGGCATTAACTGACAAATCTTTGCAGATATTTTGACAAAACTCTGAAACCTCTGAAACCACTGGGCTGATTAAGCCCAAATTTCATCTGTAGCAATCTTGGGTTAGGGGAGTGAAATTTTTTTTCAATTAAAATCGGCTCATTAATTCGGTCGCTATGGCAGCTTCCATAGACTTACAATGGGGAAAATAGAAATAAAAGGCACTGAATGCAAAAGCCTTTGTAGATTTTGAGAGAATTTTTATAGAAATGTTCATTGAGTAAACTTCTTTCAGCAATATGCTTTATGCCCACCTGGATGTCGCCACGGGTGTGCCGGGGCCATGCCCCACACCTCCATTTAATAACATGAAATATATAGAAACAATTCAAATCCCAGCCACCGCCCACTCGGGCTTGAAGAAATAGATGAGCTGCATGTTGCTTCCACGCAGAGCTGAAACCGACCGCAAACGAGTACTGGTAAACCGCTTAGAGGATCTAAGCCTGATAAGCTATTGGTTTCACTGGGCGACAATGTCGGGTAAAAGTCCCACAAAACTGGAAGCAACGTTCCCAAAATGACCTATACAGTGTTGACAGGGACGTTTAACATCAAAACAAACAAACAAACAAACAAAGCAATTCAGATCCCCACCCTAAACCATATTGTTCCATGTGATAGGACGCTTTCAGTGACACCAACATTGGGGTTCCCTTGGTGTGCTTGAGCCATGCCCCACCCCTCCACCCCACCACTTCGTAAATGCCAAATATCTCAGAAATCTGACAGAAGCCTCCGTGGTGTAATGGTTATGCTACTTGCCTTGTGAACTATGGGTCGCAGGATCGCTCCCAGGCTTCTCCAGGCTTTCAGATGTGTCTTGAAACCGAGGTCCAGTCTCAGTATGACCTTAGCTGTTGGTGAGACCTAAAACTCAAACACTCACTCAGACATCTTTCAGATCCCCACCCCTAAACCTTTATTATTGTTCCTTATGACAAGACACATTCTGTGATACTTGACCAAGGGGTCTCCCGTGGTGTGCCGGGACCATGCCCCACCCCGCCACTTCAAAATGGCCAAATATCTGAGAAACTGTTCAGAGCCTCACCCCTAAATCTTATATACATGTATTCATGTTCCTTATGATATGAGGCATTCGGTGACACCCAAACCTGGGGGTCCCTCAGGTCATGTCCCGGATCTTGCCCCATCCCTTAACTGCATAAAAAAACCGTTCAGATCCCCACCCACAAACCATGTATATTCTTGGTCCTTATGATAAGACACATTCAATGACAACAATTTTTGGCTTTCCTGAGATCTGCCAGGCCATGCCCTTACCCCTCCAGTGCTAATAAAGCCTTATATCTCAGGAACTGTACAAATCCATTCTCCTAAATCATAAATATTCTTGTTCCTTATGATATGATGCATTCAGTGACACCAACCAGTTATTTTTTGGGATTATGTCCTACCATCTCTACTTCATAAAATGCCTAATTTTTCAGATACAGTGTCAATTTGGGCATGGGGGCTTGTTTATGGAGACTTTATAATCGGTAGTATAAATCATATCACGTTATAATACATGGCTGCCAAGGGGCAGTGCCCACCTGAGCTCTGGTAAGCATAGTGTCTCATAGGCCTCTTGTTATTTTATACGACAAACAAATGGGCTTACATTCCCCACCTGAAAGCGACATTTACCCTTGGCTAACGGCCAGGGTAAATGCCCCTCTAAGGTGGGGAAATTCAACCCATAGCGAGGGCAAAAATAAGTAACAATACTTTCAGTTCTCCATCACTATGTATATTTCTAGCTATTTGATTGGTTGAAATAAAAGTAATACATTGAGCTAATTCACACAGCGACAGGTAGTAATAGAACGCGACGTCAAAGAGTACGTTTAGAACTAGTGCGTTTCGTCATTGTATATGAAATGACGTCAACTGCGTTTGATTAAAACATGGAAACCTGTTGAAAACGTAAATATTAGAAGACAGATTAACTGAATTTAACCCTTATCTTGCTGAATATTCATTTAAGCCACACCCATTTCTGTCTATCATCCAATCAAATTACTTGATGTATTTTATTGCTACAAATTCATAAACTGCATGCCAAACAGTGAAGATCCTGATCAGATGGCTTCTTCAGAAGCCATCTGATCAGGATCTACACTGTTTGCAAAGATGGGGGTTGTCGAGAACAGCAAGATAAGGGTTAAAGGCAGCGTGTGTTTTTTTTTCGCTAAGGTTTCTTTCAAAGATGTCAGCGTCTAATTAAATAATCGTTCCGCCATGGCCGTTGGCAAGTTCAGTCTCACGCATTCCAAATTATTCCTAAAATATAACATTCTTAGGCATTTTGGGGTCGATTGTTTTACAATTGACCCAAAGATATAAAGGACAGAAACTGAATTCGTGCTTTTATCCACGTGGCTAACGAAATCCATATAACTTATTTATAGAAAATAGCAGTCAGTTTTATCGCAGTGAGGTCAGCGTGTTGCGTAAAAGTGTTGTCTATAGAATCTGGGCTGGAATCATGGTTTGGGCTTGGCAAACAGTGTAGACCCAGATCAGACACCGCAGAATGTGGCGTCTGATCAGGATCTACATTGTTTGCTTACAGTACAGGAATTTAAGGGTGAGCCACCAAAAAAAAACGCAGTCTGATCAGGGTCTACATGGTTTGCTTACAGCACAGGAATTTAAGGCTTAAACCATATTTTTTTCTTATTTCTGCTCTAAAATATAGACTGTGGATTTTATTGCTGTGCGCATTCACAAATTGAGCACAAATCTCTTTGGTCTTTCGTCACGAAAACGCGCCTATATAGTTTTGCCCGATTGAACCCCACTTTTATATACATGTAGTAAAGTTGGGGTTTACAGGGGTAAACCATATTATTCTTATTTCTGTTTTCAAATATAAATTGTGGGTACTCGTTAGAACCGCCCCGATGAGGCGGTTCTAACATAACCATAATTTATATTTTGAGCAGAAACCATATTTTTTCTTATTTCTGCTCTAAAATATAGATTGTGGATTTTATCGCTGTGCCCATTCACAAACTGAGTACAAATCCCTATGGTCTTTCATCACGAAAAAACGCCTATATAATTTTGACCCCTTCAACCCCACTTTTATATAGTAAAAAATTAGGGTTTACAGGGATAAACCATATTTTTCTTATTTCTGCTCTAAAATATAGATTGCGGGTACTCGTAAGAACCGCCTCGATGAGGCGGTTCCAACGAGTAACCACAATTTAAATTTTGAGCAGAAATGAGAAAAATATCACAATTTTTTCATCTTAAATTTTCGATTTTTCGGCGGTAAAATTTACAATGTATTTGTATAGGCGTGTTTTCATAATGATGCAGTTTGTGACTGATTCGCAGGAAGTTACACATCGATAAAATTCACAAAAATGAAACTCATTCCTATCATATCGTTGCAGGCATTTGTAAACGGGAAATATGACGTTGTAGGAAATCGGGCTTTTGCAAGGGGGTGTTCAGAGATTGGTGCGGCAAATCCAGAGGCACCTGCGTCTACAGATGTTCTTGCTAAGCAATCGAACTACAGATGTGGCGACCCTGGCCTGCTTGTGCTTCCTGTTTGTAAGTATAGCCCGGTTTTTATCCATAATTACCTATACTGTGTTGACGGGGACGTTAAACCTCAAATCAAACAAACAAACAGAAAACACGCTTTCGTCCCCTGCCCATTGGGACTTGGAGAAATAGATTGGGTTGCATGATGCTTCCACGCAGAGCTGAAACCGACCACACATGAGTACTGGTAAACCACTTAGGTCCAAGCCTGTCCAGGCCAAGCTGTGCGAATCAGAGCGTCCATGCATATAAACCCTATTGGTTTCATTGGGAGGCAGGGCTTGAGATATCATTTCATCTCAATGTCGGGTAAAGGTCCCACAAAATTGGAAGCAACGTCTCCAAAAATAACTTAAATAGTGTTGACAGGGACGTTAAACCTCAAATCAAACAAAACAAACAAACAGATTACCCTCTTAATCAACACTCTGACGTAACATAGATAAGAATAGCATGGCGAATTTTCTATAAATAACCGTTACCTGGATTTCCAACAAAATCCATTTTACATATAATCTGTCTTAATATTAAGTGACCATACATTCAGTTCCCCGAAATAGGCGACTGCATTAGATAAAATACCTATATAGAGGATCTTACATGAGTGCTCATGTATTATTGAATTTATTAAACGAGTTGAGGAAAAGGGATAAAATGCGAGGCGCATATGAGGTCGTAATCAACCAGTGCATTTATCAAACCCGCGATTATATTCTATTTTGGGTCTGAACACCTGTCAGAACATAAATTTCTATCCCAGGGTAAAATCACGGATTTGCTTGTCTGGTGTGCGTGTGTGTGTGTGTTAATTCGGGTTTAACGTCGCTTTCAACAATTTTTCCGTCATATCACGACGGTGTCTGGTTGCGACAGGGAGCTCAGTGCTCACTTTTATAGTGCTGCCTCACTGAAGTATCATGTCCCAGACACATTCCATGATACCACACCCAGTCACATTATCCTGACACTGGGTCGACCATTCCTAGCTCTACCCCGTAAATCTGAGTGCCAAGCGAGGAGCAGCTAGTACCATTTTTAACGTCATTGGTATGTCGCGGCCCGGGATCGAACCCGTGACCTCCCGTTCCCCGGAGCGGACACTCTACCAACTGAGCTATCGGGTCGGTTTTGTCTGGTGTGCAAGAAATAGAGTGTAGAATGAGACATACTGGGACAAGGGATTCTACAAGCGTTCTCGAAAGCATTACGATAACATGCCCGTGCGACATAGTGCAGTTTGCACATCTCCAAAATGGCTACTATTTTGATGAAAATCCGTGATATTTTTCTTATTTATACTGCAAACATAGGTTTTGGGCGCTCGTTAGAACCGCCTCATTGAGACGCTTCTAACGAGTACCCACAACCTTTGTCTTGGAGCAGAAATAAAAAAGATAATGAATATCCCCTTAAGCCCCAGATGTCTCTATATAAAGTGGGGTTTAGGGGGTATTCATATCACGGACTTGTTCACGTGATGCTTTGCCTGATAAACGTAATATCAAAAGACACGGATCTGTTATTCTCTTTTTGTTGTGTACCGGCCCCGATAGCTCAGTTGGTAGAGTGTCCGCTCCGGGGAACGGGAGGTCACGGGTTCGATCCCGGGCCGCAACATACCAAAGTCGTTAAAAATGGTACTAGCTGCTCCTCGCTTGGCACTCAGATTTACGGGGTAGAGCTAGAACTGGTCGACCCAGTGCACTAGGTCAGATTGCATTAAAACCTTGTTTGCCCTCAAGAGACCATACTTGTGCTCCAATCTTCATGAAAAGTTACCAGAATGTTTGTCTTGATGATATAAAGGTCAAGTATGAATATGGGTCTCGTCAGGTCAAACCTAGGTCACAAGGTCAAATTGCATTAAAACCTTGTTCACCTTCTCGAGGCCATAATTGTGCGCCAATCTTCATGAAACAATGCCAGAATGTTTGTCTTGATGATATAAAGGTCAAGTATGAATATGGGTCTTGTCAGGTCAAACCTAGTTCACAAGGTCAAATTGCATTAAAACCTTGTTCCCCCCTCTAGAGACCATAATTGTGCTCCAATCTTCATGAAACAATGCCAGAATGTTTGTCATGATAATATAAAGGTTCAAGTATGAATATGGGTCTTGTCAGGTCAAACCTGGGTCACAAGGTCAAATTGCATTAAAACCTTGTTCACCCTCTAGAGGCCATAATTGTGCTCCAGTCTACATGAAACATTACCAGACTGTTTGTCTTGATGATATAAAGGTCAAGTATAAATATGGGTCTTGACAGATAAGAACTAGGTCACTAGGTCAAATTGCATTAAAACTTTGTTTACCCTCTAGAGACCATAATTGTGCTCCAATCTTCATGAAACATTACCAGAATGTTTGTCTTGATGATATAAAGGTCAAGTATAAATATGGGTCTTGTTAGATCAAAACTAAGTCACAAGGTCAAATTGCATTAAAACCTTGTTCACCCTCTAGAGCCCATAATTGTGCTCCAGTCTACATGAAACATTACCAGAATGTTTGTCTTGATGATATAAAGGTCAAGTATAAATATGGGTCTTGTCAGATAAAAACTAGGTCACAAGGTCAAATTGCATTAAAACCTTGGGTCAAGTCGAGTCAAAAAAACTAGGTCACTAGGTCAGATTGCATTAAAACCTTGTTCCCCATCTAGAGGCCATAATTGTGCTCCAATCTTCATGAAAAATTACCAGAATGTTTGACTTGATGATATAAAGGTCAAGTATAAATAAATATGGATCATGTCAGGTCAAAAACTAGGTCACTGGGTCAAATTTCTTTATATCCTTGTTCATTCCCTAGAGGCTATAGTTTTGCTTCAATCTTCATGAAACTTTTACCAGAATGTTTGCCTTGATGATATCTGAGTCGAGTTCGAATATGGGTCATATCGGATAAAAAACTCGGTCACTAGGTCAGATTACATTGAAACCGTGTTCACCCTCTAGAGGTAAATAGTTTGCTGCAAACTTCATGAAATCTTACCAGAATGTTTGCCTTGACAATATCTGGCTCGAATTTGAATATGGCACATCAGATCAAAAGGTATGTCATTAGGTCAAATTGCGTTACAACCTTGTTCACCCTCTAGAGGCCATAAGTTAGCTTCCATCTTCGAGAAACGTTACCTTGATGATATCTGGGTCGAGTTTGAGTCTGGGTTATGCCCGGCAAAAAGTAGGGCACTAGTTCAGTTGTCTTTAAAACCTTGTTCACCCTCTAGACGCCATAATTTTGCTTCAATCTTCATGACACTTTACCGGAATGTTTGTCTTGATCATATCTTGATCTAATTTGAATAGTCACCATATTTGCATTATTTTCTGGCTTTCAGCGTGCACATTGTCAATATTGGTAAAACAGGTAACCAGACCCCCCGACCTTTCAAGGTAAAGGGGGGGGTCCGGTTACCTGTTATTTCAACACTGATAAACTTCAGACTAGGAACCAGCAGATAATGGGTTATGTTTGGTCAAAAGTAGGTCACTGTATCAAATTGCGTTAAAACCTTGTTCACCCTCTAGTTTTATATAGACTTATACAGGTCAAATGTTTAATACGCCTGTTGTCTGAAAGAGAAAGGCCCAAGCCTTTGATATTTTGTGCAAAGCTTCGTCTAGTGCACATCTGCTAGTATTGTTCAACGTACAGCCCTGGGGCCAGAAATGGCAGGGGCCCACTTGTTTTACTCAGACTTATATATTTGATTGTTTGATTAGATGTTTAACTTCCCCGTCAACACTGCATAGGTCATTTTGGAAACGTTGCTTCCAATTTTGTGGGACTTTTACCCGACATTGAGATGAAATGACATCTCAAGCCCTGTCGCCCAATGAAACTAATCGGGTTTATTAGCATTGGACGGCCCGACTCGCACCCCTTTGCCTGGACAGGCTTAGATCATCTAAGCGGTTTACCAGTACTCGTGTGCGGTTGGTTTCAGCTCTGCCTGGAAGCATCATGCAGCTCATCTATTTCTTCAAGCCCCGATGGGCGGGGCCGACAGACTTATATACGGAATACCTTTAAAATTCTTCTAGACTGAAATCAGAAGGCCCATGCCTTTGATATTCGGTTCACAGCTTTAACTATTGGACCTCTGCCGAGATTGTTCAAATTATAGCCCTGAGGCCAAACATTGTCTTTAGGTGGGGCCCACTTGATTTACATGGACTTATATAAGGAAACCTTTAAAATTATTCTTATCTTTTAAAATCAGAATGCTCAGAAGTTTGATATTTGTAGAGTAAGAACATAATTTCTTGCACACCAGACAAGGAAATCCGTGATTTTACCCTGGGATAGAAATTTATGTTCTGACCCTGGTGTTCCGACCCCAAATTTAATATAATCGCGTGTCTGATAAATGCACTGGTTGATTACAAACTCATGTGCGTCATCGTCATGCGTGACGTCACTAAACATTCCTTTGTGTCATTACAAAATGGCGGACGTCGGTAACCGAAGAGACAGCAGCATTAAAAATTCGCAATAGAAATGGAAGGTATGCAAGAAAAAGAATCCAATATGGGTGTGAGGGGTGGATAGAAAAATCCGTCCCTCGGGATCACTGTCCGGAAAGCCTCGTGATGCCGGACAGTGTCCCTCGGGACGGATTTTTCAATCCACCCCTCACACCCATATAAGATTCTTATAATCCATCCCAAGCTAAAACTATTTCCTTTTCAGTTGTGTAAGAATCTGTTTATCTTTTCAGTTTCAAACACCTGTGCGACAGCCACTCAATGCACTCTTGGTAAGTAAGACTGGCACGATTAATCAGATAATCGATTAATTATACTAAATGATTATCGTTACTGATTTACTAATAATCGATTATTTGATAAGTATAATTTTCCACCCAAAGTTGTGTCTAAAATAGCTGGATGAGTGGCAAACAGTGCAGAACCTGATGAGACGCCGCGTTCTGCGGAGTCTCTTCAGGATCTACACTGTTTGCTAAGGCCTGTCTATCGAAATACATATGATATTGTATTTGTTTGTTTGGTTTGAGGTTTAACGCTCCCATCAACACTGTAAAGGTCATTTCGGAGATGCTGCTTCCAGTTTTGTGGGAATTTTATCCGACATTGAGATGAATTGACATCTCAAGCCCGGCATGATATTGTTTACATATGGTAAGAGTCAAAGCCAGAAAGGTAAAATTAATAAAATCTTCAGCGATTACTAATCGATCATCGACCAAAATGACAGACACGATAATCGATTATCATTTCAGCTCCGATTAGTCAGCCCTACTGGTAAGTGTGTTGCCTTGCTTCATGATAGTTCATTACGATAACACGATAAAACACCGGGCCCCGCCCATCGGGGCTTGAAGAAATTGATTTAGGGGATAAATGTATTCAAAATTGTCATTTGGGGAGGTAAATCGGAGGTTTAACGGTCGGAAATTTCGTTTTACGGCGACGCGTCAGCGGAGCCGTAAGACGTAAATTGAGACCGTAAAACCTACGATTTACGACCCCCCACCACCCCCAATGACAATTTTCATTACAGTTATTCCCATACTAATGATGCACTTATTCACATGTTTTGTTAAAATTGTACTATTTTGCACATAACAGTTAGTGCTGTGAGCTGCGTCAAACAAAAGTCAGCCAATTAAAAGCGACGTTACGCGATGACGTCGGGTTTCTGACAGTATATCGCAGAATATACTGTCGCAAAAATCCAAACAGTCGTCGCGTTACATACGCAAGTGCATTAGAATGGCGGCTATTCGCGTCACGTTCTTCGTCCGCGTGATTTATAGAAGCCTCCGTGGTGCAGTGGTTACGCTACTAGCCTTGTAAACCAGGGCTTGCAGGATCGGTCCTGGGATTCTCCAGACTTTCGGATGAGTCTTTAAACCGAGGTCCCGTCTCAATATGACCTTAGTTGCTGTTGGGACGTAAAACTTAAACACTCACTCACTCCATGTGATTTATTTTATGTGGCGCCGTTGTACTATTTAATCCGTATTTATGGATATCCATAATTATTTATGGATATCCATAATTCGAATTATAGATATCCATTATTATTTATGGATATCCATAATTATCTATGGATATCCATTATTCGAATTATGGATATCCATAATTCGAAATATGGATATCCATAAATCGAACTGAATTAATGATATCCATAAAACGAAATATGGATATCCATTATTCGATTCATTGATATCCATAAATCGAATTATAGATATCCATTATTCGGGTGATTTACGGATGGGTGATTTATGGATATCCATAAATAAAATTATGGATATCCATAATTCGAATTATGGATATCCATAAATCGATTTATGGATATCATTAATTTAGATCGACATATGGATAGCCATACATTGAATTATGGATATCCTTAATTCGAATTATGGATATCCATTATTCGGCTGATTTATGGATATCCATAAATCGAATTTGTGCAATCGAATTATGGATATCCATAATTCTACTCTGCAAATAAACCTAATAACTATGATTGCTCCCTTTGCAAAAAAAAAATAAAAAAATCAAAAAAAAATCGATTATTCCCGTCAGGTTTTCGGGATGGAGGTGGAGGTAATGTTTGGTAGGCTTAGTGGTGGCCTATGGTGTGGGAGAGATATATTTTGTTTGATTTGAGGTTTATCGTTCCCTTCAACACTATTTCATTTTGGAGACGGTAGTTTCCAATTATGTTGGGCATTAAGCCTTCAATGAGATGAAATGTCATCTCAATCCCTGTCGCCCATTGTTCGGGCAGGCTTTGACCTTCTAAACGGTTTATAAGTACTCCCAGCTCATGCAGTCAAATCTTTGTTTGTTTTTTTGTTTGTTTGTTTGTTTGTGTGGGGGTTTAACGGCCCAGTCAACACTATTTAGGTCATTGTTGAGCCGGTCAATTTACCTGTCTACTATACGTAAGCGGCTAACCAGTACAGTCCACATTCTTTCGCTAGAAACTGACAACTGTGATCAATTTCCACGAATGAAAGCTGCCGACCCCGGCAGGTATCGAACCTGCGTTCTCCTGATCACCAGTCAGACGCGCATCCGACCGAGCTACCGAGGCCGGCGCAGCCAAATCTATTTCTCCATGCACCCAATGGGCGGGGGCCAGGAGATATATCTGAATCTGCCTGGTTATCCATACACTTCAAGTAGAGTTTTATATGGATATATGTTAATACTATATACCATCGGGGCTTGAAAAAATATATGGGCTGCATGATGCTTCAACGCAGAGCTGAAACTGACCCGCACACGAGTACTGGTAAACAGCCTAGAGGATCTCAGCCTGCCCATGCAATGCGGTGCAAGTTGGCCCGTCCATACTTATAAACCCTATTGGTTTCATTGGGCGGCAGGGCTTGAGATGTCATTTCATCTCAATGTGGGGTAAAAGTCCCACAAAATTGGAAGCGACGTCTCCAAAATGACATTTACAGTGTTGACGGGACATTAAACTCAAAATCAAACAAACAATAACACTATATATAACGACCATGTGCATTTTCCTCAAGAAAGCATGCACGGATTGCCTGTTTGGATCATGATAATCTTACTCCGACTTTCAGGGTCCTTAGGGTGCGCAGTCCTCATAGAGGTGATTCCAGACGGACCGGATGCTTTGGTCGGAATTTCCAGATCTTACGGCTGGTTCCGATATTTAACTGCACACATGGCGGGCGTTCAGCGTATGGCGTCCGTTGCTTTGGAAACCTTACGTGCTGAAAAGACTGCACGACAGAGAGGTTCCTTTGACTGGCCATCATCTTCCATCGATGTTTAAGACCTTGAAGATTTTGAATTTTTTACAGTAAACCATCACGTGTCTTAGGGATAAATCATTAAACCAAAAGCTTTGGTGGTGATTTATGGATATCTATAATTCGAATTATGGATATCCATAAATCGATCTGAATTATGGATATCCATAAATCGAATACTGGATATCCATAATTCGAATTATGGATATCCATTATTCGGCTGATTTATGGATATCCATAAATCGAATTATGGATATCGTTAATTCGATTTATGGATATCTATAAATACGGATTAAATAGTAAAACGGCGCCCCATATTATTGCAGTTTATTTCCATTATCTATATGGGCATGCTGTGTCAAACTAAATGTGATAGAAGCGTGATAGCTCAGTGGTTAGTGCACTTGCCTTGATTCTAGAGGTCCCGGGTTCGATCTCTGGCAGCGACGATTAAATTTGGCATCATTTGCAGGGATGAATTTCATAAAGTGCACCGTCCTTCTGATCGGTACGTTAACTGGAGGCCCCCCGTGCAGGGAGAACCATCCCCTGTGCAGGTTAAAGAACCCTACCGTAATTACATGATTACTGAGTAGACAGTCATCCTGCAAAACCTAGAGTGTATGTAATGTACACCTGCGATTAATGGTCAAATGTGACCGATCGCAGTATCAGAAGAAAGAAAAGAAAGAAAATTTAATGTACTAGCCGGAAATGCAAACTATATACAGTAAAATTCCGCTATTAAGACCACCTACCCTTCCGCTGATTCAAGAAGGGCAGTTGTCAGTTTCTGGCGAAAGAATGTGCACTCTACTGGTTAACCGCTTACGTATTAGCCTGCCCAGGAAAGTGTGGATAGGTAAACTGACCGGCTCAAAAAATGACCTAAAATGCTGTTGACTGGGCCGTTAAACTCCAAAAACAAAACAAAACAAAAAAAAAATAAGACCACCTAAAATTAAGACTAATTCTGCTTTGCAAAGCTTATTTTGAAGGCTGGACTTAATCTTTCTCTGTGTTTTCTGTTCACATTGTCCTCTGGTCCGGGACCACCTTTGGGACTGTTCAAAAGTGGTCTTAAAGACCACTTTTGAACAGTCCCAAAAGGGGTCTTAATATAGAATTTTTTTCTGTTCTCATTTTGAAATTGAATTTGGCAAAATAGTTAGATAACATTTGAGTTCCAGTTATATTACATGTAATTATCGTCAACGGCGGCATCTCTGCTACTGCTGTTTTATTGCATAAAAAGGTAACGATAGCTTCGATTTAACGGGTACGGCCACAGACTCAAAGCAAGGGACATAATCTTGGTTCTCATGTTTCTATAGAGTCAAACATTTTATGTTGCGAATGTTATGTTTATTTCATCACGAGAACTCATCCGTACGACAAAGTCCATTTTTCACATCTTCAAAATGGCTACTTTTCTGATGAAAATCCTTGATATTTGTCTTATAAATGCTCATAACATAGGTTGTGTGTGCTCGTTAGAACCGCCTCATTGAGGCGGTTCTAACGAGTACCCGCAGCCTATGTCTTGGAGCAGAAATAAGAAAAATAATAAATACTCCCGTAAACCCCAGTTTTCTTGATATAAAATGGGGGTGTACGTGGGTGTTTATTTCACGGACTTGTTAGCGTGATGTGTAGCAATTCTTTCTGGGTATATCGTTTACAAAATCAATATTTTCGCAATGATTCAAATGTAATAGACTTTTAAATATTGGAACAAAAGACCGGAAGTGAGATTTGTTTAAATCAATATTTTAAACAATATTTAAAACAAAATCAAAGATTCTAAAAGGACTGGCGGTACTTTTGGGTCGTTTCTTGGCTTGAAATATAATTTTGAAATTTTCGCTGAGAATGCAGTTTTTGAGATTATTTCTCGATAGCTAAGGGGATATGTGTATTGAAAATTGTCTTTTGGGGAGGTAAATCGTCGGTTTAACGGTCGGAAATTTCGTTTTACGGCGACAATTTTCAATACCCTTATCCCCATTCTAATGCACTTATTCAGTTGCTTTGTTAAAGTTATACTATTTGTCTCGAAGCTGGAAGCCCCATGAGCTGCGTAAAACCAAATGCAGACATTACGCGATGGCGTCGGATTTCCGACATTATATCGCAAATTCTAACACAGCGCGCCTATACAGGCAATGGAAAACAACTGTGTTTTATTCTACAACAAATCACGGCAAGGAGGAGCGTGACGAATGACGTCATTAAAACTGCAAAGATATGACGTCACTAGTCGATTTCCTTGACGTTGGACGGTGCAGCGTCATTTTCTCGCATCGAAAACGTTAGAAAAGGATATAAATGCATGTGTTTCAGTCGATAATTTTAGCGGGATTTCTTCTAACAATGGCGAAAAGTTGTGAGAATTTGAAGGAAACAACAGCATTATTCCCGAGTTTCAGCGTGTTAGAATCGAAATAGATCAGCTCTAGCTGGTGATTTGTTAGGTAATAAATCACAGTTTGTCGGTCAGTTGTAAGTAGACAAATCACGCGCGCTACGCGCTCGTGATTTGTCTACTTTACAACTGACCTCCAAACTGTGATTTATTACTCAACAAATCACAGCTAGATCTGATCTATTTCTTAAATATACTGTTGCAAATTTTTGACGTTATCCGATCAGATGGCATGTTATATTATAAATGTAAGTGCGTTATAATCATCGTCAGTGCCATCTTTGCTGCTGATTTATTGCATAAAAAATAACGATAGCTTCAATTTAACGGGTACGGCCACAGACTCAAGGCAAGGGACATAATCTTAGTCCTCATGTTTCTACATAGCCAAAGATTTTATGTCGCAAATGTTATGTTTATTTTTACCAATTCTTTCTGGGTATATTGTTTACAAAATCAATATTTTCGCAATGATTCAAATGAAATAGACCTTTAAATATTTGACCAAAATCCCGGAAGTGGGCGAGAAGTATGGCGATTTGTTTTAATCGATATTTAAGACAAAATCAAAGCTTCAAAAAGGATTTGAGGCACTTTTGGGTTGTTCCTTGGCTTGAAATATAATTTGGAAATTTTTGCTGAAAATGCAGCCTTTGAGATTATTTCTCGATAGCTTAGGGGAAAACTGAATTCAAAATTGTCATTTGGGGAGGTAGATCAGCGGTTTACCGTCGGAAATTTCGTTTTACGGCGACGCGTCAGGGCAGCCGTAAAACTGAATTTGCGACCGTAAAAACGACGATTTACCTTCCCAAATGACAATTTTCAATACAGTTATCCCCATTCTAATGCACTTTTTCACTTGTTTTGTTTAAAAATGCGCATTTTAACCGAAACGACAAGCACAGTGAGCTACGTAAAACCAAATAACAACCAATGAAAAGCGACGTTACATGATGAAGTCGGATTTCAGACAGTATATAGCACATTTTTTACGTTATCCAATCAGACGTCCATTTTTCACATCTTCAAAATGGCTACTTTTCTGATGAAAATCCTTGATATTTGTCTTATAAATGCTCAAAACATAGGTTGTGTGTGCTCGTTAGAACCGCCTCATTGAGGCGGTTCTAACGAGTACCCGCAGCCTATGTCTTGGAGCAGAAATAAGAAAAATAATAAATACTTCCGTAAACCCCAGTTTTCTTGATATAAAATGGGGGTGTACGTGGATGTTTATTTCACGGACTTGTTAGCGTGATGTGTACCAATTCTTTCTGGGTATATTGTTTACAAAATCAATATTTTCGCAATGATTCAAATGTAATAGACTTTTAAATATTTGAACAAAAGACCGGAAGTGAGATTTGTTCAAATCAATATTTTAAACAATATTTAAAACAAAATCATGCGCAAGTGCATTTGAATTTCGGATGTGATCTCCTTTTTAATTTCTTGCTTTTGACTTTTTACGTATACGAGAAACATTGTAGTCAAAGTACGATTACAAACAGATTTTGTGAAAATGCACTTTTTTTACATTTTCCGGAGTTAGTTGGGCGAGGAAAAGGTGACGTGTATCTTGCGTCACTGGGGCGTCCAAATGATATTGGATTAAGGCCTGCTGTCCTTGCAACACGTAAGGGTAGAGAGGGATGTTGTTATTTCTTCTGTTTCTGCGCTTCCATTCGTTCCCCTCTTTTTCATCTGAACCTCATTTCCATATCCTTTACTATCCCTTCTATCTTTTCATCACGTGAACAAGTCCATGAAATGAAGACCCCTTTACACTCCACTTTATACAGTGAAAACTGGGGTTTACGGGGGTAAACATTTTTGTTTCCTATTTTTACTCCAAGACATAGGTTGTGGGTACTCGTTAGAACCGCCTTGATGAGGCGGTTCTAACGAGCACTCACAACCTTTGTTTGCAGAATAAATAAGAAAACTATCATGGAATTTCATCCGAGAAGCAGCCATTTTGGAGATGTGAAAAATGATTCTAATGCACTTACGTATGTAACGCGACGTCTGATTGGATAACGTCAAAAATTTGCGACAGTATATTCCACGATATACTGTCGGAAATCCGACGTCACCACGTAACGTCGTTTTTCATTGGCTTACATTTGGTTTTACGCAGCTCACAGCGCTAGCCGTTTTGTGCAAAATAGGACAGTTTTTAACAAAACAGCCGTATAAGTGCATTAGAATGGGGAAAACTGAATTGCAAAATTGTGATTTGGGGAGGTAAATCGTCGGTTTTACGATCGCAAATTACGTTTTACGGCTCCGCTGACGCGTCGCCGTAAAACGAAATTTCCGACCGTAAAACCTCCGATTTACCTCCCCAAATCACATTTTTGAATACAGTTATCCCCTAATTCATTTACACCCCACCCCAATCTTCTATTTTGAAAACCAGAGTTCGAAAGTAAGGGCGAGGATTGCGGCCGCGTAAAATCGATTTAAGCCCCCCCCCCCCCCCTCTTCCCCCCGAGTGGAATTCGTTCCACTTACAGTTCCAAGGCGGTTCTTCTGTCGCGGTTTAATTTTGTTATGGTTTGTCTTTTGGTGTATGTGTAGCTTATTTTTTTTATTTCAGTTGCTGTGTTTGATTGTTTGATTTGAGGTTTAACGTCTCCGTCAACACTATATAGGTCATTTTGGAGACGTCGCTTCCAATATTATTTTATTGGACTTAAATGATATCTCAAGCCAAGTGGCCATTTTGTGGTTATTGGCTTTCGGCTGTTGATGTTTCCATCGGGGTCGGGTTATTTCATGTTTGTGTTTCTTTCCCTTTGGGAAAGCTGTGGGTTAATTTTATCGATTCCTGATCTTTGCCTTCTTTTCTACATGCGCAAGTGCATTAGAATTTCGGATATTTTCTTCTTTTTTATTTCTTGCTTTTGACTTTTTACGTATACGAGAAACATTGTAGTGGAGCGCTGTGGTGCAGTGGTAAAGTATCGGCCTCGGGATCGACAGGTGCCGGGTTCGAACCCCACGAGCGGCAAGTGTAGTTTCCTTGAGCAAGAAACTTTATCCACATTGCTTAGTACTGGTTTCTACCAAGGAAAAGATGGTCACATGGAAGATTAGTACTAGTTTACTAAATGTGTTACCCTCTATAAATAAGGTCTATTATTATTATTATTTATTTATTATTATTATTATTCTATTTTCTTTAAATTGCTACAGGATTGTTTCTTTCCCTTTGGTCTCTCTGATTGGAGCCGTGGGTTAATTGTATCGATTCCTAATCCTTCACGTCTATTTTTATGTCTATAAATAGCCAAACTACTTAATTAGCATTATTTTACTAAGTTATGCATGTGTACATGTAATGTGAAGGAGAGACGATTTAAATGTGTGTACAGTAGAACTTCGATGGCTCGAACACCGATGGCTCGTTTACTATGGCTGAGTCGAACCCGTTCTTGAGTCCCTAGGGAATTTCTCTACATAAGAAGTAATAAAATAAACATTAGTGTCTTTTCGTCTTTAATTTGTGAATGTATGCTGTGTGCACTCATTAGAATCGCCTCAAAGAGGCGATTCTAATGAGCACACACAACATACATTTATACCATGGAACACCGAAAAGAAGTCCAGAATTAACCCCGTTATGCCTCAGGAGTCATGTCAGTATCCGTTCCAAGATCAAGAACTGCGCTATACGATCGCTCATTCTCGCACTCAGCCTCCAGATTATGGAACTCATTACCGACATCGCTAAGGACAAAAACATCCCTAAATGAATTTAAAACATCCTTAAAGCAGCATCTCTAGTATTTTATGTAACTTCTCTTAACTTAAGAAAACATTATGTGTGCAATACTTAATTTAACGGTGCTGATTACATGTAGAATGATTATAAATTAGTTGTTCTTAACATGTTTTAATGTTCCTCCTCGCATTTTAACATTTTTACTGATATTATTTAAAATATCAATTTTAGGTAAGAGCTCGCAGCTCAATGTATTTTATTATCACATTGCAAATATAGCTACTAATTAATTTCCGTCCAATTACATCCTGTTCAAAAGAAAAGACAGTTCTTACCACTATACCACATGTGTATTTTCTATGTAAAATGTGTATATAATGTTTTTGTGTTATGCTTTTTATGTTTAGTTTGCATGTTTTATTATAGAGGGCCACTTGGTAGAATGGCTGTCTTAGCTGAAAAGTGTTACCCTCTTAAAACATTGTATAAATAAAAATAAATAAATAAATAACTCTCAGTGGATCGGACTAAACCTGTCTAGAACTGTTTTTCGTAGTCCCAAAGGTGTTCAAGCAGTGGAAGTTCGACTGTAGTTCCTTTTTCCGGTTAGTATATTTCATTTTTCTTTTGCAGAAAATCCTAATCCTAACTGTAACCAAACTTTGGTTCCCGTTGATACATGCACAGGTAAGACTTACGATATACATTCCTATGACATTTAAGTTAGTTGATTTATGACGGAGAACCAGAGATCTTATTTTCTGACTAACCATTCTCTTGCTGAATATTCAGTTTAGCCACACCCATTTCTGACTTTGAACCAATCAGAATACTTGATTTAATTTATTCCTACAAATTCAAAAAATGAATGTCAAACAGTGTAGATCCTGATCGGATTGCTTCTTCAGAGGCCCGGCCTCCGCCCATCGGGGCTTGAAGAAATAGATGGGCTGCATGATGCTTCCACACAGAGCTGAAACCGACCCACACACGAGTACTGGTAAACCGCTAAGAGGATCTAAGCCTGCCCAGGCAAAGCGGTGTGAGTTGGCCCGTCCATGCTTATAAACCCTTTTGGTTTCATTGGGCGACAGGGCTTGAGATGTCATTTCATCTCATTGTCGGGTAAAAGTCACACAAAATTGGAGCAACGTCTCCAAAATGACTTTTACAGTGTTGACAGGGACGTTAAACCACAAATCAATCAAACAAACAAACAAACAAACAAACAGTGTAGATCCTGATCAGATGGCGATTTTACATGCGTCTCGAAGCCATCTGATCTAGATCTACACTGTTTGCAAAGTAACGGGTTGCCGTGAACAGCAGGATAAGAGCAAACGGCTGTGGCAAATGTCGCCATCGGATGGGGTGGGGGGGGGGGGGGGGGGGGGGGGGTGGGGGGGTCTCCGTCTAGAGTAAAAATAACCAATTTGTAGTATTGGAAAGCTTTTTGACGATATTTTGTAGATTGTTGCATTTTTTTTTTCGCAGCGGACGTCGTCAGTTGTACATGTTTAGATGTAACCTTATTAAATGCGCCTTTCTGCACGCACTTCGGTGGTCAGAAAATTTTGACGTCATATTAGTATGAGGGTTTTATAAAGGAAAACAATGATTATTTTTCTGATAACAATTAGTGATATGCTACAGGTATCATCCATAATTTTTCATGCATTCACATTTTTCGGGTCCCAAAAGTTATTAAAACACGGGGCTGCAAATGCTATTGCTATGGAATAACCATGGATGATCGTTGTCCGTCCGTCCGTCCGTCCGTCCGTCTGTCTGTCTGTCTGTCTGTCTGTCTGTCTGTCTGTCTGTCTGTCTGTCTGTCCATCTGCCCAACAACATTTTTCATGTTTTTTTTTTTTTCTAAATAACTTACAAAACCTTCAAACGAGTCAACTTCAGTGTTTTAACGTAAAGTCACGACAACACTACACAATTTCACGGCAACATCAAAATTTTCCAAATCCTCTTATAGCGCTGCGGGGCCCTGGTCAGTTTCACTGACAGCTCTAGTTGTTCTAGCAAGAACGCATTACGAAAACACGCCTATTCAAATACATTGCAAATTTTATCGCCGAAAAATGAAAAATTTCAGTTGAAAAATTGTGATATTTTTCTTATTTTTGCTCAAAATATAGATTGTGGGCACTAGTTAGAACCGCCTCACCGAGGCGGTTCTAACGAGTACCTACAACCTATATTTTTTTTAACAGAAATAAGAAAAATAAGGTTTACCCCTGTAAACCCCAGTTTTACAGTCAAAAAGTGGTGTTTAAGGGGGTCAAAATCATATAGCCATGTTTTCGTGATGAGTATCCACATGTTTTTGTATTTTTGCTGAAAAAAAATTTGAGAGCTTTTTCATATGTGAAAAACGTATTACCACGGATTACGCGAATTTACAAACGGGGAATGCTAATACTAGCGTATAGAAAATTGATATTATATTTTATTTTATACTCTGCAGTGAAATCAATGCATATCTGAAACAAATAAAAGTGATATTTTCATAGTGTAAAATTAAACGATATTTTCACACTGTGAAAAATAACAAGACGGTGTTATTTCATAATAGCAGCCCGGTCTACTTTTTTCGCCAGAGTCATAAGTTATCGAACGATAAATAATTTTAAAAAAATACCTTGAAAAAGCATCCTTTGGACTGAAAAATGCTGTATTAAAAATGGCGATCTGTTTATGTTTAGCAACTGACAGTTGTGACGTCATAGTCAAGTCAAAAATTGTGACGTAAGATCCGATTGATCAGTTACAGTAAGTGTCCTAAAATATTATAAAGTAAAAAGAAAATTTACTTTTTTTTTTCGATAAATATCAAAAATATTTCATCTCGTGTGTTGAAAACATCAGAATCATTTCACTCGTGCTTCGCACTCGTGAAAAGTCTGATATTTTCAACACACTCGATGACATATTTTTGATATTCATCTCAAAAAAGTAAATATATTCTATAGGTACATAAATATTTACAGTGAAATTCCGCTATTAAGACCATCTAAAATTAGGACTAATTCTGCTATAAAAAGCTTATTTTGAAGGGTGCATTTAAGTTTTCTTTGAATTTTCTGCCTACAATGACCTATACTCAGGTACCACCTTTGGGACTGTTCAAAAGTGGTCTTTAAGACCACTTTTGAACATGCCCCAAAGGTGGTCTTAATATAGGAAGTTTACTGTATTTGGTAATGATGATGTTCGGACCGTCCATGCTTATAGCAATATTGGTTTCATTGGGTACAGGGCTTGAGTTGTCATTTCATCTCAGTGTCGGGTAAAAATCCCACAAATTTGAAGCAACGTCACCAAAATGACCCATACAGTATTGACGGGGACGTTAAACCTCATATCAAACAAATAAACAAAAGTTATAACCTGAATGAAATAATTCGGAAAGCCAACTGGCAATAGCGATTATAACGTAAATTCGCTATTGCCAGTTGACTGGCAATATCCAGTTTAACGTAAACCGACAATAGCGCTTTCCACACACACACACACGTGCACGCACGCACGCACACACACACACACACACACACACACACACACACACACACACACACACACACACACACACACACACACACACACACACACACACACACACACACACACACACACACACACACACACACACACACACACACACACACACCAACACACACACACACACACACACACACACACACACCAGAAAATAACGATAACATTGGCGAGCCGAATGTTTTATTTTCGGGTTCGTGTCTTTTGATATCAAGTTTATCGGACAAGCTTGTAGATTCGCGAAGCTTTCCAAACGATTTTACATGCGTCTCGAAGCCGAGCCTGATAAACTTGATATCAAATGACACAAATCTGGTTTTCTATTTTTCAGTTTATCCCCTTGTTTACTCTTAAATTACCAATTTACGATCAGTTACCAATGCTCCTCAGTGCGTCCCAACATTCTGGTGGTCTATTTATTCAGTATCAGCTGACATCAATTTTTCCTATGATATTTTTAAAGTATTATTTTTTTTTTTTTCATTTTTTTCAGTAATAATAACATTTTTGTCATTTTTTCAGTAGTCCGCCCCATTCATAAAAACGCAATGTCACGTTCACGTGAAAAAGCTCACTTGTCCTGAGATAGCATATCTTTATCAGGTCAATGTGTTACAAAGAAATTTATCAGTTACCGCCTATATTTATTGCATTGTAACACATTGACCTAATAAAGATAACCTATATCAGGACAAGTGAGTTTTATCACGTCAACGTGACATTGTACTTTTTTAATGAAGCGGACTATTGGAAAAATGGCAAACACATGTTATTATCAGTGGAAAAGAATGGGAAACAAAAAAAAAATACTTTGGAAAATATCATAGGAATAATTCCGGTCAGCTGATACTGAATATATGGACCGCCTGAATGTTTGGACGCACTTAGGACGATTGAAAACTGATCGTAAATTGCTCATTTAAGAGTGTACAATGGGATAAACTGATAAATAGAATACAAGCCTCGCGATTCTACACGCGTTCTCGAAGCATTGCCTGATAAACTTGATATCAAAAGATACGAACCTGGTATTCTCTATATAGGGAATAACTGATAAAATGTATTATGCCATGTGCCTTTTTCTAGAATCATACATGTGCACAGAGAAAGATGGTGACGTCGAGCTACAAGTCAACGTTAAATGGTACCAACTGGGGCAATTCCAATTTCTAGACGCTGCAAAATACGAAGCAAACGAGGAGCAGGACTTGCAGTCCTATCTCTTTGGGGGCATCGATCATTGCAAACACACATTGGCAACCCCTCTAGATGCAGTCAACAGCAAAGATACTATCACTTTGGCTCTTCCAGGCAAGATAGCAGTGTGTGGCACAGTTGTGGTAAGTTTGTTTGTTTAGTTGATTTGAGGTTTAACGTGCCCGTCAACACTGTAGACGTTGCTTCCAATTTTGTGGGTCTTTTACCCGACAACGAGATGAAATGACATCTCAAGCCCTGCCGCCCAATGAAACCAATAGAGTTTATAAGCATGGACGGTCCGACACTCGCACCGCTTTGCCTAGGCAGGCTTAGGTCCTCTAAGCGGTGTACCAGTACTCGTGTGCGCATCACGAAAACCCGCCTGTATAATTGTGACCCCCTAGAACCCCAATTTTATATAGTAAAACTGTGATTTACAGGGGTAAACTTTATTTTTCTTATTTCTGCTCTAACATATAGATTGTGGGTACTCTTTAGAACCGCCTCATCGAGGCGGTTCTAAAGAGTACACATAGTCGATATTTTAAGCAGAAATAAGAAAAATATCGCAGTATGTCATCTTAAAATGTTCGTTTTTTTTCGGCGGTAAAATTTACAATGTATTTGTATAGGCTTGTTTTCGTATTGGGATCGGTTTCAGCTCTGAAAGCATCATGCAGCCCATCCATTTCTTCAAGCCCCGATGGGCGGGGACCGTGTGATACATGTAGGTTGAATATGCATGTTCAAATATTTGTTTGTTAGTTTGTATTGTAGCTTAACGACCCAGTCAACACTATTTAGGTCATTTTTGAGCCAGTCAATTTACCTATCCACATTTTTCCTCGGCAGGCTTATACTTTAGCGGTTAACCAGTACAGTGCACATTCTGTCGTCAGAACCCGATAACTGCCCTTCTTGAATCAGCGGAAGGGAGAAAATGACCGTAGAAAAGATTTCGTGATCAATTTTCACGAAAGAATGTTACCGACCCCGGCAGGTATCGAACCCGCGTCATCCTGATCACCAGTCAGACGCGCATCCGACTGGGCTACCGAGGTGGCCGTCCAAAGTCTAGGTCACAAACTATAACGGTCATCAGCCTCGTTTTCACTGGTTGGCAAAATAACTTCCGGTTCCGTACGGCACGATGCCTATTAACCAGTTTTGTACCAGAAACCCACAGACGGATTGCCAGGAAAACAGTTCAGGCCGGATCAGACGCCGCAGAACGCGGCGTCTGATCAGAGCCTGCACTGTTTGCAGAAAGTTCAGTCATTTTCCAGATAAATGTTGAAGAAAACACGAGCCTGGCACCCCTTACTTTTAGAATGGATTTCTTGTATATATAAGGAGGAAGATTCCATTTGATAACATGTCGGAAGAGTGCGTGAGTGTTAGAGTTTTACGTCCCACCAACAGCTAAGGTCATACGGAGGCGGGACCTCGATTTAAAGACTCATTCAAAAGTCTGGAGAAGCCCGGGATCGATCCTGCGATCCATGGTTTACAAGGCGAGTAGCGTAACCACTACATCACGGAGGCTTCTACATGTCGGAAGAGACTGATTTCATTTTATTAGCTCACCTGTCACGTATTGACAAGGTGAGCTTTTGTGATCACATTTTGTCCGTCGTCCGCCGTGCGTGCGTCCGTCCGTCCGTCCGTGCGCGCGTGCGTCCGTAAACAATTTCAAATAAGTATATCTCTAATACCCCATGGCCAATCGTGATCAAATTTCATGTGAAGCATCATCAGGTAGGGGGAAAGGCTGCATAAGGTTTTTGGGCTGATCAGATTGGAATTCTGGTTGCCATGGCAACATATAGCTC
Source organism: Lucinisca nassula (assembly GCA_963580285.1). Taxonomy (NCBI): domain Eukaryota; kingdom Metazoa; phylum Mollusca; class Bivalvia; order Lucinida; family Lucinidae; genus Lucinisca; species Lucinisca nassula. The sequence goes on along the minus strand of OY757027.1, from coordinate 19,287,407 downwards.
CCATAGACTTATACTGGGAAAAATTTAAAAAATCTTCTTCTCTGAAACCACAGGGCCCAGAGCTTAGATATTTAGCTTGTAACAATGTTAACTGGTCACCTACGAAAATCCTGCCAATCATGCCCCTGGGGTCCAAATTGGCCACACCCCGGGGCCCCTTAGCTCCTATAGACTCATAATGGAAAAAAAAAGCTTCAAAAATCTTCTTCTCTGAAATCACAGGGCCCAGATCTTAGATATTTAGCATATAGCAATGGCAAGTGGTCACCTACATAATTCCTGCCAATCATGCCCCTGGGTTCCAAATGGGCCACCCCCGGGGCCCCTTCGCTCCCATAGACTCCTAATGGAAAAAAGCTTCAAAAATCTTCTTCTCTGAAACCACAGGGCCCAGAGCTTAGGTATTTAGCATGAAGAAACGGCAAGTGGTCACCTACATAATTCCTGCCAATCATGCCCCTGGGGTCTAAATTGGCCACGCCCCGGGGCCCCTTAGCTCCCATAGACTCACAGTGGAAAAAAAGTTTCAAAAATCTTCTTCTCTGAAACCACAGGGCCCAGAGCTCAGATATTTAGCAAGTAGCAACGACAAATGATCACCTAAATAATTCCTGCCAATCATGCCCCTGGGGTCCAAATGGGCCACGCCCCGGGGCCCCTTCACTCCCATAGACTCATAATGGAAAAAGCTTAAAAAATCTTCTTCTCTGAAACCACAGGGCCCAGAGCTTAGATATTTAGCATGTAGCAACGGCAAGTGGTCACCTACATAATTCCTGCCAATCATGTCCCTGGGGTCCAAACGGGCCACGCCCCGGGGCCCCTTAGCTCCTATAGGCTCATAATGGAAAAAAGCTTCAAAAAGCTTCTTCTCTGAAACAACAAGGCCCAGAGCTGAGATATTTAGCATGTAGCAACGGCAAGTGGTCACCTACATTAATCATGCCAATCATGCCCCTGGGGTCCAAATGGGCCACGCCCCGGGGCCCCTTTGCTCCCATAGACTCATAATGGAAAAAATGCTTCAAAAATCTTCTTCTCTGAAACCACAGGGCCCAGAGCTTAGATATTAAGCATGTAGCAACGGCAAGTGGTCACCTACATAATTCCTGCCAATCATGCCCCTGGGGTCCAAATGGGCCACGCCCCGGGGCCCGTTGCTCCCATAGACTCATAATGGAAAAATGCTTCAAAAATCTTCTTCTCTGAAACCACAGGGCCCAGAGCTTAGATATTTAGCATGTAGCAATTGCAAATGGTCACCTACACAATTCCTGCCAATCATGCCCCTTGGGTCCAAACAGGCCACGCCCCAGAGCCCCTTAGCTCCTATAGACTCATAATGGTAAAAAGCTCCAAAACTCTTCTTCTCTGAAACCACAGGGCCCAGAGCTTAGATATTTAGCATCTAGCAACGGCAAGTGGTCACCTACATAAATCCTGCCAATCATGCCTCTGGTGTTCCAAATGGGCCACACCCCGGGGCCCCTTCGCTCCCATAGACTTCTTATGGAAAAAAAAAGTTCGAAAATCTTCTTCTCTGAAACCACAGGGCCCAGAGCTTAGGTATTTAGCATGTAGAAACGGCAAGTGGTCACCTACATAATTCCTGCCAATCATGCCCCTGGGGTCCAAATTGGCCACGGCCCGGGGCCCCTTAGCTCCTTTAGACTCCTAATGAAAAAAAGTTTCAAAAATCTTCTTCTCTGAAACCACAGGGCCCAGAGCTCAGATATTTAGCATGTAGCAACGACAAATGGTCACCTAAATAATTCCTGCCAATCATGCCCCTGGGGTCCAAATGGGCCACGCCCCGGGGCCCCTTCGCTCCCATAGACTCATAATGGAAAAAAACTTCAAAAATCTTCTTCTCTGAAACCACAGGGCCCAGAGCTTAGATATTTAGCATGTAGCAATTGCAAATGGTCACCTACATAATTCCTGCCAATCATGCCCCTGGGGTCCAAACGGGCCAGGCCCGGGGGCCCTTTAGCTCCTATAGACTCATAATGGTAAAAAGCTCCAAAAATCTTCTTCTCTGAAACCACAGGGCCCAGAGCTGAGATATTTAGCATGTAGCAACGGCAAGTGGTCACCTACATAAGTCTTGCCAATCATGCCCCTGGGGTCCAAATTGGCCATGCCCCGGCGCCCCTTAGCTCCTATAGACTCAAAATGGAAAAAAAAGTTTCAAAAATCTTCTTCTCTGAAACCACAGGGCCCAGAGCTCAGATATTAAGCATGTAGCAACGGCAAGTGGTCACCTATATAATTCCTGCCAATCATGCCCCTTGGGTCCAAATGGGCCACGCCCCGGGGCCCCTTCGCTCCCATAGACTCATAATGGAAAAAAATCTTCTCTTAAACCACAGGGCCCAGAGCTCAGATATTTAGCATGTAGCAACGACAAATGGTCACCTAAATAATTCCTGCCAATCATGCCCCTGGGGTCCAAATGGGCCACGCCCCGGGGCCCCTTAGCTCCCATAGACTCATAATTGAAAGAAGCTCGTAAAATCTTCTTCTCTGAAACCACAGGGCCCAGAGCTTAGATATTTAGCATGTAGCAACGGCAAGTGGTCACCTACATAAATCCTGCACCTTGGGTCCAAATGGGCCTCGCCCCAGGGCCCCTTATCTCCCATAGACTCTAATGGAAAAAAGCTTAAAAAATCTTCTTCTCTGAAACCACAGGGCCCAGAACTTAGATATTTAGCATGTAGCAACGGCAAGTGGTTACCTACATAAATCCTGCCAATCATGCCCCTGGGGTCCAAATGGGCAACACCCCGGGGACCCTAAGCTCCCATAGACTCATAATGAAAAAAAAAGCTTCAAAAATCTTCTTCTCTGAAACCACAGGGCCCAGAGCTTAGATATTTAGCATGTAGCAACGGCAAGTGGTCACCTACATAAATCCTGCCAATCATGCCCCTGGGGTCGAAATGGGCTCAGCCCTTGGGCCCCTAGCTCCCATAGACTCATAATGGAATAAAGCTTAAAAAATCTCTTCTTCTTTGAAACTGTGAAGCACAGAGCTTAGATATTTAGTATCTAGCAACATAAAATAGTCACCTACATAAATACTGCTAACCCTGCCTCTGGGATCCAAATGGGCCACACTCCGGCCCCTTAGCTCCTTTAGACTTATAATAGAAAAAAGCTTCAAAAATCTTCTTCTCTGAAGCCATAAGGCCCAGAGCTAAGATATTTAGTGTAGCAATGTCAAGTGGTCTCCTACACTAATGGTTTTCTGGTACACAGGTGAGCGATATAGGGCCATTGGGCCCTCTTGTTTAATATTTCTCAAGCACAAAGGTTCAAAGAAAGTTATTGAGAAGCCTACGTGATGTAGTGGTTACGCTACTCGCCTTGTAAAACATGGGTCATTAAAACCGAGGTCCCGTCTCCGTATGACCTTAGCTGTTGGTGGGAGGTAAAACTCAAACACTCACTCACTCAAAGAAAATTAATTTTGTCAAGAAAAAAGTGTTTATTTATAGGATGGATATTCGAAAATGTCAATGACACTGTACAAAAACACATATGTTTTGCCAAACTACAAGGGAGGTAATACACTAGGGACGATAACTGACGTGTGCGCAGGGCATTGTTAACAAAGCCACGTGTCACAACACTGGAATGGTCTATGAGGCATTACATACTGATGATAGGATGTATACAATAACTAGAGGATCTTACATGAGTGTTCATGTATTATTGAATTTATTAAACGAGTTGGCGAAAAGGGATAAAATGCGGGCCTCCGTTTTGCAGGAGTCGCCTCCCCTGAAGATGTATCCATTCAATTAATTGAATTATGAATACGTTCGGGTCATGAGCAAATGAACTAACATTGCCCATGACCCGATACATATCATGGTTCACTTAATGTTAAAAAATACGTTAATGTCTGTCCAAAACTGAGGCCTTTTTCTTTTGTTTCCGGAAGAAGGCATAAAATCTTTTATTTTAGCATTTTTTTTTCTGGAGCATCATCACGTGAAGTGAAGACCCCCCCCCCCCACTATGCCCCACTTCATACAGAGAAAAACTGGAAAAATGGGTTTACGGGGATAAACGTTATTTTCCTTATTTCTGCTCCAAGACAATTGGATCACAGTCCGACCCTCGGAATGTATTTGTCTATCCACCCTCACATCCATGTAAGATTATTATATGACGGCCCCATCAGGCATCGAACGATCACTAATCAGTCGCACAACTCGGACTGATTTGTTTGTTTGATTAGAGGTTTAACGTCCCCGTCAACACTTTTACGGTCAATTTAGAAACGTTGCTTCCAATTTACCCGACATTGAGATGAGGTGACATCTCTATTCCTGCCGCCAAATGAAACGAATAGGGTTTATATGCATGGCGAGTCTTTGCCGAGCATTTATCCTTTTTCCTAGACGAGTTCAATAACTGATTGATTTAGAGGATCTTACACGAGTGTTCATTATAACTGAATTTATTAAACGAGTTGTGAGAAAGGGATAAAATGCGAAATAAATTCATTAAATGCAAGATTTTAATATCATATGACATTTAAAATGCATTTTGTTCACGATTTTTAACAAAAAATGCAAATATTCTTTCATTAGTAAACGCCACGTCGTACATGTAACGTCACGGGGCGTATCTAACTATATTTAAGCATATTTACTTGAATCCACTGGTGGATTACCGAATTTATTACATGGCGTTATTACATTCGCATACGCGACGTCATATGATAAACTAACTTCTTGCACACCAGACAAGGAAATCCGTGATTTTACCCTGGGATAGAAATTTATGTTCTGACCCTGGTGTTCCGACCCCAGATCGAATATGATCGCGTGTTTGATAAATGCACTGGTTGATAACAACCTCATGCGCGGCGTCGTCATGTGTGACGTCACTAAACATTCCTGTTATGTCATCACAAAATGGCGGACGTCGGTAACCGAAGCGACAGCAGGATTAAAATTCGCAATAGAAATGGAAGGTATGCAAGAAAAAGAATCCAATATGGGTGTGAGGGGTGGATAGAAAAATCCGTCCCTCGGGATCACTGTCCGGCATCACTCGGCAAGCCTCGTGATGCCGTACAGTGTCCCTCGGGACGGATTTTTCAATCCACCCTTCATACCCATATAAGATTCTTATATTATTACATTTTCAGTACTGGTTTGCTGAGATTTCTCAGTGAATTATAAATCTATAATTCATTCTTTGTTTGTTTTTTTTTTTATTTGGTGTTTAACGTCCCCGTCAACACTGTATAAGTCATTTTGGAGTCGTTGCCACCAATTTTGTGGGATTTTTACCCGGCATTGAGATGATATGACATCTGCTGAAGCCCTGTCGCCCAATGAAACCAACAGGGTTTATAAGCATGGATCCTCTAAGCGGTTTACCAGTACTTGTGTGCGGTCGGTTTCAGCTCTGCGTGGAAGCGTCATGCAGCCCATCAATTTCTTCAAGCCCCGATAGGCGGGGGCCGCTATAATTCATTGGGTGAATTACTTCATTTCGAACATTTTGACGTCATAATTGCTAGGCGGCGTTGCTGACGTCGTTTGAAAAACAATTATAATAGTCGACGTTAGGCGGAAAGTCTGATAAAATCATTCTTCAATTTTCGCGTTCATTTGACTTTTAGAGGAAAGACCTGCAACGCGAAGATAAAGTATGATTTTTTGATAATACAGTTTCACTTTCATGACATTGTTGCATCTGTACATGTGTGTATTTGAAATGAAAGCAAGATGGCGACTGATTTTCGAAAAAAACAACGCCTCCTGAAATCCATGCTCTGAATGGAACTATTTAGGCTGGAAATCAGAATGATTGAATTTGAATAAACTCAAAAGTAAAACATAATGGAAATGTAATAAACAGTTTATTGTGTTGTCTTGATTCATTACGAAAAATAATTATATCGTGTTCTAAGGCTTTAATTTAAAAAATCTCGGAAGCCATAGAACACTTGTAAATTATTTCACCGTAATCGATGAAAATTAACAAAATTCTAACATGGCGCGCCTATATAGGCAATGGAAAATAACTGTGTTTTATTCTACAACAAATCACGACAAGGAAGAGCGTGACGAGTGACGTCATTAAAACTGCTAATTTATGACGTCACTAGTTGATTTCCTTGACGTTAGACGGTGTAACGTCATTTTCTCTCATCGGAAACGTTGGAAAAGGATGTAAATGCATGCATTTCAGTCGATAATTTTAGCGGGGTTTCTTCTAACAATGGCGAAAAGTTGTGAGATTTTGAAGGAAACAACAGCATTATTGACGCTTTTTAGCGTGTTAGAATCGAAATAGATCAGCTCTAGCTAGTGATTTGTTAGGTAATAAATCACAGTTTGTCGGTCAGTTGTAAGTAGACAAATCACGCGCGCTACGCGCCCGTGATTTGTCTACTTTACAACTGACCTCCAAACTGTGATTTAATACTCAACAAATCACAGCTAGAGCTGATCTATTTCTTAAATAAACTCTGTACATTCTTCTATTTTGCAGGACGAAGCCGCAACGACGGTTTCATTTGCGTTCAAAATCTGGGATGGCATTGCACTTTCTGAAAATATAGATGAACCAGGGAACCTTATCGGCACTGGGATATGCAACTGGGGTGACCTGCCTACGAAGATCGAAAGTGACAAAGCATTCAAGTAAGCAGTCCTTTTGAATGGATACCAATGCATGCATTGTGAGTGTCTTTTCATATAAAGTTATCAGGCAAGGCTTCGAGAACGCTTGTAGAATCGCGAGGCTTGCCTCGCGATTCTACATGCGTTCTCGAAGCTGAGTTTGATGAACTTGATATCAAAATACACGAATCTGGTATTCTATTTAACAGTTTATCCCCTTTTAATATGTTCTAGAAAGGGTTATCCTTTGGAAGCAAGGAATGCATCACAGAACTGGAAAATAAGGAGGGTATATGTTTTCTGGGCCAGACTAGCTAGTTTCGACCATTTAGGCCTCATCAGTGACCCTCAGATATTTTAAAAATTCCACAATGGAATCAATGATTCCAAAGGACAAGAAAATATAAACTACACTATGATGTAGGGCAAGGAGACTTTTCACGGCCGCCACACATTCCCAGACAAGAGCTGTAGTGACGTCAAATATGTTCTAGAAAGGGTTATCCTTTGGAAGCAAGGAATGCACCACAGAACTGGAAAATATGGAGTGTAAATGTTTTCTTGGCCAGACTAGCTAGTTTCGGCCATTTAGGCCTCTTAAGTGACCCTCAGATATTTTCAAAATTCCACAACTCGTTATACAGAGGACCCGCGTTATAACGACAGTATTTGTTCCCTATTATTGTGCCGTTATAATGAATTTGCCGTTATAAAGAACCCCAGTTAGGATTATGGTAGGTTATAAAAGGTCTTTTCCACAGCGTTACTCCAAAAACAAATGTTATGACATTTGTTAGAATCGCCTCGATGAGGCGATTCTAACAAATATCTATAACATATGTTTCTTGGAGTATTAAATTACAAGAATCTTTCATGACTATGGATTCGATTTGGGTATTTCCAACACAAGGGAAGCCCAAGTCGCTCGGATTCGAGGTTTAACCCAGAGCTAAGAATTCATGCCATTGAAATTGTCGTTATAACGAGTTCTGCCGTTATAACGAATGTCGTTATAACGCGGGTCCTCTGTATTGGCAATTTACGATCAGTTATCGGTCCTTCTCAGTGCTTCTCATTATTCCGACCCGGAATATAATAGGTCAGTATATTTACTATCAGCTGTCCGTTATTTTTCTTTTAATATTTTTAAGGTATTTTAGCTCACCTGAGCCGAAGGCTCCAGGGGAGCTTATAGGATGGTAGTCCCTTCGTCGACCGTCGTCCGTCCGTCCGTCCGTCGTCCATCCACACTTTTGACCAACTATATCTCTGCAGCCTGCCGGCTGATCTCAACCATTTCTCATCTGTAGCATGCCTCTAGAGGGGGATTGATGACATAAGCTTTTTTTCGAAATCGAACGAAAACTTTGGTTGCTATGGCAAACACAATGTCCCATAGACTTACAATGGGAAAAGGATTGTCATCGCCGTAGAGCCTTCAGTTTTGATCGGATCTTTCTGAAACATATATATAAGTAGACTGGGGATGAAAGCTCGGACGTGTTCGAAAACTGGCAAGGTCGGCATATTAATTATATAGTTACGTCCACTTGATTGTTAAAAATGCCTATTTTTGACCTTGTCATCACCGTAGCCCATTTAGTTTTGATCGGATCTCTCTGAAACTTAAATGTAAGGTGGCTGGAGAAAAAACCTGGGACGGGTTCGAAAACCAACCAAGTTGGTCTTAAACTTATATGTGAGGTGGCTGGGGATAAAAACTCGGATTAGTTCGAGAACCGGCCAAGCGGGCCATTTTTCATAGAGTTACGTCCCTTTGATTGCTGAAAATGCCGGTTTATGACCTTGTCATCACCGTAGCCCCTTCAGTTTTTATCGGATCTTTCTGAAACTTATATGTAATGTGGATTGGGATGAAAACTCGGACGAATTAGAAAAACCGGCCACGTCGGCCACTTTATCATAGAGTTACGTCCCTTTGATTGCTGAAAATGTAGAATTTTTACCTTGTCATCACCGTTACTCCTTCAGTTTTTATCGGATCTTTCGGAAACTTATATGTAATGTGGATTGGGATAAAAACTCGGACGAGTTAGAAAACCGGCCACGTCGGCCACTTTATCATAGAGTTACGTCCCTTTGATAGCTGAAAATGCCAAATTTTTACCTTGTCATCACCGTAACCCTTTCAGTTTTGATCGGTTCTTTCTGAAACTAATATGTTAGATGACTGGGGATAACAACTCGACTCAAGTCGGCCTAATTATCATAGAGTTACGTCCCTTTGATTGCTAAAAATGCAGATTTTTTGAACTTGTCACCACCGTAGCCCCTTCCGTTTTGATCGTATCTTTCTGAAACGTACATGTAGAGTGGCTGGGGATAAAAACTCGGATGAGTTCCTAAACCGGCCAAGTCGGCCAGTTTATCAAATGTTACGTCCCTTTGATTGCTGAAAATGCCGATTTTTGCACCGTAGCCCCTTCAGTTTTGATCGAACTTTTCTGAAACTTATACGTAACGTGACTGGTGATGAAAACTCGAATGAGTTCTAAAACGGGCCAAGTCGGCCAATTTATCATAGAGTTAGGTCCCTTTGATTGCTGAAAATGCCGATTTTTGACCATGTCATCACCTTAGCCCCTTCAGTTTTGATCAAATCTTTCTGAAACTTATATATAAGGTGGCTGGGGATCACAACTCGGAGAAGTTCGAAAACGGGCCAAGTCTATCTATTTGTCTTAGAGTTACGTCCCTTTGATTTCTAAAAATGACGATTTTTAACCTTGCCATCACCGTAGCCCCTTCAGTTCTGATTGGATCTTCCTGAAACTTAAGTACAAGTAAGTCAGGGTTAAAAGCTCGAATGAGTTCGAAAACTAGCAATGTGGTCAATTACTGATGGAGTTATGTCCCTTACTTTGCTGAAAACGCTTATTTTTGACCTTGCCATCACCGTAGCCACTTTAGTTTTGATCGGATCTTCTTGAAACTTACAAACAAGTAAGTCAGGGATAACAGCTCGGATGAGTTAAAAAAACTAACGGGCTTGGCTCATCTATTGTAGAGTTACGTCCCCTATACTGCTGAAAATGCCTATTTTTGACCTTGTCATCACCATAGCTCCTTCATTTTTCATCGGATTTTTTTGTAACTTACATGTTAGTAAGTAAGGGATAAAACCTTGGCTCAGTTCATAAATTGTTGAGGTCGGCCTATATTTCGGAGAGTTATGTCCCCCTTGATTAAAGAAAATGCCTATTTTTGACCTCCTTATCACCGTAGCCCCTTCAGTTTTGATCGGATCTTCCTAAAACTTACATACAAATAAGTTGGGGTTAAAAGCTTAGATGCATTCGAAAATTAGTGATGTCTGTCGATTAGTCATGGAGTTATGTCCACTACTTTGCTGAAAATGCTTAGTTGTGACTATGTCATCACCGTACCACCTTCAGTTTTGATCGGATCTTCTTGAAACTTACAAAAAAGTAAGTCGGGGATAAAAGCTCGGATGAGTTCGAAAACTGATGAGGTTGGCTTATCTGTCGTAGAATTACGTCCCCTTTACTGCTGAAAATGCCTATGTTTGACCATGTCATCACCATAGCCCCCTTCAGATTTCATGGGATCGCCTTAAAACTTATTTGTAAGTAAGTAAGCGATAAAACCTCGGCTGAGCTAAAAAATTGGTGAGGTCAGCCTATATTGCAGAGAGTTTTGTCCCCTTCGATTACAGAAATTGCCTGTTTTTGACATTGTCATCAGCTTAGCTCCTTCAGTTTTATTGGATCTTCTTGAAACTTACATGCTAGTAAGTCAGGGATAAAATGGATGAGTTCGTGAACTGGTGAGGTCAGCCTATTTATCATAGAGTTACATCACTTGGATTGCAGAAAAAGCCTCTTTTTGACCATAGCTCCTTCAGTTTTCATCGGATCTTCTTGAAATTTATATGTTAGTAAGTTAGGGATAAAAGCTCAGACAAGTTAAAAAACTAGCAATGTCAGTCAATTAATCATGGTGTAATGTCCCCTACTTGGCAGGAAAACTTATGTTCGACCTTGTCATCACTGCTGCCCCTTCAGTTTTAATCGGATCTTCATGAAACTTACAAACAAGTAAGTCAGGCAGAAAAGCTCTGAGGAGTTTGAAAACTGCTGAAGTTTGCCTATTTATCATAGAGTTACATCCCTTTGATTGCAGCAATTAATTGCTTATTTCTGACCTTTTCATCACCATAGCCCCTTCAGTTTATATCGGATCTTCTTGAAAGTTACATATAATAATGTCAGGGATAAAATCTTGAATGAGTGTCAAAACCGGTGAGGTCAGCCGATTTATCATAGAGTTATATTCTACTTGATTGCAGAAAATGCTTCCTCTGGCTTTCTTTGCCGGATCCTTACAGGGTCACTGATGAGGCTTTATTAGCCGAAACTACGTAGTATGACCCATCTTCTTTCTTATGAATGTTTTCATTGCTCTTAAAGGAACTCATTTTTGATTTTTATTTACCGTGTCATCACCTTGTCGTCCCATAAATCCTTCAGTAAAGGTTGGCATTTCCTGAAACTTTTAATCTGTTAGCTCAGGTGAGCGATATAGGACAGTCTTGGTCCTCTTGTTTTATTTTTTTTCCAGTAATAATAACATTTTTTGCCGGTAGTCCGCTAGTGTAAAGATGTTGGATATTGCTGATGAAACAGCGATTCAGCAAGATGAATAACTTTTTCTTGCACACCAGACAAGGAAATCCGTGATTTTACCCCGGGATAGAAATTTATGTTCTGACCCTGGTGTTCCGACCCAGGCAACTAACATAAATGCGCTTCAATTCTATTCAACTGCCGGAACTACTTCCGCACTACTTTTATTTTGTAAACAATATACATGTGCGAGCTGTCAAAACTAACCGGAGGTGTTGTGCAAGAAAAAGAATCCAATATGGGGTTCTGTTGTAGAGGGGCGTTTCCAACCCTCGGGATGACCGTGCTGAGCGGAACCTCGGCGTAGCCTCGGTTCCGCTCAGCACGGTCATCCCTCGGGTTGGAAACGTTTATCTTCAACAGAACCCCATATCAGATTCTTATAATCTACAACATGTTAATGACAGTACACAAATCACGGCATGTAACCTGTTAAGGAAGAATTTGCATAAATGTTTTGAGAAATCGCCATCTTTACGTCAGATTATTTCAAATGTCATAGACACGTGCAAATCAGTCACTTTTTTCTGTCAGCAATGTGTATGGCCACCTCGAGCAGCACAACACACCCCTGGCATCGCCAAGGCATGCTACGAACCAAATTTTGAACTTCGAAATACCACTGTCTTGAAAAAATATGCTCCAAAAGGTATACATGTCATTGAAGTTGACTGTATTTATTACATTTTCAGTAGTGAATTACTGAGATTTCTCTGTGAATTATCACTGAATGAATTATTTCATTTCGAACGTTTTGACGACATAATTACTAGTCGACGTTGCTGTGATCGTTTGTTGTAACAATAACAATAGTTGACGTTTGGCGGAAAATCTGATAAAATGATAGAAATCGGATTTGGATTTTCGCGTCCATTTGACGTTTTTGAGGAAAGGCCTGCAACACGAAGATAAAGTATGATTTTCTTGATAATACAGTTCTACTTTCATGACATGTTGCATCTATATAATATTCTCCACCGAGAAGCATAAAAGTCCTTATGAAATAATGAGGAACGCCGGTTTTGAAAACAGTATTCTTGCATAAATATCTTTGCGCATGACTGTTTGAAACCATTGTCAAATGGACCGAAAGCCGTGCTCAAACAGCAAAAACCAAATCATGAAATTCGCGTGCTGTTTGAACATGGGTTTTGAGCTTTTGATATCACATGACTGGCCTTGCTTTGTTTACGTTACGTGTAGCGACGTAACGTTATCGCCCTGAACGTAGCATTTAGTGTTCTATGATGACGTCAGATGGTTACTGCGTAACAACATCATTGTAAACAACATTCTGAACTGGTAGGCATTTTGGTTTGAAATTTGTTAAAATTTGCTGTAGGAATCGTAACTTATGCAAGAACAACGATCATCCATGGTCATTTCATTGCATTAACATTTGCCGGATCCCTCGGAAGATATTTGAACATTCGGCCTAGCGGCCTCATGTTCAAAAAGCGTCCTCGAAGTGCTCAAGGGGAGCTATTGTGATCGCTTTGTAACCGCCGTCCGTCCGTCCGTCAACAATTCCTTCAAACGACATCTCCAAAACCACAATGCCAATTTTAAAATAATTTCACAGGAATATTCCTTGGGTGACCCTTTACTACAATTGCAAAAATGGTTCCGCTCCGCTGAACAAAATGGTCGCCAAAGCAAAAAATAGAAAAACCTTTAAACAACATCTTCTCCTAGGCTAGTTGTCTGATTTCAAAATAATTTCACAGGAATGTTCCTTGGAAGACCCTCTACCAAAATTGCTAAAATAGTTCCGCTCCGCTGAACGAAATGGTCGCCAGAGCTAAATATAGAAAAACATTTAAACAACATCTCCTCCTAGGCTAATGGTCCGATTTCAAAGTAATTTCACAGGAATTTTTCTTGGATGACCCTCTACCAAAATAGCTAAAATGGTTCTGTTCCGCTGAACAAAATGGTCGCCAAAGCTAAAAATAGAAAAACCTTTAAACAACATCTTCTCCTAGGCTAGTAGTCCGATTTCAAAATAATTTCACAGGAATGTTCCTTGGGTGACCCTCTACCAGAATTGCTAAAATGCTTCCGCTCCACTGAACAAACTGTCCACCAGTGCTAAAAATAGAAAAACCTTTAATCGACATCTACTCCTAGGCTAATGGTACAATTTCAAAATAATTTCACAGGAATGTTCCTTGGCTGACCTTTTACCGGAATTGCTAAAATGATTCCACTCAGCTGAACAAACTGACCGCCAGAGCTAAAAATAGAAAAAAAAAAAAAACATTTAAACGACATCTCCTCCTAGGCTAATAGGCAGATTTCAAGCTAATTTCACAGGAATGCTCCTTGGGTAACCCTCTACCAAAACTGCTGAAATGGTTGAGTTCCACTGACCAAAATGGCCAGCAGAGCCAAAAATAGAGACGCAATTTCAAACTCAGTTCTCAGAAATGGTTATCTTTAATTTTTGTACCAAAAATGATTAAACGGTATGGCTCATCTTAGGTCTATTCCATTGAAACATCAATCTCAAAGTAGTATTATTTTACTGACGATTGAGGGGTGGTTGGGGTGAGGCAAAGGTGACGTGTATTTTGTTCAACTGATATTGACTTACAGTAAGGCAAGGCCCGCTGTCCTTGCAGGAGATAAGGGTAGAGGGGGAGTGTTGTTGTTTCTTCTGTTTTAACACTTTCATTCGTTTTTATCTTTCTCCACTATGACTCACTTTCTCCCTTTCTCAGGGAGATGACACAAAATGACCCACAAGGGTTGACTTGTCATTATACATAAAACAATCAACCGTGTACTGATGATTGTTTAAATTGCTGAAATGGGTTTGTTCTGCTGAACAAAAGGTCCATATGACTGCAGAGGTAAAGAAATACGGAAAAAATCATCAAAGAAAATCTCCAATGTCTCAGTTTTAAAATAACTTCAACAGAAACGTTCCTTGAGTGACCTTTTGAGCAGAAATAAGAAAATATCAAAATGTTTCATCTTAACCCTTATCTTGCTGTTCACGACAACCCCTATCTTTGCAAACAGTCTAGATCCAGATCAGATGGCTTCTGAAGAAGCCATCTGATCAGGATCTACACTGTTTGACATTCAGTCTATGAGCAATCTGATTGGTTCAAAGTCAGAGATGGGTGTGGCTAATATGAATATTCAGCAAGACAAGGATTAAAATCTTCATTTTTTGGCCGTAAAGTTTACAATGCATTCGTATAGGTTCTGACTGGTGATCAGGAGGACGCGGGTTCGACTCCCGCCGGGGTCGGCAACATTCTTTCGTGGAGATTGATCATGTAATCTTTTCTACGGTCATTCTCTCCCTTCCGCTGATTCAAGAAGGGCAGTTGTCAGTTTCTGGCGAAAGAATGTGCACTGTACTGGTTAACCGCTTACGTATAAGCCTGCCCAGGAAAGTGTGGATAGGTAAACTGACCGGCTCAAAAATGACCTAAATAGTGTTGACTGGGCCGTAAAACTCCAATACAAACAAACAAACAAAATCTTGCTGTTCACGACAACCCCTATCTTTGCAAACAGTCTAGATCCAGATCAGATGGCTTCTGAAGAAGCCATCTGATCAGGATCTACACTGTTTGACATTCAGTCTATGAATATGTAGGAATAAATAACATTAAGCAATCTGATTGGTTCAAAGTCAGAGATGGGTGTGGCTAATATGAATATTCAGCAAGAGAAGGGTTAAAATCTTCATTTTTTGGCCGTAAAGTTTGCAATGCATTCGTATAGGCGTGTTTTCGTTATGCTCCGTCTGAAAGATGAACTTTAACCCTTATCTTGCTGAATATTCATCTAAGCCATACCCATTTCTGTCCATCAACCAATGAAATTACTTCATGTAATTTATTGCTACAAATTCATAAACTGAATGCCAAACAGTGTAGATCCTGATCAGATGGCTTCTTCAGAAGCCATCTGATCTGGATCTACACTGTTTGCAAAGATAGGGGTTGTCGTGAACAGCAAGATAAGGGTTAAACCGTGACAATATTTTTAGTGCATTTACAGAAAACCCCGTCATCACGAAAACGCGCCGATATACATGTAATTCTGACCCCCTTGAACCCCACTTCTATGTAGTAAAACTGGGGCTTACAGGGATAAACCTTATATATCGATTGTGGGTACTCGTTAGAACCGCCTCGACGAGGCGGTTCTAAAATGTACCAACAATCTATATTTTGAGCAAAAATAAGAAAAATATCACAATTTTTCATCTGAAAATACTCGTTTTTTTTTCGGCACTAAAATTTACAATGTATTTGAATAAGAATGTTTTCGTAACGATAAGGTCTACTTTTGGGATGCCTTATTGTTCATAACTCAATGAATACATTGATATACGCGACGACGTCACATGATCATTAAGTGACGTCAAAATAAATCATGCTTATCACATGTTCATTAAGTGACGTAAAAAATCATGCTTATCACATGATCATTAAGTGACGTCAAAATAAATCATGTTTATCACATGATTATAAAATAACCGCGGTACTTCACACTCTATTTATATTCCCAGTGTACAGCCTAATGTAAACATATAGAAAACAATGTAGCTCATACTTCCATGAACGCATCGAGTCACATGATTTTTCAGTGACGTCAAGTGACGTCAGGCTAAACAATGGTTCTCTACGGGCGTTGGTGACGTCAACGCTGTTCCGCTCTGTGTAGAAAAACAGAGTGTAAATGTTTTTTTTAGCTATAAAAGTTTTGCCATATAAGCATTTTTCGCCCAGTGATCAGGGGCGAAGAATGTAAATATAACAAAATAAACTTATTTTTTTTCTGGTTTTCATGAAAGTATGAACGACAGTGTGTCGCTAGCATAGTTTACATGAATTCCTTCGGGGTTCGCTAACTTTGCACGCGACCCAATGCGTTCATACTTTCATGAACGGCAGAAAAATGATTGGACGCTGGCGTCGTTATGATGCCAACAAAAACGCTTCTGACGTCAATTGGAAAAACCGTGTCGATTCTAACATATGTCTGTAACATTTGTTTCTTGGAGTAATAATGGGGTAAAGGCCTTTTATTACTAAACATACTCCTAGATGGAATTCTTTATAACGGCAATTTTTTTATAACGACACAACAATAGGGAACGAATACCGTCGTTATAACGAGGATCCTCTGTATGATTAACCCATTTAGTACCGGAAACCCCAAAACGGATACTTGACAAACAGTGCAGGCCCAGATCAGACGCCGCAGAACGCGGCGTCTAATCAGGGCCTACACTGTTTGCAAAAAGTTTAGCCATTTGCCAAGTAAATTTTGGAGAAAACACAACCTGACACCCCTAAATTTCGAAATGGATCCTGCTATATGTAAGGAGGAAGATTCCATTTGGTACAAAAAGGGTTAATATAAGGTCACGAACAAAGTTTACGGGGAATGGGAACACCTGGAAGATTTGTCCGCCATTTATCGAAGGGGGACAACTTTCGGGACTTCCTGTTTGTTTTTCTGTAGGCTCAGTCCCACTGAAAAAGGGGTCTACTCTGATAGGAAAGAATTTGCTCCCCAGTAGCAAATTAATTCCTTTAAGGGTTGACAACAATTGACATGGGAGACAAAAATTAGTTTTGCAGAAGTTGCCTCCCTTGAAGGTGTATCCATTCCCCTTAAGTGTAGCTTACTTTGCTCGCGACCCTTAAATAAGCATTAAAAATTAACATCCATGACTAAATCATCAAGTTATTTTATATTGGAGTTTTTCAGTTACCCCCTATATATATTGCATTGTAACGCATTGACCTGATAAAGGTATGCTATCTCAGGACAAGTGAGCTTTATCACGTCAACGTGACATTGCACTTTTATGAATGAACCGGACTACTAGAAAAATGACAAAATATGTTATTGTAACTGGGAAAAATGCAAAAATTCCTTGAAAAAAAATATCATTGGAAAATTATGGTCAGCTGATACTAAATATATCGACCGCCAGAATGCTGGGACGCACTGAGGACCACCGATTTCTGATCGTTAATTGCTAATTTAAGAGTGTACAAGCGGATAAACTGATAAATAGAGTACCATTTTCGTGTCATTTGATATCAAGTTTATCAGGCTCGGCTTCGAAAACGCATGTAGAATCGCTCGGCAAGCCTCGCGATTCTACAAGCGTTCTCAAAGCCTTGCCTGATAAACATGATATCAAAAGACACTCACCTGGTATTATCTATATAGCGGCCCTGTCAACACTATTTTGGGTCATTTTAGAGCCGGTCAGTTTACTGATCCGCACTATCCTGGGCTGGCTAATACATAAGCGGTTAACCAGTACAGTGCACATACTTTCGCCAGAAACTGACAACTGCCCTTCTTGAATCAGCGGAAGGGAAAAAATGACCTAAGAAAAAAAAATCATGATCAATCTCCACGAAAGAATGTTGCCGACCCCGGCAGGAATCAAACCCGCATACGCCTGATCATCCGTCAGACGCGCATCCGACTAAGGTACCGAGGCCGGCAAATCGTCAAGCTAACAAGTCGGTGTAATGACCAACCTCCCAAAACCCCACTTTATGTTGAGAAAACTGGAGTTTAGGGTTGGTCTTACTCCTACTCAAAGGCATAGTTTGTGGTTACTCGTTAGAACCGCCACATTGAGGCGGTTCTATAGAGCACCCAAAACGTATCTTTGGAGTAAAAACAAATTTTCATTACATTACGAAAACACGCCCTTTAAAAATACATTGTAAATTATACCGCGGATAAAAACGATAATGTTGAGATGAAAAATTGCGATATTTTTTCTTATTTCTGCTCTAGAACATAGATTGTGGGTACTCGTTAGAACCGCCGCGATGAGTCGGTTCTAAAGCGTACCCACAATCTATGTTTTTAGCAAAACTCATAAAAATAAGGTTTACCCCTGTTAACTTCAGGTTTACTATATAAAAGTGGGGTTCTAGGGGGTCATAATTATATAGGCGTAATTTCGTGATGAGAAAATTAACGTTTTGAATAACAGGTACGTGTCATTTGATATCAAGTTTATCAGGCGAGGCTTCTAGAACGCTTGTGGAATCGCGAGCCTTGCCGAGCGAATCATCAAACGTTCTCGAAGCTGAGCCTGATAAACTTGATATCAAATGACACGAATCTGGTAGTCTATGTATCATTTTATCCCCTGTTGGCAATTTACGACCAGTTATCGATGTCAAAAGGATGACCCTTTTTCCCGCGCGGAGTATTATCTTTAATATTTACTAGCAGCCGATCGTTATTTTTCTTTTGCGATATTTTAAATGTATTTTTTTCCAATTTTTCCGGCAATAATAACATTTTAGCCATTTTTTTTGTCCGGAAAACCGCTTCATTCATAAAAGTGCAATGTCACGCTGACGTGATAAAGGATAGCATTATCAGGTCAATGTGTTAAAATGCAATACATGCAAATGTTTTTTTTTTTATCGCATGATTTTGTTTGTTTGATTTGAGGTTTAACATCACCGTCAACACTGTAAAGGTCATTTTGGAGACTTGCTTCCAATTTTGCGGGACTTTTACCCGACATTGAGATGAAATGACATCTCAAGCCCTGCCGCCCAATGAAACCAATAAGGTTTTTAAGCATGGACGGTCCGACTCGCACCGCATCGCCCGAGCAGGCCTAGATCCCCTTAGCGGTTTACCAGTACCCGTGTGGGGGTCGGTTTCAGCTCTGCGTGGAAGCATCATGCAGCCCATCTATTTTGGTCAAGCCCCGATGGGCGGGTTTTTTTTATCGCATGGATGTGTTATCGTTTTTCATTTGAAAATTGTCACGTGGGAAGGTCAGTCAGCGGTTTTACGGTCGGAAATTTCGTTTCGCGGCGATGTGAAACGGAAATTTGCGATCATAAAACCAACAATTTGCCTCCATAAATGATAATTTTGCAATACATGTGTCCATATTATAATGCACCTATTCATTTGCTTTATTCTCTCATAGCACAGTGAGCTGCGTAAAACCAAATACCAACCAATGAAAAGCGATGTTACATGATGACGTCGGGTAATTGACGTTATCCAATCAAACGGTGTATTACATATGCAAGTGCATTAGAATGAGGTTTAAGTATAATAAATATCGTAACATCGCGTGAACAGTTCCGTGAAATGAACACCCCCTTTACTCCACTTTATAAAGAGAAAATGGGCGAAGGTTAACGGGGATATGTATTATTTGTCTTATTTATCCTCCGAGACAGAGATTGTGGGTAGTCGTTGGAACCGCCTTAAATAGACGGACACCGCCTTAACATTACGAAAACACGCCTATACAAATATATTGTAAAATTTACCGCCGAAAAAGCGAAAATTTTGAGGGGATAAATTGTGATATTTCTCTTATTTCTGCTCAAAATATGGATTTTGGGTACTCGTTAGAACCGCCTAATCGATGCGGTTCTAACGAGTACCCACAATCTATATTTTAGAGCAGAAATAAGAAAAATAAGGTCTGCCCATGTAAAACCCAGTTTTACTATATAAAAGGGGGTTCGAGGGGTTCATAATTATATAGGCGTGTTTTCGTAATGAATAGGCGGTTCTAATGAACAACATCAACCTATGCTTGCACTGTAAATAAGAAAAAAATATTACGAATTTACATCAGAAAAGTAGTGTAATTGATTTTTTGTTTGTTTGATTTGAGGTTTAACGTCCCCGTCAACACAATTTAGGTCATTATGGAGACGTTGCTTCCAATTTTGTGGGACTTTTACCCGACATTGAGATGATATGACATCTCAATCCCTGCCGCCCAATGGAACCAATAGGGTTTATAAGCATGGACGGTCCGACTCCTGCGCACCGCCTAGGCAGGCTTAGATCCTCTAAGCGGTTTACCAGTACGCGTGTGCGGGTCGGATTCAGCTCTGCGTGGAAGCATCATGCAGCACATATATTTCTTCAAGCCCCGGTTGGCGGGGGCCGTAGGGTGTTTGTTTATCCAATAAACATAACGTGTTTGAATTTTGTAGTCCACCACGGGCGCCCACCTCGATGGCACCTCGAAGTCGAGTGCTAAACCTGAAAACCATTGATCGGCCCACAGGCGTTGGATACCATGAGCTAGCGGAAGCTCAAGAAGGTCGTGAATTCTACCTACTGTTGACCTATGAACCCGGAGCACATTTTAACTGTGAGTCAACCAGATTTGTTTAAGAAATAGATCAGCTCTAACTGTGATTTATTGCTCAACAAATCACAGACTAGAGCTGATCTATTTCGATTCTAACACGCTGAAAATCAGCAATTATGCTGTTGTTTCCTTCAAAATATCACAACTTTTCGCCATTGTTAGAAGAAAGCCCGCTAAAATTATCGACTGAAACACATGCATTTATATCCTTTTCTAACGTTTTCGATGCGAGAAAATGACGTTACACAGTCTAACGTCAAGGAAATCGACTAGTGACGTCATGAATTGGCAGCTTTTAATGCCGTCACTCGTCAAGCTCTTCCGAGCCGTGATTTGTTGCAGAATGAAACACAGTTATTTTCTCTTGCCTATATAGGCGCGCTGTGTTAGAATTGGTTGTTTGATTTGAGGTTTAACGTCCCCATCAACACTGTATAGGTCATTTTAGAGACGTTGCTGCCAATTTTGTGGGATTTTTACCCGACATTGAGATGAAATGACATCTCAAGCCCTGTCGCCCTATCAAACCAATAGGGTTTATAAGCATGGAAATTATGCCTGAACGGGTATTTTGACTGTTTGTTTAACCCTTAAATTCCTGTACTGCAATCAAACAGTGTAGACCCTGATCAGACGCTGCGTTTTTGGGTGTCTAGCCCTTAAATTCCTGTACTGCAATCAAACAGTGTAGACCCTGATCAGACGCTGCGTTTTTGGGTGTCTAGCCCTTAAATTCCTGTACTGCAATCAAACAGTGTAGACCCTGATCAGACGCTGCGTTTTTGGGTGTCTAGACCTTAAATTCCTGTACTGTAATCAAACCGTGTAGACCCTGATCAGACACTGCGTTTTTCGGTGTCTAACCCTTAAATTCCTGTACTGCAATCAAACCGTGTAGACCCTGATCAGACGCTGCGTTTTTGGGTGTCTAGCCCTTAAATTCCTGTACTGCAATCAAACAGTGTAGACCCTGATCAGACGCTGCGTTTTTGGGTGTCTAGACCTTAAATTCCTGTACTGTAATCAAACCGTGTAGACCCTGATCAGACACTGCGTTTTTCGGTGTCTAACCCTTAAATTCCTGTACTGCAATCAAACAGGGTAGACCCTGATCAGACGCTGCGTTTTTGGGTGTCTAGACCTTAAATTCCTGTACTGTAATCAAACCGTGTAGACCCTGATCAGACACTGCGTTTTTCGGTGTCTAACCCTTAAATTCCTGTACTGCAATCAAACCGTGTAGACCCTGATCAGACGCTGCGTTTTTCAGCGTTTCACCCTTAAATTCCTGTACTGTCATCAAACAGTGTAGACCCTGATCAGACGCTGCGGTTTTCAGCGTTTCACCCTTAAATTCCTGTACTGTCATCAAACCGTGTAGACCCTGATCAGACGCTGCGTTTATCAGCGTTTGACCCTTAAATTCCTGTACTGCAATCAAACAGTGTAGACCCTGATCAGACGCTGCGTTTTTGGGTGTCTATCCCTTAAATTCCTGTACTGTCATCAAACCATGTAGACCCTTATCAGACGCTGCGTTTTTCAGCGTTTAACACTTAAATTCCTGTACTGTGATCAAACCGTGTAGACCCTGATCAGACACCACGTTTTTCAGCGTTTGACCCTTAAATTCCTGTACTGTCATCAAACCGTGTAGACTCTGATCAGACGCTGCTTTTTTCAGCGTTTGACCCTTAAATTCCTGTACTGTAATCAAACAGTGTAGACCCTGATCAGACGCTGCGTTTTTCAGCGTTTGACCCTCAAATTCCTGTACTGCAATAAAACCGTGTAGACCCTGATCAGACACTGCGTTTTTCAGCCTTTGACCTCAAATTCCTGTACTGTCATCAAACCGTGTAGACTCTGATCAGACACTGCGTTTTTCAGCGTTTGACCCTTAAATTCCTGTACTGTGAGCAAACAGTGTATACTGTGATCAGACGCTGCGTTTTTCAGCGTTTGACCCGTAAATTCCTGTATTGCAATCAAACAGTGTAGACCCTGATCAGACGCTGCATTTTCAGCGTTTGACCCTTAAATTCCGGTATTGCAATCAAACAGTGTAGACCTGATCAGACGCTGCGTTTTTCAGCGTTTAACTCTTAAATTCCTGTACTGCAATCAAACCGTGTAGACCCTGACCAGACGCTGCGGTTTTCGGCGTCTAACCCTTAAATTCCTGTAATATAAGAAAACAGTGTAGACCCTGCTCAGACGCTGCGTTTTTTGGTTTCAGCGTTTGACCCTTAAATTCCTGTATTGCAATCAAACAGTGTAGACCCTGATCAGACGCTGCGTTTTTCAGCGTTTGACCCTTAAATTCCTGTACTGTCATCAAACCGTGTAGACCATGATCAGATGCTGCATTTTTCAGCGTTTGACCCTGAAATTCCTGTACCTCAATCAAACAGATTAGACCCTGATCAGACGCTGCGTTATTCGGTATCTAACCCTTAAATTCCTGTATTGTCATCAAACCGTGTAGACCCTGATCAGACGCTGCGTTTTTCGGTGTCTAACCCTTAAATTCCTGTACTGTCATCAAACCGTGTAGACCCTGATCAGACGCTGCGGTTTTCGGCGTCTAACCCTTAAATTCCTGTAATATAAGAAAACAATGTAGACCCTGCTCAGACGCTGCGTTTTTTGGTGTCTAACCCTTAAATTCCTGTACTGTCATCAAACCGTGTAGACCATGATCAGATGCTGCATTTTTCAGCGTTTGACCTTTAAATTCCTGTACCTCAATTAAACAGATTAGACCCTGATCAGACGCTGCGTTTTTCGGTGTCTAACCCTTAAATTCCTGTATTGTCATCAAACCGTGTAGACCCTGATCAGACGCTGCGTTTTTCGGTGTCTAACCCTAAAATCTGTACTGTCATCAAACCGTGTAGACTCTGATCAGACGCTGTGTTTTTTCAGCGTTGGAACCTTAAATTCCTGTACTGAAAGCAAACAGTGTAGACCCTGATCAGACCATGCGTTTTTCAGCGTTTGATCGTTAAATTCCTGAATTGTCATCAAACTGTGTAGACTCTGATCAGACGCTGCGTTTTTCAGCGTTTGACCCTTTAATTCCTGTACTGCAATCAAACCGTGTAGACCCTGATCAGACACTGCGTTTTTCAGCGTTTGACCCTTAAATTCCTGTACTGTAATCAAACAGTGTAGACCCTGATCAGACGTTGCGTTTTTCAGCGTTTGACCCTTAAATTCCTGTAATGTAAGCAAACAGTGTAGACCCTGATCAGACGCTGCGTTTTTCGGTTTCTAACCCTTAAATTTCTGTACTGTCATGCAACCGTGTAGACCCTGATCAGACGCTGCGTTTTTCAGCGTTTGAACCTTAAATTCCTGTACTGTTAGCAAACAGTGTAGACCCTGATCAGACGCTGCTTTTTCAGCGTTTGACCCTTAAATTTCTGAACTGTAAGCAAACAGTGTAGACCCTGATCAGACACTGCGTTTTTCAGCGTTTGACCCTTAAATACCTGTAATATAAGCAAACAGTGTAGACCCTGATCAGACACTGCGTTTTTCAGCATTTGACCCTTAAATACCTGTAATATAAGCAAACAGTGTAGACCCTGATCAGACACTGCGTTTTTCAGCGTTTGACCCTTAAATTTCTGTACTGTAAGCAAACAGTGTAGACCCTGATCAGACGCTGCGTTTTTCGGTGTCTAACCATTAAATTCATGTACTGTCATCAAACCGTGTAGACTCAGATCAGACGCTGCGTTTTTCAGCGTTTGACCCTTAAAAACCTGTAATATAAGCAAACAGTGTAGACCCTGATCAGACGCTGCTTTTTTTTGGTGTCTAACCCTTAAATTCCTGTACTGTCATCAAACCGTGTAGACCCTGATCAGACACTGCGTTCATCAGTGTTTGACCCTTAAATTCCTGTACTGTAAGCAAACAGTGTAGACCCTGATCAGACGCTGCGTTTTTCAGCGTTTGACCCTTAAATTCCTGTACTGTAATCAAACCGTGTAGACTCTGATCAGACGGTGCGTTTTTCGGTGTCTAACCCTTAAATTCCTGTACTGCAATCAAACCGCGTAGACTCTTATCAGACGCTGCGTTTTTCAGCGTTTGACCCTTAAATTCATGTACTGTCATCAAACAGTGTAGACTCTGATCAGACGCTGCGTTTTTCAGCGTTTGACCCTTAAATTCCTGTACTGCAATCAAACCGTGTAGACTCTGATCAGACGCTGCGTTTTTCAGCGTTTGACCCTTAAATTCCTGTACTGTAAGCAAACAGTGTAGACTCTGATCAGACGCTGCGTTTTTCAGCGTTTGACCCGTAAATTCCTGTACTGCAATCAAACCGTGTAGACTCTGATCAGACGCTGCGTTTTTCAGCGTTTGACCCTTAAATTCCTGTACTGCAATCAAACCGTGTAGACTCTGATCAGACGCTGCGTTTTTCAGCGTTTGACCCTTAAATTCCTGTACTGTAAGCAAAAAGTGTAGACCCTGATCAGACGCTGCGTTTTTCAGCGTTTGACCCTTAAATTCCTGTACTGTCATCAAACCGTGTAGACTCTGATCAGCGTTTGACCTTAAATTCCTGTACTGTAAGCAAACAATGTAGCCCTGATCAGACACTGCGTTTTTCGGCGTCTAACTCTTAAATTCGTGTAATATAAGCAAACAGTGTAGACCCTGATCAGACGCCGCATTCTGCGGCGTCTGATCTAGGTCTACACTGTTTGCCAAGCCCAACCCATGATTCCAGCCCAGATTCTACAGATTACCCTTTTACGCAACAACCTGACCTCACTGCGATAAAATTCTATTTAGTACATCGATTTCCTACAAATCAGTGATAGTCACGTGGACCCCCGCACTAACAGTGGTTTTGCCCTTATAACTTTGGATCGATTGCTCAGCAATCGAGACAAAAATGACTACCCATTGATTTATTATACTCAGAATTCCAGATTCATGTTTTTGATATCAAGTTTATCAGGCAATGCTTCGAGTATGCTTGTGGACACGAGTTACAGAAGCCCATTGATATATTATACTCAGAATACCAGATTCATGTTTTTGATATCAAGTTTATCAGGCAATGCTTCGAGTATGCTTGTGGACACGAGTTACAGAAGCCCATTGATATATTATACTCAGAATACCAGATTCATGTTTTTGATATCAAGTTTATCAGGCAATGCTTCGAATATGCTTGTGGACACGAGGTACAGAAGCCCATTGATATATTATACTCAGAATACCAGATTCATGTTTTTGATATTAAATTTATCAGGCAATGCTTCGAGTATGCCTGTGGACACGCGTTACAGAAGCCGAGCGTGATAACTTCGAATCTGGTATTCTGATACTATTTATCAGCTTATCCAATCAGTTATCGATTGTCCTCAGTGCGTCCAATCTTTCCGGCGCTCAATAATCGGTCCATTCTGACGGTAATTTTTTCTTTGATATCTTTTCTTCTTACAATATTTCAAGTAATAATAACTACTTTGTCATTTTCGAGTAGACCGGTTCAGTCATGGAAGATAATGTCACGTTTACATGTTAAAGCTTAGTTGTCCTGAGATGGCATATCTTTATCAGGTCTATGTGTTACAATGCAGTTTATATAGGGTGTAACTGACAAATGACCATCTCGGGTTATTTGAGAAAACGTTTGGTCAGAGGCATCAATACAGTTCACAGCAAATGCTCCGATCAGCCTCTACCTTTGCAAACAGTGCAGATCCAGATCAGATGGCTTCTGAAGAAGCCATCTGATCAGGATCTACACTGTTTGTCATTCAGTTTGTGAATTAAAAAAATAATCACATGTAATCTGAATGGCTGATAATCAGAAATTGGTGTGGCTAATTAAACTATTCAGCAGAACAAGAATTCTGATTGGCATTTTGAACTCAGTCTTCACTGTTTGATATGGTATAGAGAATACCAGGTTCGTGTCGTTTGATGTCAGGTCTAGCAGGCAAGGCTTCAAGAACGCATGTAGAATCGCGAGGCTTGCCGAGCGATTCTACTCGCGTTCTCGGAGCCGACAGTTTATCAGGCAAGGCTTCAAGAACGCGTGTAGAATTAAGAGGCTGATAAACTTGATATCACATTACACGAATCTGATTTTCTATTTTATCAATTTATCCCCTTGTACAATCTTAAATTGGCAATTTATGATCAGTTAACGATTGTCCTCAGTGCGTCATAAGCGTTCGGAGCGCAATAATCGGTTGATACATATGGTATCAGCTGACATATGGTATCAGTTGATACATATGGTATCAGTTTCCTATGATATTAGATTAATTCGGTTCATTCGTAAAAGTGCAATGTCACGTTGACCTGATAAAGCTCACTTGTCCTGGTATAGAATATCTTTATCGGGTCAATGTGTTACAATGAAATTAATGTAAGGGGTATATGATAAATAGGTATACAGAGTGGCCTAGTCGAT
The DNA here is from genome assembly GCA_963580285.1 of Lucinisca nassula. Classification (NCBI taxonomy): domain Eukaryota; kingdom Metazoa; phylum Mollusca; class Bivalvia; order Lucinida; family Lucinidae; genus Lucinisca; species Lucinisca nassula. The sequence continues at coordinate 19,260,467 of OY757027.1, read as the reverse complement.
TAGAGCGTTGACTCATAATCATTAGGTCTCTTACCGCTGTGGTTCGAGCATGGCTCGAGTCAAATGTGTGACGCCAAGTTCTGCTACGGAAGGTTAGGCGGGTTTCTCTACGCATTCCGGTTTTCGCTCACCTCTGATTAACGATCGGCTCGATATAAGTGAAATAATATTGAAAGGGCCTTAAAACCAAAACTAAAAAATAGGTTTAGAGAACACTTGTATTGTCATGCGGTACAAGCCGTTTTTATGTCCACGTAGTAGAGTATTTGCTTATGAATCCGGTTGCTTAGGTTCCATCCTCAACCTGGCGTTCTAAAAAATGTTGCACCTATTACCTAAGGTGGCCCGCCCCGCCCATCGGGGCTTGGAGAAATAGATCGGGCTGCATGGTGTTTCCACGCAGAGCTGAAGCTGACCTCACATGAGTACTGGTAAACCGCTTGAATGGACAAAACCTGTCCAGGTGAAGGCGGTGTTAATCAGACCGTCCAGTGCATTTACAGTCGATCTTCGATGGTTCGAACCCGTTTGGGACCTTGACAATCTGTTCGAGCCACGGAGGGTTAATATTAGTGCCCTACCAAGAGGCATGATGGATATAATTGTGGGATACCTTTTCGGTGTTCTATGTTAAAAATGTATGTTGTGTATTCTCATTAGAATCGCCTCATCGAGGCGATTCTAATCAGTACACACAGCAATGACAGCAGACATCTGAAGATAAGAAAATATCCCTAAATTATTTTAATTTCGTATTTCGTCCTTTGGACTCAAGAACGGGTTCGACTCATCCGTGGTGAACGAGCCATCAGAGTTCGAGCCATTCATTACGAAAACACGCCTATACAAATACATTGTAAATTTTGCCATCGAAAAATGAAAAATTTTCAGATGAAAAATTGTGATATTTTTCTTATTTCCACTCACAATATAGATTGTGAGTACTCGTTAGAACCGCCTCATCGAGGCGGTTCTAACGAGCACCCATAATCTATATTTCAGAACAGAAATAAGAAAAATAAGGTTTACCCTTGTAAACCCCAGTTTTACTATATAAAAGTGGGATCCAAGGGGGTCAAAATTATATAGGCATGTTTTCGTGATTGAAGGCCTACTGTATCATCGTGGAAAGGCTTGTGATGTCATTTCATATCAATGTCGGGTAGAAGTTCCACAAAATTAGAAGCAACATCTCTAAAATGACCTAAATAGAGTTGACGGAGCGTTAAACCTCGATTCAAACAAACAAACAACACCATAGGCGCCCGCCGTAAATAAACGGCGCTTGCAATTTCACTTCCAAAATTGAATTCCAATATAGAGGTGGGGATGGGAATGCCATAGGGTATAGGTACACTTGTACTGCCCGGCGTTACTTGACTGTTGTAGCCATATGGTAGATAGTTTGCTTTTAATTCCGGCGGCCCAGGTTCCAGCCCCGGCGGGTCCGCCTAAACTTAACTGCACCTGATATAACTGGGCCGAATGGTGCTTCTCCGCAGAGCTAAAACCGACCGAACTTGAGTACTGGTAAACCGCTTAGGACTTAGTCTGCCCAGGAATAGCGAGTCAAAACGCCCCCTAAATCCTAGCGGTTTTTTATGGATGGTACATATAGGGTTTGAGAAGATATTGCATCTCGATGTCGGGTGTAAGGCCCACAAAATCAGAAGAAATGTCTCCATAGTGACCAAAATTGTGTTGACGGGAACGTAAAACCTCAACTCAAACAACTTAAATGGCTCGAAGCCCTATGGCTTGTTTACCGTGGATGATTCTATCCCGTCCTTAAGTCCCAGAGGAATTTCCCTGGACAAGAATTTCTCTGGACAAGAAATGAAGCCTCCGTGGTGTATTGGTTACGCTACTCGCCTTGTAAACCAGGGGTCGCAGGATCAATTTCGGGCTTCTCCAGACTTTCGGATGAGTCTTTAAACCGAGGTCCCGTCTCCGAATGACATTAGCTGTCGGAGGGACGTAAAACTCAAACACTCACTCACTCTGGACAAGAAATAGAGATAATTTAGGGAGATTTTTTTTTTATCCTGCAAATGCATGTTGTGTGTACTCTTTAGAATCGCCTCGATAAGGCGATTCTAATGAGTACACACAACATACATTTATATTTTAGAACATTGAAAAGATGTCCAAAGATTATCTCAGCCCCCACCCATCGGGGCTTGAAGAAATATATGGTTTGCATGGTGCTTCCACGAAGAGCTGAATCAGACCCACACACGAGTACTGGTAAACCGCTAAGAGGATCTGAGCCTGCCCAGGCAAAGCGGTGTGAGTGTCGGACCGTCCATGTTTATAAACCCTATTGGTTTCATTGGGCGACAGGGCTTGAGATGTCATTTCATCTCAATGTCGGGTAAAAGTCCCACAAAATTGGAAGCAATGTCTCTAAAATGACCTATTCAGTGTTGACGGGGACGTTAAACCTCAAATCAAACAAACAAACAAAAATTGTGATCATCCTGTGTCCGTCGTACGTTCGTCGTGCGTCGTACGTCAATTGCCGTACGTCGTGCGTCGTACGTCGTCAACATTTTCCTTGTGCAACCTCTAGAGGCCAGAGGTTTAATTTAATCTTTTTGAAACTTTTCCAGAATGTTTTTTCCGTAATTCCGTGATTCCGTTAATTTGTGTTGGCTCCATAACTTTGTATCTGCTTAACATATTTTCATGAAACTTCACACAAATGTTAAACACCATAAGACAATGTGCAGAGCGAAGGAATTATAACTGTGGATTGCCTACTTTTGGAGTTATTGCCCTTTGAACATTTCCCGTAATTCCGTAATTCCGTGATTCCGTTAATTTGTGTTGGCTCCATAACTTTGTATCTGCTTAACATATTTTCATGAAACTTCACACAAATGTTAAACACCATAAGACAATGTGCAGAGCGAAGGAATTATAACTGTGGATTGCCTACTTTTGGAGTTATTGCCCTTTGAACATTGAAAAATGGCAATTTTAATTGTGTCCGCTTCATAACTCGAAAACCGTTTGAGATATTTTTAGGAAACTTCACACAAATGTTAAGCACTATGAGACGATGTGTAGAGCGCAGGAACCATAACTCTGCATTGCTTATTTTTGGAGTTATTGCCCTTTGAACATTGAAAAATGGCAATTTTAACAGTGTCCGCTTCATAACTCGAAAACCGTTTGAGATAATTTCATGAAACTTCATACAAATGTTAAGCACTATGAGACAATGTGCAGAGCGCAAGAACCATAACTCTGGTTTTCGTATTTTCTGTGTGTCTGTCTGTGTGTCTGTCTGTGTCTGTTAACAATTTTCGTGTCCGCTCCATAACTTTAAAACCCATTCACATATTTTCATGAAACTTCACACAAACATTAAACACCATGAGATGGTGTGCATAGTGCAGGAACCATAACTCTGGATTGCCTAATTTTTGAGTTATTTCCCTTTGAATATTGAAAAATATCAATTTTAGCCGTCTTTGCTCGATAACTCAAAAACCGTTTGAGATAATTTTATGAAACTTCACACAAATGTAAAGCACCATATTACGTGTGCAGAGCGCAGGAACCCAAACTCTGGATTGTCTACTTTTTCAGTTATAGGCTTTTGAATATTAAAAAATGGCAATTTTAACTATGTCCGCTCCATAACCGTTTCTGATATTTTCATGAAACTTCAAATAAATGAAAAGCACCTTGAGATGATGTGCAGAGTGCAGGAACCATAACTCTGGTTTGCCTACTTTAGGAGTTATTGCCCTTTGAACATTTAAAAAGGCAATTTTGACTGTGTCGGCTCCATAACTCACAAACCATTTGAGATATTTTCATGACACTTCACACAAGTGTAAAGCACCATGAGACAATGTGCAGAGCGCAGGAACCCTAACTCTGATTTGCCTACTTTAGGAGTTATTACCCTTTGAACATTGAAAAATGGAAGATGAAATTTAGTATAAACATGGACATTCTGGTAATGTATCATGCTCATTGAAATGAGGGACAAGGGCTCACAACTCTTAGAGTTTTTCCAGATAATGTAAAATTTTCAACAGTTATTTCTTGTTCGTAACTGTTTTCTCTGCAGCTTAAATAACTTTCTTCTCTGACAGCGCTGAAGCGGGGCTATAGTCAGATCCTCTGACAGCTCTAGTTAAACTCGTTGAGGAAAAGGCAAGCCTCGCATTTTATCCCTTTTCCTCAACTCATTTAATAAATTCAATAATACATGAATACTCATGTAAGTTCCTCTATGTATTGCAGTATATACGGAACCATTTTGCTGGTATGTGATCGACTGCTGGGCTTCCAATAACGCTGCCTTTGATGACACAGCTGATTGGATGGTTACAGAGCAGTTTATCGAAGACGGGTAAATATTGAATTCAAACAAATTTTAACCCTCAAGAGGTCATTCAAAACAATTATTAATTGATTATCCTATATTACACAAGGTAAACCAATATTAAAAAATCATAAATCATGTTTTTAATTGCGTCAATTAATAAAATTGTCATTAATCAAGTAATTTCGTATTGGCCAAGTTACAGGTCCTCGGTCAGCTGTATTGGCCTCGGCCTTCGGCCTCGGGCCAATACAGCAGACCTCGGACCTGTAACTGGGCCAATACGAAATTATTTGATTAATAACATTATATGATTGCAGATGTTGTTGTCCGCTGCACTCCTGCCATCTGATTCACTCAACTTCCTTATCAGACACGCATACACACGCACACACGTGCATGCGCACGCACGCACGCACGCAAGCACGCTAACACACACACACACACACACACACACACACACACACACACACACACACACACACACACACACACATTATATTTTCTCATATGACGTCACGTCTGAGAATATAATAACGCCATGTATTAAATTCTGCAATCCACTAGTGGATTAAATATACAAATTAGTTAGATACGTCTCGTAACGTTACTGGTACATGTACGACGTCCTTAACGACGCCGTGTTTACTTATGGCAGAATATTGATATGTTTATACAAATATCATGAATTAAATGCGTTTCAATTGCCATATGATACATGGAATCTGGCATTCGTGCTCATGTATTATTGAGTTTATTAAACTCGTTGAGGAAAAGGAATAAAATGCTCGGCGAAGCCACGCATTGGATCCTTTTCCTCAACTTGTTTAATAAGTTCAATAATACAAATTCACTCATGTAGGATCCTCTATTTCTTTCTTATTTATTTATATGTATATACAGTTTTCTTAAATTCTAGCCAACACATTTGCAAGAAAACTGTTTAATGTTCATATAGTCTTTCCTTCACTTAATGTTTTAGTGAATTATATAGAAGATCTTGCATGAGTGCTCATGTATTTTTGAATTTATTAAACGGGTTGAGGAAAAGGGGTAAAATGCGAGGCTTTGCAGAGAATTTTATCCCTTTTCCTCAACGAGTTTAATAAATTCAATAATACGTGAACACGAATGTAAGATTCTATTTATCATATGACTTTTAAGTAGAAGTAAAACAAAGATCAGGAATTGATACAATTAACTTACTCAATCCATAAAAGACACCAAAGGGAAAGAAATACAAACATTAAGCGACCAGACCATAATGGAAACCTAAACAAAGGAAGGCCATATGGACAGTTACTTTCCCACAAAATGGCCATATGGCCATCCAAAATTAAAAGACACAAGTGATACACACAGTAAGTAACAAACAACAACATAAATAAATCGCCACAGAAGAGCCGCCTTGGAACGGTCAGTGGAAGATTTCCACTGGGGGGCTTAAATCGATTTTACGTGGCCACAATCCTCGCCCTTACTTCCGTCGCGATTTAGACAAATAATTGTTTCAGTCCGCATGAAGGCCTCCCATTTTGTTCACGATTTTTTTAACAAAAATATCAATATGCCGCCGTTAGTAAACGCGACGTCGTAAAGGACGTCGTACATGTAACGTTACGGGACGTATCTAGCTAATTTGCATATTTAATCCACTAGTTGATTATCGAAAATGTTACATGGCGTTATTACACTCTCAGACTTACACACGTCATATGATAAAAAAAAAAAAAAAAAAAACATTTCGGTATGAAAAATGAATATTGAATTGTTTATTGCTATTGTCACGTGAGATTTATTTCTATACTTTTCATTGTAGGGGAAGGGCCGCTACTAATGCTGTGAGAACGTGTGGCCCGACCCCTTGCGGTTGCAATAAATATGATTAGACTAAACTAACAATTGTCGTCTGCTTTGTCGTCTGCTTGTTACTTTTAAAGTCTTTGCTTCAAACAGTATGGACCAAGATCGGACTGCTCCTCTAGCAGCAGTCTGATTAGGGTCCCAACATTTTGCCTGTATTTGTTTGTTTGATTTGAGGTTTAACGTCCCCGTCAACATTGTAAATGTCATTTTGGAGACGTTACTTCCAATTTTGTGGGGTTTTTACCCGACATTGAGATGAAATGACATCTCAAGCCCTGCCGCCCAATGAAACCCAAAGTGTTTATAAGCATGAACGGTCCGACTCTCGCACCGCTTTGCCTGGGCAGGCTTAGATCCTATAACCGGTTTACCAGTACTCGTGTGCGGGTCGGTTTTAGCTCTGCGTGGAAGCATCATGCAGCCCATCTATTTCTTCAAGCCCCGATGGGCGGTGGCCGACATTTTGTCTGTATGTAAACTGTGTTTGAACAGTTTGCAAGAAAATGCAACCGACGGCATATACGATTGGCATTTTTATAGCGTCGTGGGGGGGATGCAATTGGGCGTCCAACTGGTATTAGATTACCAGTTTGACAAGGCCTGCTGTCCTTGCAGCAGGTCAGGGTAGAGGGGTGGGGATGCTGTTTTATACCGCAACCAGGCATTCTAGTAACCTAATAAAGGGGGTCGAATAACTGCACGCTATTATCGGTAGTGACCTATAATACCTTCTACTGACCTATAATACGTCTAGTGACCGTTTATAGACAGGATCTACTTTTTAGGTCACTAATTTGCAAATGTAAACAATATCATGCAACCTTTTATACACGAAAAAACAACCAAATAGCAAGTTATAAACTTTGCAATATTTATTTAAACAATTTTTCAGAAATGTAAGCTAAATTCTTACCTTCTCGGGCGTTCCTGGTTTGAATGGTCCGTTGGAATAATTGCGCATTGCTACTGTGGTTGCGTCTCAACCTCGAAACTAATTTCTAAAGCTAAAATAAACTATTTATTTGCAGATTTTCATTCAGAATCTAAAGCGCTGAGAAACATTTATTCGAGCGTCCATGTTGTTTCCAACGTCTGCGTGGCGCGGTGACGTCAGAAACTTAGCACTATTTGACGTCACGTTATACAACGTGTGCGCGCCATGGCACTGGATGTCGTTTAACATACCGCGCTGTCTGCTGTCTTATTTACTTTAATTTGCTTAATTATTGCGGAATTTCTTGATTGTTTTGAGTTGCGGTATAAACTAAATACATGATTAGTGTCTTTAATAATAAAATATAATCGGTTCGCCGCGACAATTTCATAGGGGCTCGCTAAAGCTCGCCCCTATAAAATTTTCTAAGGCTCACCGATTATATTTTATTATTAAAGGCACTAACCATGTATTTACTATATTTCTTCTGTTTCGACACATCCATTCATATTTATCCTTTTCCTCAGTTATTATCCATCACGAAAACATGTCTTATAATTTTGTCCCCCTTGAACCCAACTTTTAAATAGTAAAACAGGGGTTTACAGGGGTAAACCTTATTTTTCTAATCTCTCCGCTAAAATATAGATTGTGGGTACTAACGTGTACTCACACTCTTTATGTTGAGCAGAAATAAGAAAATTATCTCAATTTTTCATCTTAAAGTTTTAGTGTTTTGGGCAGTAAAGTTTACAATGCATTTGTATAGGCGTGTTTTCGTAGTGTTTCTTCCCAACTACTATCACTTCTATCTCTTTTTTCCCTCTCTCTGGGAGAGGGCACACATGTCCCACACGGGCTGACGTGTCGTTAAACCCTAAAACAGTCTGTCAGTCAATTTTCATAACTTCAGAGACATAATGGGTATAAATTAGAGGGATAACTGTCTATAAATAGACGCCGTGGCAACGTCGAGGTAACGTCGAGGCAACGTCATGACGTTGATGCTTAGACGGCTGTGCTGTGAGTAATTCTGAGACTCGTTGCGATTCTTCATTTATTGATACGTGTGTATTAAGCAGAAAAAACACTTGGATTGTTGTTTTAGATAAATGATTATGTCTCCCCACTTATCGGTCTGACGTAGCCTACGCCATAAAGTGGGGTTTAACCATGATCGTATAGTTTTACATATTGAATGTTAGTACTTCGCAAATAATTAAAGTCAAAAACTGTTCAGTTTTTCTCTTTTAATTTTCTGACCAAGCTAAACTGGTCTAGTAATTATTAGTTTCAATGTCACATAATTATAACACATCGAAAATCAGGTAGTGTCCAAGACTAGACCTAGCCCAATATACTGAACACGTCTGCTACATAACTGAAAACCTGACTGACTTGGCATGATCAAACTGAATGTTTTATACGTTTCAGAGCATTCCACAGGCTTTTGTTCTCACGTTAACACAATTTCTGTTTATACCAAACGTCCATCATAGACTTAAATGTTAAAAGTATCTTAACATCTGGTAACCACGTAAGCAAACACCTGCAGGGTACTATACACACAGCCAATGCCTAATAGTGCCCACATGATTGGCGTAAACGGAAACATGCACCCCTATGATTGACGTTTTGTAGATACATTTCAGGTTTTATATAAACTGCACTTGAATAACAACACATGTTATCTTGCGTAATGCATAATTGAAAGGCCAAATTAAATGTCAGTGGATTTGATCATATTTCAAAGTAACACCTCAATGTAAAGTGCATCCTAGGATAATATAGAAAGAATGGAATAAAATATGTGCAAGGTAAAAACGTTCCAATTTTCTACTGTAAAAACTTATAATGTTTCATAGCCCAATCAACATAATCCCAATTACATTTATTACCCATTCAACATTATTTTGATCATATGAAGTTCTTACTTCTCATCAACATTGTTTCAACTATTCTTGTAACATGCCTGTGTAACAAAAGTGCATCTTTTACAAACTGTTCAGGTGTTCTCTTTTTTATTTTCTGACCAAGTTAAACTGGTCTAGTAATTATTAGTTTCAATGTTATATAATTATAACACATCGAAAATCGAAAGCTTTTGAGACAGGTACTGTCACGGACTAGATCTAGCCCAATATTCATGTAACATGCCTGTGTATCATAAGTGCATCTTTTACACACCGTCAAAACTATCTGTGTCATTAAGATCACACGCCTATGTAACTACGTTACACACCTCCCATTTTTATAAAATAAGTTTTCCTAATAAAATTACTTTAAATATACATTTATATACATGTGTCCAGTTGATCATGTCTTCCTTAATAATTTTTGAAAGTTGATTTTTAAAATCAAGTTTCTATGTCAACACATTTTTCTTCCGGTACTGGACCGCGTTAATCCACTTCCGCTGTTCGTTCGCTGCATAAAATATTCCAAAGGAACTCTTGAAAATTAATTTTGCAGGCATGGAACGTCTTTCAAAATATTTCATTTTTCGAGACTTTAAGCCCCCCAGTGGAAATCTTTTCACTGACCGTTCCAAGGCGGTTCTTCTGTGGCGAATTGTTTATGTTGTTGTTTGTTACTTACTGTGTGTATCACTTGTGTCTTTTTATTTTGGATGGCCATATGGCCATTTTGTGGGAAAGTAACTGTCCTTATGGCCTTCCTTTGTTTAGGTTTCCATTATGGTCTGGTCGCTTAATGTTTGTGTTTCTTTCCCTTTGGTGTCTTTTATGGGTGGAGTAAGTTAATTGTATCGATTCCTGATCTTTGTTTTACTTCTACTTTATACGAATTGAAGATAAATTGGCACAGAAGGACTAATTCTGAAAAGAAAACAATATTCTGGGACTATTTTCCTACGCGACTGGTTTGAGATTTTACTCTTTTATTCTCTGGGTTTCTGAACAGGACTCTTCTCGCTTTAAATATATCCTTATAGAAAGGGATTTCTGAGTAGTTCACTGAAATGATGGCAATTATCGGGGCTTGGAGAAATATATGGGCTGCATGATGCTTCCACGCAGAGATGAAACCAACCCGCACACGAGTACTGGTTAACCCCTTAGAGGATCTAAGCCTGCCCAGGCAAAGCGGTGCGAGTCGGCCCGTCCATGCTTATAAACCCTATTGATTTCATTGGGCGACAGGGCTTGAGATGTCATGTCATCTCAACGTCGGGTAAAAATCCCACAAAATTGGAAGCAACGTCTACAAAATGACCTTTACAGTGTTGATTGGGACGTTAAACCTCAAACAAACAAACAAGACATGATGGCAAACAGTGTACATGTAGATTCTTGCGAGACGTGCTAGCTACATGCCGTCTTATCAGGATCTGCAAGGTTTGCATAGATACAGCGTATTTCTTCCTCGGCGTCCGCACCGGTCTACAGGGTTAAAAGGGTTAGCTCGCTTCTCTGCGTTTATCTACATCCAACTGACCTACCCTTTACTGACCGACATCGAACAGTTATTCACCTGCTTTCGAGAACTCCAATTACAAAATATGTGTCGTTTAAGGCTTTAGGCTGTGGGTTTTAAATCAAGTTCCGTACTTTTAGCAAATAGTGAAGACACCGATCAGATGCTATATTCTGTGGCCTCTAATCTGTGTTTCCGAATGTCCCAGTATTGAAACAATTGGCATGCATGGGTTAATCTACAGGAGGGAATAAACGTATTTTAATTGACCTTGGGTAACCAGTCTGAAGTTCGCTAAACGTGGCGTTTGATCAGGGTTATAATGTCTAAATCAAATGGTTTAAAAATGATCTTTTTGTTTCGTCAAGTTATATTCCTCTTTCAGTCACCACGCCAGAAGGAACATAGCTCCGAGCAGCTGCACAGCATGTGTGAATCTTCGTATCAACGCGACGTTGATGCGACGCTGCTAAGAAGTCATGTGCCTGCTAGGAGAACTTTTCTGTAAGATTATCAGCAGACGATACAAGCACAGAATGTACTGAGCTAATTTATAAATTGAAGAAATTAGCAGACAAGTTTATCTTTCTTCCCGTCTTCCTTTTTTCGTGGGGATGGTTGGGTAAAGGGTGATGTGAATCTTCTGTCACTGGGGAGTCCAGCTGATATTGACTTACATTTGGACAAGGTCTGTTGTCCTTGCAGCAGGTAACGGTAGAGATAGGGGGTTGTTGTTCTTTCTTCTGTTTCTACACTTCCATTCATTTTCTTCTTTCTCCTCTGTCCCTCATTGCCCTCTCCTCTTCTATCTCTTCTATCTCTTTTCTCCCTTTCTCTTGGAGAAGAGAAAAATTATCCTGACAAGGGTTTACCTGTCGTTACACTCTAAACAACCGATGAATAATTTTTTTCTTCGTCGAATTTTTTAACCCGCTGGGACCTTCTCAACAAAATATCTAGATAACTGCTTGATCTACGACTGACATTGTTATCATAATAATTATTCCTCATGAATCAACTTTCCTCAGTACTTTCAGTACTTTGATTTTTTTAAGAAGTTAGTTTATCATACTTGACAATTCTGCATAAGCTGAATTAATCTAATATGACCTTTTAGGATAGACGTGCATAAAATGCAACAATCCTATATGAAGTAATTAATGAATATTTAAATTAGCTATCAATGGTAGTATTGATAGTTAGCAAAAAGTTAAGGTATCCTGAAACCAACATGTTAAAATTATTTAAAAACAATATCTAATGTCATTTACTCCGATAGCTTAAAAGTTTATTCACTTCCATGAGGTGAATGTTTTCTGAAGCTGTAAGCCTCCAGTCCATTTTACAACAGTTAATATTTAAGATACTTTAACATCTTAAGAAAACAATTAAACCACATTTAAAGAATTTTCTGTTCCATGTTTAGCACTTTCCTCGTTGTTCGTTGATTTCTGTGGTATAGGAATCATAGGATTTCTATTCTTGGGTACCAATAAGCTGTCATCATGCGACGAACGTTGGGTATACTGGTTTACTATCAGGTATACTGGAACAGGAGGAGATCTTCTCTTTTGTTCATAGGACTCCCTCATTACTGACATGTCATCTGTATATGTTGTTGATGCCTTGAATGAAGCTACAATGCGTGTGTTCAATAACTCTTCTTGTCGTTGACAATCAATCTTCACAATCAGCTTAACCTTAAGGTTTAAACCTAGGACTTACATACAGTCTAATAAAGTTAATATACTAAAATGTCATATTACTGTTCTTCACCATCAGCATGACATTTGGGGTCATACCTAGGACTTCTAATTAATTATGTTATTTACAATGAAATTTACTCATGATCCAATTAATTTTCTTCTATATGGTTATTTTCTCCATGCCAACATGGCAACCGTCTGTCTAAAGGGTTGTGTTTGTCCCTCGGGCTCGTTATGGACGTCCCTATTTTCCATTACGACAGACATCTCAATATCAACATCAGCACCTTGCACAGGTGATTGTTTCACCCCTGCCTCACAGTCATGTGCGTTGTTCTTCATCATCACAAACATAATAGCAGGTCAAACATTTTACATCTACATTCTTAAGGTCATACATATTAGCCTGCCGTTCACCAATTATATGACTGAAGTTACACGTACTTTTACTTGTATTGGTACAAACAATATTACTAGCTATAAATGACATCGCGACAATAATTATATGAGCATTTATCAAATGGTTACTCTTTTAAAACACTTTATTAATCAAAATACTCAGCTGTTAGTATTTATTTTATGCTTTGCAGTTATTGTTTAACTGGACTTAACTTTGCTTTAATACCACTAACTGTATACATAGTTAACGGAGTCTTAAGTCATGGATAAATGTCATATATTAGTATGTGTATTTATAAAAAAAATCATTTGTCTTCGGGCATAACGAAGCCAAAAGACTACCTAATAAGCAATGACCCAAAGATATGCGTAAAAATACATTGTGTTCAACACATCTGACAACAAATTATTAACAGAACATATTTACACAGTCTCATCCATGAGGTAATTTAAGCATTCAATGCACCTCAATGAGACCAACGAATTAATGTATCAATTACTTCAAACCATATGTATAAGGAGGTTAGTCTATGACATATTTACCTCAACTTATACATATGCAAACAATTCAGGGATTCTACCTGAATAAGCATACTCATACTATGAGTAGCCCAAATATGTATGCCAAATCATTATTCCTAATCGTAAGTCGATAAACAAAAATATTATGTGTCATTCTTCTCTAAATAGGAACAGTCCTCGTGAGTCCAATTATAAGGAATACGATATCAACACCGCGTACCAAAGTCCATCTTTGCCCCCAGCTCGAATCTCTATTTAGAGATGTACACACATATTGTTCGTCATATTGCTAACTCTATAACATCATAGAGCAGCCCTCGCATATGTGCCAAAATCAATATCCATATTCATTAGTCGTTAAACGAACAATATCATCAGTGTAACACTTCGAAACAGTCATAAGTAGCCTATGCTTTTTCAATGACCTAAGAAGCTGTCAAGTTTAATGAAGAAAATCCCAACTGACCAAAATAATGTTTTTTCATCATTTTATTGCAAGAAACAATATGTCAGATATAATTAATACATTTTAGGCTAAAATTCATTATGTTCCCAGATTTCAATTAATGAAGAAAATCCCAACTGACCAAAATAATGTTTTTTCATCATTTTATTGCAGGAAACAATATTTCAGATATAATTAATGCATTTTAGGCTAAAAGTAAGGATGTTCCCATATTTCAGTTAACCCTTTACCACTCAGATACGTGTTTTTACGTGTCTGCACCCCACCCCCCATTTTAAGCCCCAGTAGCACCTAAATAAAAATCAAAAATGAGTTCCTTTAAGAGCAATGAAAACATTCATAAGAAAGAAGATGGGTCATACTACGTAGTTTCGGCTAATAAAGCCTAATCAGTGACCCTGTAATGATCCGGCAAAGAAAGCCAGAGGAAACATACTGCAATTTTGCGAATTTCGAATAGGCAGTCGATACAAAGACTTATATAAATCAAAATGGGGTCCAAATAGTTAAAAACCTGTCTAGAATATGAGTTTTAACCAATAATTTATTTCAGATTTCTCAGAATATTCATGCTGATCTCAAAGGACCAAAAGTAAAATACAAACTGCACTATGGTTGAAAAAAAAAATGGGGTGTATGGCCCAACCGGCCGCTAAAATTTATATCTGAGGGTGTCTGGGGTCAAAAATGCCTGAATATTGATGCTGATAAAACATGCTGCAAACAGTGAAAATGGCCAGTGCCAAACACCTTAATTGTTGCCTTGACAGCTGTGTGAAGATTAAAATATGGTCAAAAACTCTTGTGTAAACACACTTTTTGGCAACTTTGAGATGCCCCCTCTTTACCATGACAACAATGATCAAAGTAGAAGTAAAACAAAGATCAGGAATTGATACAATTAACTTACTCCACCCATAAAAGACACCAAAGGGAAAGAAATACAAACATTAAGCGACAAGACCATAATGGAAAACTAAACAAAGGAAGGCCATAAGGACAGTTACTTTCCCACAAAATGGCCATATGGCCATCCAAAATAAAAAGACAAAAGTGATACACACAGTAAGTAACAAACAACAACATAAATAAATCGCCACAGAAGAGCCGCCTTGGAACGGTCAGTGGAAGATTTCCACTGGGGGGCTTAAATCGATTTTACGTGGCCACAATCCTCGGCCTTACTTCCGTCGTGATTTAGACAAATAATTTGTTCAGTCCGCATGAAGGCCTCCTAACTCATCAGTGCAACATCTCCGTGAACACAAAAAATCAAAGAATCACAGAGGTGAGACAACGGTGAGGACTCGACAGCAAGAAACCACTGAAATGCTGGAGCAAAAGAAAACCAACAGTTAGACTCCGATGGGCCCAACCAGAGACAGAGCATCAGACACCAACCAACATTACCTTGAATTAGATCTCTCTAATTCACAATAAGCCTTTACGTTGGAGCCGTCATAGAATCTGAAGCCTGGCCCACCGGCGTGCAATTAAAGAGGGAAGCAAAGTTGCCAACCGTGATTGGGTTAACTACCATGCAGTCTGTTGTATAACATCCATGTTGTACCCAATCTTTTTATATCGAAGAATGATTTTACGAAATTAGGTGCTGAATTTATATACTAAGTCACCATAAAATTCGAGTTTCGATAGACCTTGTTGCAGAAGAGATTTAAGTCCAAATATGAATTTTGAAATTTAATCAGAATGGCGTCTATAAAATTTTGAAAAGGCTTTGCGTAGTTTATGGCACCGATAACCCTGATTAAGGAGTTTAGCCGTTAATAATTTATTACGAGTGTTGAAGTCAGTTACATGAATACACACTCTAGCAAATCGAATTAATTGCGAAATATAAACGCCATAGGATGGCGCACGAGGAACATCACCATCCAAAAAAGGACAATCTACAATCTCAAAATCAAAGTCACCGCGTTTATGATAAATTTTGCACGAAACAAACCCATCTACAATAGATAGATGTAAATCCAAAAACGGGGCCTCGGTATCAGAAGAATTTGCTTTATTTAACTGAAGTTCTGGGGGGGGGGGGGGGGGGGTAAATCTGACTGATCAAACCATCGAAATAGGTATTATCAATATTTACTAAATCATCTAAATATCTAGAAGTGGAGCTAAAACCTTCAATAATTTCAGATTGGTTATCAATGGAAAGCGACATGAAAGGTTGCATTTGAAAGGCTATTGCCCAATGAACATTCATACCGAGTTTGGTGTAAAACAGACCATCCATTATGAAACACTGGCTAGTTGAAGTTGCTGTCAGGTGCAACACTGTGAAAATCAGCGAAATTCACAAAATCCCTGAGTGGTAAAGGGTTAATGACCCATCTCCGTCCTGAAAACATTGACCTCAACAAGGCTGCCCAAGTGTTACAACAAGAGTAAAATACAAATATTGACCATTACCTGGTCAGTTGGTCAGGATATTATAATTACAGTTACATTAATTAAGAGTTAGTTTTCATTTGCATAAGTAGACATTATACTTTCTATGTTAACCAATGTTTAAAAATAAAAGAAAAGAAAAAGACCGTAGACTTACATAAGCGGTCATTATTACCGTTTGCACACTCACACTTGCATTAGTTTACTAGAAAGTCTTAGTATTTATTGAGATCGAAGTGGAATGACCACTACATATTTGCAATTGCTTAAATCCTCACAAACAGAAATGCATAATGAGTTTTCTCTTAGTTTCCTTAACATTTCTAAATACTCTTGGTGGTTTCCATGGTACCACCTTACAACTTCAGCAGAGATACCTTGCTTCTGTAAACTTTCATGTAAATTAAGAATTTCTTGAATGACTTCTGCAGATACATGTTCCATTAAGTCTAAAAATTCAGATTGACCTTGTTCAGACATGGTAGTAGAGTTTAACTATATACTTGCTTTTAATACTTTTATTTCTTACACAAAGTTATCTACCTTGTTAACTAACATACCCCCACACACACATTGACTTTAATTTTCAATATCTTAATTGCTTTTTAAGTTATAAATGTCAAAAGGTTTAATTATATTTTTATTACTTAATGCACCATGTTTGATCTAATTAATTTATAATATAATTCTTTAAATAGTTCATATGATTAACACAAGGAAGACTATAATTTCATTATTAGTAAACTTTCAACGAACATACATAACCCGAAAATAGAAAAAGTAAAATGGCCTACCTTACTTTGTACTGTGTTTTCCTGTGATCCGTCCATTTTCTTTTATTTAATTTTTTCACTGGTCAGCGCACAATAAAGTCTATCAAAGTCACTAGGCAACCAAATAACCCTTACGTAACCTAGCCATAAAGTGGGGTTTAACCATGATCGTATAGTTTAACATAATGAATATCAGTACTTCGCAAATAATTAAAGCTAAAAACTTCAGTTTTTCTCTTTTTATTTTCTGACCAAGTAACCTGGTCTAGTAATTATTAGTTTCAATGTTATATAATTATAACACATCGAAAATCGAAAGCTTTTGAGACAGGTAGTGTCCAGGACTAGATCTAGCCAAATATACTGAACACGCCTGCTACATAACTGAAAACCTGACTGACTTGGCATGATCAAACAGGATGTATTATTCGTTTCAGAGCATTCCACAGGCTTTTGTTCTCACGTTAACACAATTTCTGTTTAGACCAAAGGTTCATCATTAACTAAAATGTTAAAGGTATCTACGCATCTGGTGACCACGTGAGCAAATACCTGCAGGGTACTATGCACTAAGCCAATGCCTAATAGTGCCCACATGATTGGCGTAAACGGAAACATGCACCTCTATGATTGACGTTTTGTAGATACATTTCAGGTTTTATATAAACTGTACTTGCTTTTTTCTCCCGCCAAAGTATTTGAATAACAGCACATGTTATCTTGCGTAATGCATAATTGAAAAGCCAAATTAAATGTCAGTGGATTTGATCATATTCCAAAGTAAACACCTCAATGCATAGTGCATCCTAGGATAATATAGAAAGAATGGATTAAAATATGTGCAGGGTAAAAATGTTTCAATTTTCTACTGTAAAAGCTTATAATGTTTCATAGACCAATCAACATAATCCCAATTACATTTATTACCCATTCAACATTATTTTGATCATATGAAGTTCTTACTACTCATCAACATTGTTTTAACTATTCTTGTAACATGCCTGTGTAACAAAAGTGCATCTTTTACAAACCGTCAACACTAGTTGGGTCATTAAAATCACATGCCTATTTAACTACGTTTCATCGGGAATACATATTGTTTTTCCTCCGGGCGTCTGTCTTAATGTCGGTACGTCTGTCCGTCCGCCTGTCACAAAATCGTGTCCACTCTATAATTTGAAAACCGTCCAAGCTTCTTCAGGAAACTTCATATAAATAATATGAAATAGCTGACACCTAAACTGCAACCAACCAACATATTGCAGTTGAAGTTAGCTATATAATGTTGTAAGAAAATAAACAAATTTGTTATTTTTGAAACCTGAAATATTCTTAAAAATGGATACCAAAGAGTGTTTGTCTGAGCAACTAAGTGATTACAACACTAATCACATCCACCGAAAACCAGGTGGGATGCTCACATGATCACATCCTTCTTAGATAATGAAGTAAATTGCTTGTAAAGAGTGGCCTGAAGGTAGGCTATACTACAATTATACTCTGCATACGCATCAAGGATAAAACGATGCAACAGGAACGTGGCACACAAGATAGCAGTTATTTCATTATCTTACCTATTCTGATACCCACCAATTGTTACCAAAGATGCCAAGAACAGCATTGGAACGGACGACGAAAAGTTATTTACTTGATGGCTAAGACATTCTTGCACACTAGAAAAGGAAATCCGTGATTTTACCCTGGGATAGAAATTTATGTTCTGACCCTGGTGTTCCGACCCCAAATCGAATATAATCGCGTGTTTGATAAATGCACGGGTTGTTTACAACCTCATGCGCGGCGTCGTCATGCGTGACGTCACTAAACATTCCTGTTGTGTCATCACAAAATGGCGGACGTCGGTAACCGAAGTGACAGCAGCATTAAAAATTCGCAATAGAAATGGAAGGTATGCAAGAAAAAGAATCCAATTTGGGTGTGAGGGGTGGATAGAAAAATCCGTCCCTCGGGATCACTGTCCGGCATCACTCGGCAAGCCTCGTGATGCCGGACAGTGTCCCTCGGGACGGATTTTTCAATCCACCCCTCACACCCATATAAGATTCTTATAATCCCGAGCATGTAATCAGTGCAATCTCCGAGAACATAAAAATCCAACAAGTACATGGATCATTACGAAAACACGCCTATACAAATACATTGTAAACTTTACCTCCGAAGTTTTTTAGGTGAAAAAATGATATTTTTAGCTCACTGTCACGTAGTGACGAGGAGAGCTTTTGGGATCACTTTTTGTCCGTCGTCCGTCGTACGTGCTTCCGTCAGTGCGTGCGTAAACAATTTCTTCAAACGACATCTGATCGGATTTTGGCCAAACTTCACAGGAATTATCTTAAGGTGGTCCCCTTTCAAATTTGTTCAAATGGTTCCAGTCTGTTGCACATATAGGTCACAGGAGCCAAAATAGATTTTTTTCACCGAAAACTTAAAAACTCTTCTTCTCTGAAACCGCAAGGCCAAGGTCTTTGATATTTGGTATGAAGGTTCATCTAGTGGACCCCTATCAAGATTGTTCAAATTATAAGGCTGGGGCCAAAAATGCCCCCACCCCGGGACCCTTTGGTTTTACATAGGATTATATAGGGATCATCTTTAAAAATCTTCTTCTTTGAAACCGCAATGCCCGGGTCTTTTATATTTGGTATGAAGCTTCATTTGGTGGACCCCTAACAAGATTGTTCAAATTATAGTGCTGGGGCCAAAAAAGCCCCCGCCCCGGGGCCCATTGGTTTTACATGGGCTTATATATGGAAAATGTTTTGAAAATCTTCTTCTCTGAAACTGCAAGGCCCAGGTCTTTGCTATTCGGTATGAAGCTTCATCTAGTGGACCCCTACCAAGATTGTTCAAATTATAGTGCTGGGGCCAAAAATGCCACCGCCCTGG
The DNA here is from genome assembly GCA_963580285.1 of Lucinisca nassula. Classification (NCBI taxonomy): domain Eukaryota; kingdom Metazoa; phylum Mollusca; class Bivalvia; order Lucinida; family Lucinidae; genus Lucinisca; species Lucinisca nassula. Next base: position 19,240,702 of record OY757027.1, on the reverse strand, counting down.
GGTCCTTTGGTTTTACATAGGCTTATTAGTAGTATGACCCATCTTCTTTCTTATGAATGTTTTCATTGCTCTTAAAGGAACTCATTTTTGATTTTAATTATATAGGGACAATCTTTAAAAATCTTATTCTATGAACCCACAAGGCCTAGGTCTTTGATATTTGGTATGAAGCTTCATCAAGTGGACCCCTACCAAGATTGTTCAAATTATAAGGGTGGGGCCAAAAATGCCTCCGCCCCGGGGCCCTTTGGTTTAACATGGGCTTATATAGGGAAAATTTTTAAAAATCTTCTCCTCTAAAACTGCAAGGCCCAGGCCTTTGCTATTTGGTATGAAGCTTCATCTAGTGGACCCCTACCAAGATTGTTGAAATTATAGTCCTGGGGCCAAAAATGCCCCCGCCCTGTGGTCCTCTTGGCTTTACATAGGCTTATATATGGAAAATCTTTAAAAATCTTCTTCTATGAAACCACAAGGCCTAGGTCTTTGATATTTGGTGCGAAATTTCATCCAGTGGACCTCTATCAAGATAGTTCAAATTATAGCCCTGGGGCCAAAAATGCCCCCACCCCGAGACCCTTTGTTTTACAGAGACTTATATAGGGAAATCTTTAAAAATCTTCTTCTCTGAAACTGCAAGGCCCATGTCTTTGAAATTTGGTATGGAGCTTCATCTAGTGGACCTCTGCAAAGCGTGTTCAAATTATAGCCCTCTGGCCACAAAAGCCTCCGCCCCGGGGCCCTTTGGTTTTACATAGACTTATATAGAGATAGTCTTTGACAATCTTCTTCTCTGAAACAGCAAGGCCCAGGTCTTTGATATTTGGTGCGAACCTTCATCCAGTGGACCTCTATCAAGATTGTTTAAATTATAGCCCTGAGGCCAAAAATACCCCCGCACCGGGGCCATTTGGTTTTACATAGGCTTATATAGGGAATATCTTTAAAAAATCTCCTTCTCTGAAACCGCAAGGCCCAGGTCTTTGATATTTGGTGTGTAGCTTCATCTAGTGGACCTTTGCCAAGATTGTTCAAATTATAGCCTTTGTTGATGTTTGGTATGAAGCTTCACCTTTTTAGACCTCCCTCAACATTATGCACATTATAGCCCTGGGGTCAGTAATAGTCCTTGTTACTCTATGGATCAGGTGAGCGATCCAGGGCCATCATGACCATCTTGTTCTTATTTCTGCTCAAAATATAGATTGTAGGTACACGTTAGAACCGCCTCATTGAGGCGGTTCTAACGAGTATTCACAATCTATATTTTAGCGCAGAAATAAAAATATAAAGTCTACCCCTGTAAACCCCAGTTTTACCATATAAAAGTGGGTTCAAAGAGGTCAAAATTATATAGGCGTGTTTTCGCGATGTGAAACAACGATGAGGAATCGACATCATGAGATAACGGAAATGCTTGGGCAAAAGAAATCCAACAGTTAGACTCTGGTGGGCCGACCAAAGACAGAGCATCAGGCACCAACCAACATTTATTAAAATGTTTTAAAAGTCTACATGGTATTAACCATGTTATTACAGATGTGAGACCTCCAATTACCTACCCTACTCTACCCTATCCAACCCTGCCCTACTGTTGCTGCGATCTGTCACATTATTTGCACACTCCAGATTTGCAGGATGAAAGCCTGCACAGTAATCGTTATTCTTCACGCAGCTGATGCCAACGGAGCATGTTCGGACACCGAAAATTTATCATCGCTGCGAGGGATCGAACCTGGGACAGAGGCAAGTGCATTATCCGCTGAGCTACCATGTCTATGTCCCAATCCTAAATATGGTGCCCTTTTAGCATTTATTCCTGCAATGGCTGGAAACTGAGCATTTTCCGACACCAAAATTCTATCACCGCTGCCGCGGATCAAACCGGGACCCATATCATCAGAGGCAAGTGCACTAACCACTGAGCTACAAAGGAAGAAGTTGACTACTCGTATCCTTTTGTCGGTATTTATTGGTACTCTGAGAAAAGTTGCGAAATTGTGTTTACAGCTTCATAGACACAGAGAGAGAGAGAGAGAGAGAGAGAGAGAGAGAGAGAGAGAGAGAGAGAGAGAGAGAGAGAGAGAGCTCCATTGGCATCATTTGCAGGTCCTTCGGATCGGGACATTAACTGGAGGCCCCCTGTGGAGGGAGAATCACCCCATGTGCAGGCTTAAAACCACTACCGTAATTACGTGGTGACTGTGTGGGCTTTCATCTGCAAACCTGGAGTGCACATAATGTACACCGCCTGTGTCCACTTCTCGGGTTTAGGCGGAATGGAAGAGAGATAGTTTTGTTTGATTATAGGTTTAACGTCCCCGTCAACACTGTAGAGGTCATTTTAGAGACGCTGCTTCCAATTTTGTGGGACTTTTATCCACCTTTACCCTCCCCCCCCCCCACACACACACATATTGGTGCACTGCCAATTACGTCACAATTTTGACTTGCTTTTGACGTCACAACAGTCAACAGATCGCCATTTTGATAATACAGCATTTTTACATTTCACAGAAAGCTTTCACGGTATTTTTGTAATTTTACAGAATCATCTATGCTTATATGAAGTCCATCGTATTTTAAGGGTCTGAGAGACATGCGCCCAGCCAGTGTGACATACACACACCCAGCTATAATTAATTCGGTTGCGATTGGTTGTTCTTGTTGTGAAAATCACTGATTAAGCGCAGATTTCTGCAAAATTATTTCCTCGCACAAACTTTTGCTCAGCCTTTAAGTCGACTGGTTTGTCCTGTACGGTTGTGCCAAAGAAAATAGCCAAATCTCTGAGAAAGCATTTTTTCTGTGCCATTTTAATATCAAATACAACTACCCATCACTACAATTAAAGCCTTTTTACCAGACGCAGGTCTGGGACAGTCTGGCCAAAAAATCTAGCCAGAAATGCCACAGGCATGTCCCATCTCCATAAACAACTCACGTGACTTCCTTAGATACGAGTCCTGATTGGTTGCTGAGGTCACATGTTCAATACAGCCAGTCGGCAGACGATACAGGGCCCCGTGACCCCGTGCTCGCGCTCAGCATGAGAATAGAACTCATATTTCATCAGACTTGCAATCGTGATCGACAGCTTCTGACAAAGAGAGAAAAAACGGATAAGTTTTTATTCTTTTTTGTTATTTGTATTTACTTGATAGTTTCCACAACGTATCTAGGCTTTTTTAAGCTTGCTTTGCTTCGAAATTATTTTCATTCTGGAATTTATTTCGTTTTTTCTGCCGACTTGTACACGTGTATCGGCCGCCATCTTGGATTTTCAGTGTCTCAACCACTATGAAATCTTGTTTGTCATGTGGTTGATCATTCCTGGATATTGATAATCACCCTTCTGCTTTCTGCGTGTTTTGCCATGGTTGCACACGCATAAGTCCATGCGAATTTTCAAAATCTTTTTCCAAGTCAAACTGGTTTAAAGTCGGCGTTGTGGGAACTGATATCGCCAGAGACAGGTCGGGTTTTGTACGTATTCCCACGCCCCTTCCTATAACGGAAGAGGATACATTTACTGCTGAATTGCATCCTCAGCCTTCCGAACATGTACAGGATTAGTCCTCGTCTGCCACTTCTGCACTTATAAACCCCACGAGGCAGATGGATTCTCTTCAGGTTCCTTTGAAACCTGATAAAATAATTTCTAAAAAGAAAAATCCATCCAAATCGTGTGGTCCAATATTGCCGAATCAAGATGAGCCGGTCCATGTCCCCACCCTCAAACTGGGTCTATGTTGACTAGGAAGGGTTTGTCGACCGCCCCGAGTCGTCCTGCTCAAAGTTGCGGGACTTCCGGGGCACGGGGAACCTATGACTAAAATTCTACCGAATCCATGTTACATTCGAATTTCGGTTACGGTTCCCATCCCGGTTTTTATCAGGGTTACCCTCCGAACCCCCGGTATCTAAGTTACCGTGCTGCTATTACTTCTGGCTCTGATTATAGTAATTCTTATTATCATAATCAGTTTAGTTATCCTTTTCACTGGGGTTATCCTCAAGAGCACAGTTATGATGTATCGGGGTATTTTTATGGGACTCCCTCCCATCCTGACTATATTGACACTTCCTGTAGGTCGGCAGGGACTCATTTTCCTAACGTATCTCACCAGTCAGTGGCTCATACTGATACCACTTCCTCAGCTCATTATGTTAGAGCTTCTACGGGGTCTTTTCCTTCTTATGCAAGGTAAAGGGCTCCTCCTAGATATACCAGATCTCAAGTTTCTTCAGTATCAGATAACATGCAGCGTGATTATTCTCCCGATTCCCCCTTACCCCGGGGCAGTACACATACTACTGGGTCATCCTTGGATAATTTGCAAGAGTATCATACTGATTCGGCAATGTCAGACATAGATTCTGTAATCACCCAGGAGGATGATACAACATCATATCCTGCCATTTTAGGCATGGTATACTCTCTCCTGGGAGGGGAACATTGTACTGAAGATAATGAAGGGGAAAACACTAAAGCAGTTAAATCGGCCCTCGAGTGTTTGCTCAAGAGCCTGAATCTGGGCCTAGATCTTTACCTCAATCTTCAATGATTGGATCTCTTAAGTCCTCCTTATTCAGGGATTCTGAGAAGGACAGATTTAGACAACAGTGGTTTATTAAGCCAAAGATTCTAAGAAAACACTTACCTTTCAGTTGTTACCAATCTCACAACCAATTTTGACCTTCTGAAATTCCAAAATTGGATCCAGATTAAGGTCCTGTAGATATGACGTCAGGGAAATGGGCATCACTTCCTGTTTCGACGCTAGAAACAATGGAGCATCTTACCAGGACTCTTGTTAACGTGGGTTCTTATGGCGACTGGTTTTCTCGTTCTGCCCACGCTGCCATCAGACAAGAGCATTCCGACCATCGAGCTGCTAATCAAATGCTCTTGTCTATTTCCCGGTCATTCAAACATGTCATGGTTATAGCTCTTGTCGAATCAGCCACCATGTTGCATATTAAGCTTAATGCTGCCCTTGATACTTGTACAGTTTTAACTGATCATAGTAAGCAAAAACTTAGAGCCGGGCCTCTTGATTCTAAATCGTTATTTGGACCATGTCTTCAAAGTGTTTTAGAATCAAACTTCAAAGACCGTCAGCACTCTTCTTTTATAAAGTTTTCGGAAAGCATAGCAAGTTCAGGTGCCGCAACCAAGAGACGCTATTCGACTACTTCTCGTGACAGTTTCAGTTCAAAACGCCCTCGTCGAGAAGATCTCAATCAGTTCACATCTACTAATAGATTGTTCTCAGATCGGGTGGCACGGTCCTTTCGTTCCAGAGGTCGGACTGGAACGAAACCTCCCAACAGAGGAAGACCAAAGTCAAACAAATGACTATCTTCCCTCCCTTCCTCTTCCTCTTCTTCCAGTAGGAGCCAGGCTATTTCAGTTTCATCAGGCCTGAGTTTCAATTACCAAAGATATTTGGGCTCTATCTATTTTGAGAAAGGGGTACAGGATTCCGTTTGTACGAGATCCTTCCCTTTCCCAATCTCCAATACTGTTTCCTGTAAACATTTTCAGGAAAAAGAATCTTTTGTTGGAAGAGGTAAGGGTTCTTCTCGAGAAGAAAGCCATAGAGGTGGTAAAAGATCCCCTTTCTCCAGGCTTCTACAGTCGAATTTTTCTGGTCGAGAAGTAAAATGGGAAAAATTGACTCATCATCGACCTCTATTACTTTCAAAATGGAAACTTCGTCCTCGATTCGTCAGGCCATTCCTCCCTATACGTGGGCGATTTCCATTGATTTAAAGGACGCTTATTTACACTTCCCCATCCACAGGTCATCCCGCAAATACCTTCGTTTAACCTTGGATGGGGTCGTGTATCAGTTCCGTGGTCTCCCTTTTGGAATCTGAACGGCACCTTTCCTGTTCACCAATCTAATGGAAATTATTGCAGCTCACATCAGAAAATTGGGCCCCAATCTCCTGTAGTATTTCGACGATTGGCTGTGCCATCATCTTTCCAAAGTCGGCCTTTTAACAGATCTTCACCTAACTTGGCAGGTGATTGTTAATCTAGGTCTCATTCCAAATTTGGAGAAGTCGGAATTAATTCCATCTCAGGATTTCATTTACGTAGGAAGGAGATTCCAAACCCATCTGGAAGTAGTAAAGGTCCCGGAGGAGCGTATCAACAAGATACTTCTCCTTCTTTTCAATTCCTACAACCTCCGGTTCATGTCAGCCAGGAGTTTGTTGTCCCTGTGAGGGACTCTGAATTCTGCAGCAGACCTGGTTCTCCTGGGCAGATTTCACCTGAGACCTCTCCAGTTTTATCTGCTGTATTACTGGAGACCCCATCGGGACGATCTAGAGCAATTGATTCCTTTATCACCAGAGTTTCGAATTGCTCTAAAGTGGTGGATTAATCCCTCCATTTATCAAAAGGGGATTCCTCTTCGAGATCCCTCTCCCGAGTTTCGACGCTAAAGTAACTGTCCTTATGGCCTTCCTTTGTTTAGGTGTCCATTATGGTCTGGTCGCTTAATGTTTGTATTTCTTTCCCTTTGGTGTCTTTGATGGGTGGAGTAAGTTAATTGTATCGATTCCTGATCTTTGTTTTACTTCTACTTTTCATCTTTTTTCGGATGCCAGTCTATCGGGTTGGGGTGGGGGGTATCTCGAACCTCTGGGTTTTGTTGTTCAGGGCTCTTGGGGCCCGGATTCGTCGGGGCTTCACATAAACAATCTGTAACTTCAGGCAATTTTCCTTGCTCTTCAGCACTTCCAGTTTCATCTGAAAAACAGTTGCATAATGATTGCTTCGGACAATTCGACAGAAGTATCGTTTCTCCGAAAACAGGGGGGGGGGGTGGACTCATTCCTCCTCCCTGTGTGCTCTAACATTGATTTGGTTGGTTGGTTGATTTGTGGTTTAACGTCCCCGTCAACACTGTAAAGGTCATTTTGGAGACGTTGCTTCCAATTTTGTGGGACTTTTACCCAACATTGAGATGAAATGACATCTCAAGCCCTGTCGCCCAATGAAACCAATAGGGTTTATTAGCATGGACGGTCCGCCTCGCACCGCGGTTCCTGGGCAGGCTTAGATCCTCTAAGCGGTTTACCAGTACTAGTGTGCGGGCAGGATTCAGCTCTGCGTGGAAGCATCATGCAGCCCATATATTTCTTCAAGCCCCTATGGGCGGGGGCCGGCTCTTACATTGACGATGCTAACTTGGTGCCATCAGGAAGGTATGTCAATTCGAGTCAGACACATTCCGGGCAGACTGAAAGTAATTACAGATCTACTTTCAAGAGCAGATCGTGTTCTTTCCACAGAATGGAGGTTGAATCCATCTATTCTATCCCAGGTATTTCTCAAATGGGGAGAAACTTCTGTGGACCTGTTTGCAACTCGGTTCAACAATCAACTACCATTGTTTGTATCTCTAGTTCCAGATCACAGAGCTTGTGCAATAGATGCAATGTCTCTAGATAAGGGGAACCTTTTGCGTATGCGTTTCCACCATTCAAAATAGTCCCCCAAGTTCTGGAGAAAATCAAAGCGTCCAAAATCCGAGTCATTCTAATTGCGCCTCCATGGCCTCAAGGAGCTTGGTTTTCAGTCATACTGAGCCTAGTCTCAAGGCTGCCAATCCGTCTTCCAGTAGTTCAATATATAGTATCGCAAAAGGCAGGTTAAGTATTCCATTCAAATCCGGGAATGCTTCACCTGCACGCCTGGATGTTGTCCGGAATCAAATCAGAGGTAGACACATTTCTGAATTCGCTTAAGAATGTATCTCCAAATCTAGAAGGAGCTCCACTCGAAAGGTTTACTCTGGAAGATGGAAGGTATTTACCAGTTGGTGTAAGGAAAGGAAATTTAATCCAGTCAGTCCCTCTTTAGAGGCTCTGGTGGATTTCTTTTGTGATCTGTTCTCTACCCTTAAGTGGTCTATTTCATCCATAAAAGGGTACAGATCAGTTATCTCAAACACGCTAAAATATTCGTCGGTTTCAGATATTTCAGCAAACCCCATTATCACAGACTTATTTAAAGGTTTTGCACTGCGCCGACCGATTTCCAGGTCTTTGACTCCGAAATGGAGCTTACATGTATGTTGTGGTCTTTAACCAAGCCACCTTACGAACCTTTGAAATCAGCCTCCTTTGATCATCCAACTCATAAGGCTGTATTTCTATTGGCATTCGCTTCAGCTCGCAGAAGGAGTGAGATTCATGCCTTGTCAATTGCAGAGGGTTTTTCGGGTATGATAAGAACAATGATTCTATTTCACTTCTCACTCAACCCGGGTTTCTGGCTAAAAATCAGCTTCCTGCTTCTATGCCTGAACCTGTTTTAATTCCTGGTATTTCCAGGATTTGTGGATCGGATGCTGATGAGAAACTTTTGTGTCCTGTTCGAGCCTTACGTTTTTACATCAGCGCTTCTAGATCTATTCGAGCTGATCGTAACAGACTTTTCATTCCCATCAAGGGTTCGGGAGATATTTCTCCTGCCTCTATTTCAAGATGGGTTTGTAAAGTGATTAAGCTTGTTTATGCATATCTCACTTCTGCTCAACTATCATTCCTGAAGATCTCGGCTCATGAGGTTAGAGCGTTGTCTACATCTAGGGCATATCGGAACTCAATTTCTCTTGAGGACGTTTGTCGGGCAGCTTATTTGCGTTCCAATTCCACCTTTTCATCTTTTTACCTGAGGGCTTTGGCCCCTATTCGTAGTGATACCCATTCCTTGGGTAGATTAGTAGCTTCTTAGTCTATTACTGAGAAGCACTAATTGTAGGATCCTGTTGCCTTGGTTGTTTGTAAGCCTGATTGAATAGGTGTGAACCTTCTATTTTGGCTCTGATCCCTTTCCATTTATCTTCTCCACTTATGGGTTTTTGGCTTTGGATCACTAACAGTCATGGTGGATCCATTCCTTACGTTACGATCATCGGAGGGATCAAAAAAAATAAAAAAAAAAGGAAAAAACAACCAAGGTCAGAGGAGTTGGGTATGTATTACTTAAATTTTTTCATCCAACCCTACACTTGCTTTGAATTCAGGCTTTAATTGTAGTGATGGGTAGTTATATTTGATAATAAAATGTTATTTTTAATGTAAAAATATTTTAATAAATAATATACCTACCCATCACTACAATGGCAAGTCCAACCTCCCAGCCCCGTCTGAAATAATTTAGTTTTCTGATTGAAATATGAGCTTTATTCTCATGCTGAGCGCGAGGGCGGGGTCACGTGACCCGTATAGTCTGCCGATTGGCTGTATTGGACATGTGACCTCAGCCACCAATCAGGACTCGTATCTAAGGAAGTCACGTGAGTTGTTCATGGAGATGGGACATGCCTGTGGCATTTCTGGCTAAATTTTTTGTCAGACTGTCCCAGATCTGCGTCTGGTAAAAAGGCTTTATTAGCCGAAACTACGTAGTATGGCCCATCTTCTTTCTTATGAATGTTTTCATTGCTCTTAAAGGAACTCATTTTTGATTTTTATTTAATTGTAGTGATGGGTAGGTATATTATTAATTATGCCCCCAACTTTGAAAAAGTTGGAGGGGAGGGGCATATTGGTTCTGGTTCGTTCGTCCGTTCATCCGTTCGTCCGTTCGTCCGTCCGTTACGCTTTTGATGCATAGCATAACTAAAGAACCGTGTATGCTAGGGTTTGAAATTTCATATATGGATTCCTCATGGAAAATTAGCTGACGCGTATTTTTTTTCTCGTCCGAATTATGCCCCCTTCAAGAGTTATTGCCCTTTGAATTTTTTTTAAATAAAATCTTGTCAGCAAGATATCTCAAAAACTATTGGAGCTAGAGCCTTGAAAAGTGGTGAATATATTGGTGGTGATGAGTAGATGAGCTGATTAACTTTTGACAAAATTCCGAAAAATACTTTGTGAGTTATGGCCCTTTGTCATTTTGGTAATTTGTGCCCATTGCAATGTATGCTAAAAGTGATGCATAGCATAACTTTAGAACCGTGTATGCTACGGTTTTGAAATTTCATATATGGAATCCTCATGGAAAATTAGCTGACGCGTATTTTTTTCTCGTCCGGATTATGCCCCCTTCAAGAGTAATTGCCCTTTGAATTTTTTTTAATAAAATCTTGTCAGCAAGATATCTAAAAAATATTAGAGCTAGAGCCTTGAACGTTGGTGAATAGATTGGTGGTGATGGGTAGATGAACTGATCAACTTATGACAAAATTCCGAAAAAAACTTTGTTAGTTATGGCCCTTTGTCACTTTGGTACTTTGTGCCCATTGTAATGTATGCTAAAAGTGATGCATAGCATAACTTTAGAACCGTGTTTGCTATAGTTTTGAAATTTCATATATGCATTTCTGATGGAAAATAAGCTGACGCTTATTTTTTTGTCTCGTCAGGATTATGCCCCTTTCAAGAGTCATTGCCCTTTGAATTTTTTTTAATAAATCTTGTCAGCAAGATATCTCAAAAACTATTGGAGCTAGAGCCTTGAAAGTTGGTGAATATATTGGTGGTGATGAGTAGATGTACTGATTTACTTTTGACAAAATTCTGAAAAATACTTTGTGAGTTATGGCCCTTTGTCATTTTGGTAGAATGTGCCCATTGTAATGTATGCTAAAAGTGATGCATAGCATTACTTTAGAACCGTGTATGCTAGGGTTTTGAAATTTCATATATGGATTCCTCATGGAAAATTAGCTGACACGTATATTTTTTCTCGTCCGGATTATGCCCCTTTCAAGAGTTATTGCCCTTTGAAATGTTTTTAATAAAATCTTGTCAGCAAAATATCTAAAACACTATTGGAGCTAGAGCCTTGAAAGTTGTTGAGTATATTGTTGGTGATGAGTATATGAACTGATTAACTTTTGACAAAATTCCGTTTTGAGTTAAAGCCCTTTGTCATTTTTGTAATTTGTGCCCATTGTAATGAATGCTAAAAGTGATGGGTAGCATAACTTTAAAACTGTGTATGCTATGGTTTTGAAATTTCATATATGCATTCCTAATGGAAAATAAGCTGACGCGTATTTTTTTTCTCATCCGGATTATGCCCCTTTCAAGAGTTATTGCCCTTTGAAATTTTTTTAATTATCCCCTCGCACAACATAGTTGTGAGGGGGGATATAGCACTTGTCCCGTACGTACGAACTTTTGTCATCGCTCTAGCGCCTACATTTCTTGACCGATTTTTATATATAACTTCACACAAATGTTCCCTATAAAAAAATCTCATGCGGGTTGGACTTTCAAGGTCATGACCTCAAGGTCAAGGTCACTGTGGCTATTTTTAGAAAAACTTTGTCATCGCTCTAGCGCCTACATTTCTTCACCAATTTCAATATAACTTCACACAAATGTTCCTTATAAAAAAATCTCGAGCGAGTTTGACTTTCAAGGTCATGACCATAAGGTCAAGGTCACTGTGGCTATTTTTAGAAAAACTTTGTCATCGCTCTAGTACCTACATTTCTCCTCCAATTTCAATACAACTTAACACAAATGTTCCTTAACAAAAATCTCGAGCGAGTTCGACTTTCAATGTCATGACCTCAAGGTCAAGGTCACTGTGGCTATTTTTAGAAAAACTTTGTCATTGCTCTGGCGCCTCCATTTCTTCACCAATTTTAATATGACTTCACACAAATGTTCCTTATAAGAAAAATCTCGAGCGAGTTCGACTTTCAAGGTCATGACCTTAAGGTCAAGGTCACTGTGGCTATTTTTAGAAAAACTTTTTAATCGCTCTAGTACCTACATTTCTCCACCAATTTCAATATAATTTCACACAAATGTTCCTTATAAAAAATCTCGAGCGAGTTCGACTTTCAAGGTGATGGCCTCAAGGTCAAGGTCACTGTGGCTATTTTTAGAAAAAATTGCATCGCTCTAGCGCCTACATTTCTTCACTGATTTCAATATAACTTCACACAAATGTTTCTCATGACAATATCTCGAGCGAGTTCGACTTTCAAGGTCATGACCTCAAGGTCAAAGTGACTGTGGCTTTTTTAGAAAAACTTTGTCATCGCTCTAGCGCCTACATTTCTTCACTGATTTCAATATAACTTCACACAAATGTTTCTTTTGACAATATCTCAGCGAGTTCGACTTTCAAGGTCATGACCTTAAGGTCAAGGTCACTGTGGCTGTTTTAAGAAAAACTTTGTAATCGCTCTAATACCTACATTTCTCCACCAATTTCAATATAATTTCACACAAATGTTCCTTATAAAAAAAATCTCGAGCGAGTTCGACTTTCAAGGTCATGACCTCAAGGTCAAGGTGACTGTGGCTTTTTTTAGAAAAACTTTGTCATCGCTCTAGCGCCTACATTTCTTCACTGATTTCAATATTACTTCACACAAATGTTCCATATGACAATATCTTGTGCGAGTTTGACTTTCAAGGTCATGACCTCAAGGTCAAGGTCACTGTGGCTATTTTTAGAAAAACTTTGTTATTGCTCTAGTGCCTACATTTCTTCACTGATTTCAATATAACTTCACGTAAATGTTCCTTATGACAATATCTCGAGCGAGTTCGACTTTCAGGGTCATGACCTCAAGGTCAAGGTCCCTGTAGCTATTTTTAGAAAAATTTTGTCATCGCTCTAGCGCCTACATTTCTTCGCCGATTTCAATATAACTTCACACAAATATTCCTTATGACAATATCTCTAGCGAGTTCCACTTTCAACGTCAAGGTCACTGTGGCTATTTTTATAAAAACTTTGTCATAGCTCTAGCGCTTACATTTCTTCACCGATTCTAATATAACTTCACACAAATGATCCGTATGACAATACCTCGAAAAAGTTCGACTTTCAAGGTCAAGGTCACTGTGGCTATTTTTAGAAAAACTTTGTCATTGCTCTAGTGCTTACATTTTTTCACCAATTTAAAAATCGATTCACACAAATGTTCCTTATGACAATATCTGTAGCGAGTTCCACTTTCAAGGTCAAGGTCACTGTGGCTATTTTTAGAAAAACTTTGGCATGGCTTCTAGAGCTTACATTTCTTCACCAATTTCAATATAACTTCACATAAATGTTCCTTATGACAATATCTCGAGCGAGTTCGACTTTCAAGGTCAAGGTCACTGTGGCTATTTTTAGAAAAAACTTTGTCATCGCCCTAGCGACTACATTTCTTCACTGATTTCAATATAACTTCACACAAATGTTCCTTATGACAACACCTCGAGTGAGTTTGACTTTCAAGGTCAAGGTCACTGTGGCTATTTTTTGGGAAAAACTTTGTCATGGCTCTAGCGCTTACATTTCTTTACCGATTTCAGTATAACTTCACACAAATGTTCCTTATGACAATATCTCGAGCTATTTCGACTTTCAAGGTCAAGGTCACTGTGGCTATTTTTAGAAAAAACTTTGTCATCGCTCTAGTGCATACATTTATTGATGGATGTTAATAGAACTTCACACAAATGTTTCTTATGATAATATCTCGAGTTGCTTTGACTTTCAAGGTCATGACCTCAAGGTCAAGGTCACTATGGCTTTTTTTTAGAAAAACTTTGTCATTGCTCTACCGCCTACATTTATGATTTTAATCTAACTTTACACAAAAGATGCTTATGATAATATCTTGAGCAAGATCTACTTCGCGGCCATGGCCTCAAGTCAAGGTCCCTATGACTTTTTTTAGAGAAATATTGTCATCGCTCTAGAATTACATTTATGGATGGATTTTTAAACAAACTTTACACAAATGTTGCATATGATAGATAATATCTCAAGCATGTTGAACTTTTGCCATTTCATTGTTGTCCACACACGAAGTTGTCTTGTGCGAGGGGATTTGTATCGCATGCGATGCCTTGTTTTTAGCTCGCCTTACGAAAGTAAGGGGGAGCTATTGCCATACCCCCGGGCGTCCGTTGTCGGCGTCAGCGTCAGCGCCGGCGTCTGCGTCGGCGTCAGCGTCGGCGTCCGCATTTGGTTAAAGTTTACCTGCAAGCTCTTATATGTGATGTTTTACAAGTTTATTTTGAATATTTAATTAACAGTTGATAAAAATATACACTTGCATTTAACATTATCATTGTACTTCATTTTACTGGTTTTTTGGCTTAAATTTGTCTTTTTGAGAAGTTAATATTTTCCTCTGTATTATTTCCCTTCCTGTGTTAAAGTTTACCTGCAAGCTGCGTGAGTTCAAATCCCAGGGGAGGCATGTTTTTTTTTTCTTTTTTTCTTTTCTTTTTTTTTTTTTTCTTTTTGAAAACATAGCGGGTCTGGGGCTCAAGGTCAAGGTCACTGTAGCTTTTTTAAAAAAAAACATTGTCATCGCGCTAGCGCCTTCATTTATTGATGGATTTTAATATAACTTGGGTATAATGATATCTCTAGTGACTTTGACTTTCAGGGTCCGGTGCTTAAGGTCAAGGTCACTACTTTCAGGGTCACTGGGTCAAGGTCACTGTGGCTATTTTTAGAAAAACATTGTCATCGCTCTTGCACCTTAATTTTGTGATGGATTTTAATATACTTTCACACAAATGTTGGGTATGATGATATCTTTAGCAAGTTCAACTTTCAGGGTCAGGGGCTGAACGTTTAGGTCACTGTGGCTATTTTTCGAAAAAAACTTTGTGATCGTTATCAAAAGGGAGACACTCAAAGTCACAGTTGTTCTGTTGATTGGACGCATATTCACTCAGTTACCGCCTTGGGTACCACCCTACTGTAAAATAAAGGGTTTTAGAAACATATTTTCAGCCTTGAGTTAGCCTTTTCTATCAGAAACGGCTGGACTGTGAGAAAGTTGATTTAGCTCAACCATGATTGTGTAAAAAATCGAAACGATGAACATGGGTCCATGGTAACAAGCTCTTGCATTTATACCTTTTGTCATTTGAGTTATTTTCCTTAGAAAAAGTTTCGGTCACAAAATCGTGTACACGTATGTATGTTTGTTTGTTTGTTTGTATTGGAGTTTAACGGCCCAAACCACGAAAGAATGTTGCCGACCCCGGCAGGTATCGTATCCGCATCCTCCTGATCACCAGTCGGACACGCATCCGACTGAGCTACCGAGGCCGGCTGTACAAGTATGTATGTATGTATGTATGTATGTATGTATGTATGTATGTATGTATGTATGTATGTATGTATGTATGTATGTATGTATGTATGTATGTATGTATGTATGTATGTATGTATGTATGTATGTATGTATGTTGTATGTATGTATGTATGTATTTACCGCAATCAGGCATTCTAGTAACCTAATAAAGGGGGTCGAATAACTGCACGCTATAACCGGTAGTGACCTATTATACCTTCTACTGACCTATAATACGTCTAGTGACCGTTATGGACCGGACCTATTTCAGGTCCCTATTTTACAAGTATAAACAATAACATGCAAACTTTCATACATTGGAAAACAACGAAACTGCAAGTTAAAATCTTTGCAATATTTGTTTGAACAGATTTTAAGAAATTTCGACTAAATTCTTACCTTCTCGGCTTTTCCTGGTTTTGAATGGCCCGTTGGAATACCTGCCCACTGCTACTGCAGTTGCGTCTCAACCTCGAAAATAGTTTTTAAAGCTAAAATAAACAATTTATTTGCAGGTTTTCATACAGAAAGTAAAGCGCTGAGAAACTTTTATTCGAGCGTCCGTGTTGTTTCCTGCGTCTTATGGCGCGGTGACATCAGAAACTTTGCACTCGTTGACGTCACGTTATACTACGTGTGCGCGCCATGTCACTGAATGTCGTTAAAAATGCCACACTGCCTGCTGTCTTTTTTGCTTGTGTATTACAAAACCCATTGATTGTTTTGAATTGCGGTATAAACTAAATACATGGATAGTGTCTTTAATAATAAAATGTAATCGGTTCGCCCCGACAATTTTATAGGGGCTTGCTAAAGCTCGCTCCATAAAATTATCTAAGGCTCACCGATTATATTTTATTATTAAAGACACTAACTATGTATTTACTGTACGTACGTGCGTACGTACGTACGTACGTACGTACGTACGTACGTACGTACGTACGTACGTATGTATTTATGTATGTATGTATGTATGTATGTATGTATGTATGTATGTATGTATGTATGTATGTATGTATGTATGTATGTATGTATAACTTTCTAATTTTTAGATTTTAGATTGGTTTTGAAATTACTTGGCAGAAATTTTAACCACCATGAGACAATATGTCATGCACATGACCCAGTTTGGTATCTCAAATGCCAAGGTCACACTTAGAGGTCAAAGTTAAAAAGGGTCTTTTTATGCTCCCGTAGGTGGGCATAAAGGTTTTTGCACTGTCCGTTTGGGTTTGTTTGTGCGTTTGTAAGTCCGCACTTTTTTTGTGATGCGAACTTCTTCCACATTTCTTCAACGATTGAGCTGAAACTTTGCACATGCATTCCTTGTGAGGTGAAGGGATGCCTAACACAATTTTCACGTTGGTCCTATCATTTTCGAAGGAGTTACGGCCCTTTATTTTCTAAAAAATGTGCTAAAAACCTTGTGTTGCGAACTACTTCAACATTTCTTCACTGATTCAGCTGAAACTTTGCACATGCTTTCCTTGTGAGGTGAAGGGGTGCTTAACACAATTTTCACGTTGATCCTATCATCTGTGACGGAGTTACGGCATGTTTCTTCTGGCTGTCTTTGCCGGATCATTACAGGGTCACTGATGAGGCTTTATTAGCCGAAACTACGTAGTATGACCCATCTTCTTTCGTATGAATGTTTTCATTGCTCTTAAAGGAACTCATTTTTGATTTTTATTTGCCTTCACTGCAGCTGGTGTTGTGCCGTGTGGCGGCCGTAAAACGTCTCCCCGTACATCAACCATAGTGCAGTTTATATTTTACTTTTGGTCCTTTGAGATCAGCGTTAATATTCTGAGAAATCAGAAATAAATTATTGGTTTAGACTCATATTCTAGACAGGTTTTTAATTATTTGGACCCCATTTTGATTTATATCAGTCTTTGAACCGACTGCCCATTCGAAATTCGCGAAATTGCAGCATGTTTCTTCTGGCTGTCTTTGCCGGATCATTACAGGGTCACTGATGAGGCTTTATTAGCCGAAACTACGTAGTGTGACCCATCTTTCTTATGAATGTTTTCATTGCTCTTAAAGGAACTCATTTTTTATTTTTATTTACGACCCTTTGTTTTCTGAAAGACGCGTTCGAAAACCTTGTGACGTGAACTTCTTCCACATTTCTTCACTGTTTTAGTTGAAACTTTGCACATGCATTCCTTGTGAGGTAAAGGGGTACATAACACAATTTTCACGTTGATCCTATCATCTGCGAAGGAGTTACGGCCCTTTATTTTTCTGAAAAACGCGTTCTTAAACCTTGTGAAGTGACCTACTACCACATTTCTTCGACAATTTTGTTAAATTTTTGCATATGCATTTGCAGTGATATGTAGATGTGCCTAACACAAAATTCATCCTGCTCAGATGAAGCGTTGTGGAATAATGACCCTTGATTTTCTCAAATATAAGCTAAAAATCTTGTGATAAAAACTACCTCCACATTTCTTCACCGATTGAGCTGACACTTTGCACATGCATTCCTTGTGAGGTGAAAAGGTGCCTAACACAATTTTCAAGTTGATCCTATCACCTGCGACGAAGTTACGGCCCTTGATTTTCTGAAAAACGCGTTCGAAAACATTGTGACGCGAACTACTTCCACATTTCTTCACCGATTGAGCTGGAACTTGGCACATGCATTCCTTGTGAGTTAAAGGGGTGCCTAACACAATTTTCACGTTGAACCTGTCATCTGCGAAGGAGTTACGGCCCTTTGTTTTCTAAAAAAAGAAAACGCGTTCTTAAACCTTGTGACGCGAACTACTTCCACATTTCTTCGACAATTTTGTTATTTCGTGCTCGGTCAATAACTTTCTATTCCTGGATGGATTGTGAATTTACTTGGCAGAAATGTTAATCATCATGAGCCAATGTGTTGCGCGTAAGACCCAGCTCCGTACCTCAAAATTCAAGGTCATACTTAGAAGTCTTAGGTCAAAAAGAGTCTTTTTTCGTGTCCGATCAATAACTTTTTTTTACTAGCTCACCTGGGCCGAAGGCTCCAGGGGAGCGTATAGTATGGCTGGTCGTCCGCCGTCCGTTGTCCGTCGTCTGTCCGGCAGCACCTTTGACAAGTTATATCTCTGCAGCCCGTAGGCTGATCTCAATCATTTCTTATCTATAGCATGCCTCTGATGGGGCAACGAAGACTTTAGCCTTTTATCAAAATTGCATAAAAACTTTGGTTGCTATGGCAACCTCAATTTCCCGTAGACTTACAATGGGAAAATGCTTGTCATCACCTAAGCGCCTTCAGTTTTGATCAGATCTTTCTGAAACTTATATGTATGGTGGCTGGGGGTAAAATCTTGGACGAGTTCGAAAACCGGCCAAGTCGGCCTATTAATCATAGAGTTACGTCTCCTTGATTGCTGAAAAAGCCTATTTTTGACCTTGTCATAACTGTAGCCCCTTCAGTTTTGATCAGATCTTCCTCAAGCTTACATACAAGTAAGCCAGGGTAAAAAGTTAGGATGAGTTCGAAAACTAGCGATGTCGATCAATTACTCATGCAGTTATGTCCCCTACTTTGTTGAAAATGCTTATTTTTGACCTTGTCATCACCGTAGCCCTTCAGTTTTGATCGGATCTTCTTGAAATTTATAAACAAGTAAGTCAGTGATAAAAGCTCGGATGAGTTCGAAAACTGCCGAGGTTGGCCTATCTTTCGTAGAGTTACGTCTCCTTTACTGCTGAAAATGCCTAGTTTTGACCTTGTCATCACCATAGCCCTTTCAGGTTTCATCGGATCTTTTTGAAACTTACATGTAAGTAATTAAGGGATAAAAGCATGGCTGAGTTAAAACATTGGTGATGTGTGCCTATATTTCAGAGAGTTATGTCCCCCTGATTTGCAAAAAAATGTCTATTTTAGGCATTGTCATCACCGTAGCCCCTTCAGTTTTGTTCAGCTCTTCTGAAACTTACATACAAGTAAGTTAGGGTTGAAAGCTCGGATGAGTTCGAAAACTTGCAATGTCGGTCGGTCGATTATTCATGGAGTTATGTCCCCTACTTTGCTGAAATTGCTTACTTTTGACCGTGTCATCACCGTAGCCTCTTCAGGTTTGATAGAATCTTCTTGAAACTTACAGAAAAGATAGTCAGGGTTTGAAAGCTCGGATGAGTTCGAAAACTAGCGTTGTCTGTCGATTACTCATGGAGTAATGTCCCTTTCTTTGCTGAAATTGCTACTTTTGACCGTGTCATCAGTTTTGATCGGATCTTCTTGAAACTTACAAAAAAGTAAGTCAGGGATAAAAGCTCGGATGAGTTCGAAACTGACGAGGTTGGCCTATCTATCGTATATTTACGTCCCCTTTAATGCTGTAAATGCCTATTTTGGACCTTGTCATCGTCAAAGCCCCATCAGTTTTTATCGGAACTTTTTGAAACTTACATGTACTAAGTAAATAAGGGATAAAACCCTGGCTGAGTTAAAAAAAATGATGAGGTCTGCCTATATTACAGTTATGTCCCCCTTGATTACAGGAAATGCATATTTTTGACCTTGTCATCACCGTAGCTCCTTCAGTGTTTATCGGATATTCTTAAAACTTACATGTGAGTAAGTGAGGGATAAAAGCTTGGCTGAGATCGAGAATTGGCAAGGTCAGCCTATGTATCATAGTGTTGTGTCCCTCTGATTTCAGAAAATGCCTCTTTTTGACGGTAACTCATTCACTATTCATCGGACCTTCTTTAAAATTATACCTACATGTAAGTAAGTCGGGGACAAAAGCTCAGACGAGTTCGAAAACTAACGATGTCAGTCAATTAATCACGGAGTTATGTCCTCTGCTGGGCTGCTTATTTTCGACCTTGTCATCGCCGTTGCCCCTTCAGTTTGGATGAGTTTGAAAACTGGTGAGGTTGGCCTATTTATCATAGAGTTACATCCCTTTGATTGCAGCAATTGCTTATGTTTGACCTTGTCATCACCATAGCCCCTTCAGTTTATATTGAATCTTCTAAGCAAGTCAGGGATAAAAGCTTGAATGAGTTCGAAAATCGGTTAGGGCAGCCTATTTATCATAGAGTTACATTCTACTCGTACTTAATTTAGAAAATGCTTACCGTGTCATCACGGTAGTCCCTTCAGTTTTATCGGATCTTCTTGAAACTTACATGTAAGTAAGTTGGGAATAAAAGCTCTGATGAGTTCAAAAAGTGATGAGATCAACCTATCTAGCATAGAGTTACTTCACTTTGATTGCAGAAAATGCCTGTTTTTTATTTTGTCCTCATTGTAGCCCCTTCAGTTTTGATAGGATCTTCTTGAAACTTACAAACAAGTAAGTCAGGGATAAAAGCTTGGATGAGTTTAACAAGAAGGCCATGATAGCCCTGGATCGCTCACCTGATCCATAGAGTAACAAGTGGGCCCCGGGGAGGGCCATTATTGACCCCAGGGCTATACTGTGCATAATGTTGAGGGAGGTCTGAAAAGGTGAAGCTTCATACCAAATGTCAACAAAGGCTATAATTTGAACAATCTTGGCAAAGGTCCACTAGATGAAGCTACACAACAAATATCAAAGACCTGGGCCTTGCGGTTTCAGAGAAGATTTTTTGAAGATATTCCTTACATAAGCCTATGTAAAACCAAATTAACCCGGGGCGGGGGCATTTTGGCCTCAGGGCTATAATATTTAACAATCTTAATAGAGGTCCACTAGGTGAAGCTTCACACCAAATATCAAAGGCCTAGGCCTTGCTGTTTTAGAGAAGAAGATTTTCAAAGATTATCTCTATAAAAGTGTATGTAAAACCAAAGGGCCCGGGGGCGGGGACATTTGTGGCCCAAAGGCTATAATTTGAATAATCTTGGAAGAGGTCTACTAGATGAAGCTTCACACCAAATATCAATGACATGGGCCTTGCAGTTTCAGAGAGGAAGATTTTTAAAGATTTCTCTATATAAGTCTACATAAAAACAAAGGGTCTCGGCGCTGGGGGGGGGGGGGGGGAGGGTATGGGGGATTTTGGCCCCAGGGCTATAATTTGAACAATCTTGATAGAGGTCCACTGGATGAAATTTCACACCAAATATCAAATGGTTTCACAGAAGAAGATTTTTAAAGATTTTCCCTATATAAGTCTGTAAAACCAAAGGGCCCCGAGGCGGGGGCATTTTTGGTCTCAGGGCTGTAATATGAACAATCTTGGTAGAGGTCCACTAGATGAAGCTTCATACCAAATATCACAGAGCTAGGCTTTGTGGTTTCATAGGAGAAGATGTTTCAAGATTTTCCCTGTATAAGTTTATGTTAAACCAAAAGGCCCAAGAGCGGGTGCTTTTTTGACCCCAGGGCTATAGTTTGAACAATCTTGGTAGAGGTCTACAAGATGAAGCTTCATACCAAATATCAAAAACCTGGGCCTTGTGGTTTCAGAGAAGAAGATTTTTAAAGAGTTTCCCTATATAAGCCTATGTAAAACCAAAGGGCCCCGGGGCGGGGGCATTTTTGGCCCCAGCACTATAATTTAAACAATCTTGTTAGGGGTCCACTAGATAAGCTTCATACCAAAAAGCATAGACCTGGGCCTTGCGGTTTCAGAGAACAAGTTTTTTAAAGACACTATATAAGCCCATGTAAAACCAAAGGGCCCCGGGGCGGGGGCACTATTGGCCCCAGCACTGTAATTTGAACAACATTGGTAGGGGTCCACTAGATGAAGCTTCATACCAAATAGCAAAGTCCTGGGCCATGCGGTTTCAGAGAAGAAGATTTTTCAAAGATTTTCCCTATATAAGCCCATGTAAAACCAAAGGGCCCGGGGGGGGGGGGGGGGCATTTTTAACCCCAGCACTGTAATTTGAACAATCTTGGTAGGGGTCTACTAGATGAAGATTCATACCAAATATCAAAGACCTAGGCCATGCGGTTTCAGAGAAGAAGATTTTTTTAAAGATTTTCCCTATATATGCCAATGTAAAACAAAAGGGCCCCGGGGCGGGGGCATTTTTGGCCCCAGCACTATAATTTGAACAATCTTGGTAGGGGTCCACTAGATGAAGATTCATACCAAATATCAAAGACCTAGGTGATGCGGTTTCAGAGAAGAACATTTTTAAAACCAAAGGGCCCCGGGGCGGGGGCATTTTTGGCCCCAGCACTATAATTTGAACAATCTTGGTAGGGGTCCACTAGATGAAGATTCATACCAAATATTAAATAAAAATCAAAAATGAGTTCCTTTAAGAGCAATGAAAACATTCATAAGAAAGAAGATGGGCCATACTACGTAGTTTCGGCCAATAAAGACCTAGGCCATGCGGTTTCAGAGAAGAACATTTTTAAAGATTTTCCCTACATAATCTTATGTAAAACTAAAGGGACCCGGGGCGGGGGCATTTTTGGCCCCATCACTATAAGTTGAACAATCTTGGTAGGGGTCCAATAGATAAATCTTCATACAATATATCAAAGACCTGGGTCTAGTGGTTTCAGAGAAGAAGATGTTTTAATTTTTCGGTGAAAAAAAAATCTATTTTTGGCTCCTGTAACCTAGATGTGCAATGGACCGGAACCGATTGAACAACTTTGAAAGGGGACCACCTAAGGATCATTCCTGTGAAGTTTATTTAAAATCCGATCAGTGGTTAAGGAGGAGATGTCGTTTGAAGAAATTGCTTACGCACACACGCACGCACGCACGCACTGACGACGGACGACGGACGAAAAGTGATCACAAATGCTTACCTTGTCACTACGTGACAGATGAGCTAAAAACTGGTGGGGTCGGCCTATTTATCACAGAGTCATGTCCCTTTGATTCCTGAAAATGTCCATTTTTGACATTGTAATCATCATTTTGAACGGATTTCCTGAAATTAGTGATAAACGCTTAAAGGAGTTTGCACACGAACATTGTTGGCACATTAGTCAAAGTGTTAAGTCACCTTTTTTGCTGAAAATAACTATTTTGTACCATAAGTCTATTAATTTTGATAGAATCTTCCTGAAACTAGCATATATGTACATGTATGTTAATGGGAATGGAAGTTCGGCTGAGTTTGAAAACTGGTGATGTCTGCCTATATTATCATATCTCTCATAGAGTTACATCTCCTTGAATGTTGAAAATGCCTGTTATTGACCTTGTCTTCGCATAAATCTTTAATAGGACCACCTTGGTCCTCTTGTCTCTGGATGGACTTTTAAAGTAACCTTGCAGAAATGTTCACCTCCATTAGATAATGTGTCGTGCGCAAGACCAAGGTCCGTACTTCCAATGTCAAGGTCATACTGAAAGGTCAGAGGTAAAGAATGGGCCTTTTTCGTGTACGTCAACAACTTTGTTTAATTATTATTTATTATCAAATTACTTGGCAGAAATGTTAACCATCATGAGACGAGGTTTGGCGCCCAAGATCCAGGTTGGTACCTCAAAGGTAAGGTGATTATTAAAGGTGAAAGTCAAAAATGGGTCTTTCTTCATGTCCGGTAAATAACTTTCTTATTCCTTGATAACCATCATGAGACGATATGTCGCGCGCAAGATGCTGATAGATACCTTCAAGGTCAAGGTCATACAAAGAGGTCAAGGATAAAAAAAAAACGTTTTTTTTTTACGTGCCTGGTCTATAACTTTTTTTATCATATGACGTCGCGTCTGAGAGTGTAATAACGTCATGTATTATTTTCGATAATCCACTAGTGGATTAAATATGCAAATTAGCTAGATACGTCCCGTAACGTTACATGTACGACGTCCTTAACGACGTCGCGTTTACTAACGGCGGAATATTGACATTTTTGAAAACAATCGTGAATAAAATGCGTTTAAAATGTCATATGATAAATAGAATCTTGCATTCGTGCTCATGTATTATTGAATTTATTAAACCCGTTGAGGAAAAGGGATAAAATGCTCGGCACAGCCTCGCATTTTATCCCTTTTCCTCAACTCGTTTAATAAATTCAATAATACATGAGCACTTATGTAAGATCCTCTATTTATTTCTGGGTGGACTTTTTAAAATTACATTGCAGAAATGTTCACCTTTATATGACGGTGTGTAGCGCGCAAGACCCAGATCGATACCTCCAATGTAAAGGTCATACTTAGAGGTCAAAGGTCAAAAATGGGCCTTTTTGTGTCCTGTCAGTAACTTACTTTTTGGAATCACTTGGCAGAAATATTAACCATTATGCACAGGACATTGACGTTTCACCAGAAAACATAAAAGAGCCCTCAAAGTGGCCTAAATCTACTTATTAGCTCACCTGAGCACGAAGTGCTCAAGGTGAGCTATTGGGATCGCTTTTTGTCCGTCGTCCGTCGTCCGTCTGTCCGTCCGTCCGTCCGTCTGTCCGTCAACAATTTCTTTAAATGACATCTCCTCCTAGGCAAATGGCCGGATTTCAAAATCATTTCACAGAAATGTTCCTCGGGTGACCCTCTGCCAAAATTGCTAAAATGGTTCTCCTCCGCTGAACAAAATGGCTGCCAGAGCTAAAAATAGGAAAACCTTTAAACGACATCTCCTCCTAGGCCAATGTCCCGATTTCAAAATAATTTCACAGAAATGTTCCTTGGGTGACCCTCTACCAAAATTGCTAAAATGGTTCCGCTCTGCTGATCAAAATGGCCGCCAGATCTAAAAATAGAAAAAAACTTAAAACGACATCTCCTCCTAGGCAAATGGCTGGATTTCAAAATCATTTCACAGAAATGTTCCTCGGGTGACCCTCTACCAAAATTGCTAAAATGGTTCTGCTCCGCTGAACAAAATGGCTGCTAGAGCTAAAAATAGAAAAACCTTTAAACGACATCTCCTAGGCCAATGTCCTATTTTATTTCAAAATAATTTCACAGAAATGTTCCTTGGGTGACGCTCTACCAAAATTGCTAAAATGGTTCTGCTCTGCTGAACAAAATGGCCGCCACGTCTAAAAATAGAAAAAACCTTAAAACCACATCTTCTCCTAGGCAAATGGCCGGATTTCAAAATCATTTCACAGAAATGTTCCTCTGGTGACCCTCTACCAAAATTGCTAAAATGGTTCCGCTCCGCTGAACAAAATGGCCACCAGAGCTAAAAATAGAAAAACCTTTAAACGACATCTCCTCCTAGGCCAATGTCCCGATTTCAAAATAATTTCACAGAAATGTTCCTTAGGTGACCCTCTACGAAAATTGCTAAAATGGTTCCGTTCGCTGAACAAAATGGCCACCACATCTAAAAATAGAAAAACCTTAAAAATATATCTCCTCCTAAGCCAATGGCCTGATTTCAAAATCATTTCACAGAAATGTTCCTCGGGTGACCCTCTACCAAAATTGCTAAAATGGTTCTGCATGGCTGAACAAAATGGCCGCCAGAGCTAAAAATAGAAAAACCTATAAATCACATCTCCTCCTAGGCCAATGGCCCGATTTCAAAATAATTTCACAGAAATGTTCCTTGGGTGACCCTCTGCCAAAATGGTTCTGCTCTGCTGAACAAAATGGCCTCCACAACTAAAAATAGAAAAACCTTAAAACGACATCTCCTCCCAGGCAAATGGCCGGATTTAAAAATCATTTACAGAAATGTTCCTCTGGTGACCCTCTACCAAAATTGCTAAAATGGTTCTGCTCTGCTGAACAAAAATGGCTGCCAGAGCTAAAAATAGAAAAAACATTTAAACGACATCTCCTCCTAGGCCAATGTCTCGATTTCAAAATAATTTCACAGAAATGTTCCTTGGGTGACCCTCTACCAAAATTGCTAAAATGGTTCCGCTCTGCTGAACAAATGGCCGCCACATCTAAAAAATAGAAAAACCTTAAAACGACATCTCCTCCTAGACAAATGGCCGGATTTAAAAATCATTTCACAGAACTGTTCCTCTGGTGACTCTCTACCAAAATTGCTAAGATGGTTCTGCTCCGCTGAACAAAATGGCTGCCAGAGCTAAAAATAGGAAAACCTTTAAACGACATCTCCTCCTAGGCCAATGTCCTGATTTCAAAATAATTTCACAGAAATGTTCCTTGGGTGACCCTCTACCAAAATTGCTAAAATGGTTCCGCTCTGCTGAACAAAATGGCTGCCTCATCTAAAAAAAGAAAAACCTTAAAACGATATCTCTTCCTAAGCCAATGGCCTGATTTCAAAATCATTTCACAGAAATGTTCCTAGGGTGACCCTCTACCAAAATTGCTAAAATGGTTCTGCATGGCTGAACAAAATGGCCGCCAGAGCTAAAAATAGAAAAACTTTTAAACGACATCTCCTCCTAGGCCAATGTCTTAATTTCAAAATAATTTCACAGAAATGTTCCTTGGGTGACCCTCTACCAAAATTGCTAAAATGTTTTTGCTCTGCTGAACAAAATGGCCACCAGATATAAAATAAGAAGAACCTTAAAACGATATCTGCTCCTAAGCCAATGGCCCGATTTCAAAATAATTTTACAGAAATGTTCCTCGGGTGACCCTCTACCAAAATTGCTAAAATGGTTCTACTCCGCTGAACAAAATGGCCACCAGAGCTAAAAATAGAAAACCAATAAACAACATCTCCTCCTAGGCCAATGTCCTGATTTCGAAATAATTTCACAGAGGCAGTCCTTGGCTGACCCTCTACCAAAATTACTAAAACAGTTCTGCTTTGCTGAACAAAATGGCTGCCATACTTTTGCAGAAATGTTCCTAGGGTGACCCGCATCCAAAGTTGCGAAAATGGTTTTATTCCAATGAACAAAATGGCCACCAGAGTTAAAAATAGAAAAGACCTTTAGATGACAGCTTTTCCTAGGCCAGTGGCTAAATTTCGAAATAATTTTACTGAAATGTTCCTTGGGTGACCTTTTACCAAAGCTGCTAAAATGGTTTCCCTTGCTGAATGCAATGGCTGTTGGATATTATTATTTTAGGTCTAGCCTGCCCGGGCAAGGTGGTGCAATTTGGATCATCTATGCACATGAACTATATTGCTTTCTTTTGGTGGCAGGGCTTGAGATGTCTTCTCAGTGTAGGGTAAAATTCCAACAAAATTGGATACAACATCTTTAAAATGACCTAAATGGTGTTGACTGGGACGTTAAATCTCAATTTAAACAAAAAGGGCATAAGAGGACCAGTCTGATCTGGATCCACACTGTTTGCAATAATGACTTTAAAGTAACCAGCCAACACAAAGCAGAAGATAATTCTGAAGGGTTAAACAGAAACATCTTAATCTCTCTTTGAAATTGTACATTTATATAAAAACAACAAGGTTTTAGACCTGTCAAAATATCAACAGGCAGTTGAAGATAAGACTATTATACATAGCTCTGGCACTGCTTGCATAATATCAGTAGGACTCAAAACAAACTGAAGTGTTTATGCTCAAAAATCTAATGTCATTATTTCCAAAAACAAAACTTAACGTCATTTATATTCAAATACAAAAACTCCAGTGCAAACTAACAAAATTTCATGTTATCAGAAAATTAGTGTTAGAAGCTTCTATGGTGAAATGGTTAAACTACTTGCCTAATAAACCAAGTTTCATGGGTTCAGTCCCAAGCTTCTCCACACTTGAGGCGTTTTGGATGCCGAGAATCCACATCCTTTGAACACAGTGACTGAATTTAAGAAAAATTTTACAAAATCTCCAACTAAGTTCTTAAATGGTTCTGCTACATTGAACAAATAGCACATAGACAAAAATAAAAACATCATCAAAAGATAATACAACTTGACTCAGGTGAGCGAATTAGGTCCATCATGGACCTCTTGTACTCTTATAAGCAAGTTGTGCTTAATAAGAGCGGATTTAGGCTTGTTTTAGGTTTAGTGGTGAAACGTAAATGTCCTGTGCATTATGAGACGATGTGTCGCGCGCAAGACCGAATACGGTACCTCAAAGGTCAAGGTCACACTTTAAAGTCAAAGATCATAAATGGGTGGTGTGTGTGATCAAGAACTGTTTTATTTCTGGATGGGCTTTGAAATTACCGGTACTTGGCTGAAACGTTAGCCATCATAAAATGATGTGTGACCTGCAACGCACAGGTTTGTATTTCCAAGGTCAAGGTCATACTTAGAATACAAAGATACAAAATGGTATTTTTTTCGTAGCCGGTCAATAACTTTCTTATTTCTGGATGACCAATTTAAAGTTTTTTTGCAGAAATGTTCACTTTCATTAGATAATGTGTCGCACACACGGCCAAAGTCAGTACCTCTAATGTCAAGGTCAAACGTAGAGGTCAATAATGGGAGATATGTGTGATGTTTTGTAGATAAAAACAAATTCTAGTATGCAAACCTACTTTATCCCTAAAGATGCTGGTCACAAAAATTACGTTTTGCCTTGTTGTCTGCTGGTTTCTTCAAAGGTCATTGTGACAGACAGTGTGGACTCAGATCTGACTGAGCGGTCTGATCATGGCTCGTGCTGTTTGTCTGTAAGCAAAAATATGTTTTAAAGTGTTTGCAAAAAGAATAACAGTAGACGACATAAACAGACGACATTTTCAGATGCAGTAGTCTCATTTATTATGTGCCAAATCGTGAGAAAAAATGTCCTCAGAGCCAACGAAACAGTGATCGCTCGGATCAGTCTGTGCATCATTAGAGTGTTGTACACGAGGGAAGTTCTTAGAGTTTGTTAGGGTTCTGAGATATTCGGCTTTTAGAACCAGCTATTAAGACTCACGCATATTTGGGCCCCGTCAAGCGATTTTGGTACTTATCGCCTATGCGAGCAGCGAAGGTTCAGGCGAGCCTGCGCATCCGCGCAGTCTCGCCAGAACCTTCGCTGCTCGCTCATACAAGCAGTGAATCAAGAGGAACCTTCAGACAGAATGCCATATCCCTGGCCCCTCTGAAAGGCTGGGCATGCGCAGTTAAAATTTGTCATGACGGAATGCTCGAAGACACAAATTCGCTTGGCGGGGCTCATTTAATCAAAGCAGGAATATCACTGATGGGTCGATTGCCTTTGAGTGTAGATTGAGAAAATGAGCCTAATCTGGATCTAAATTGTTTTCCAATGCATCACGAAAACACGCCTATATGATTTTGACCCCCTCGAACCCCACTTTTATATAGTAAAACTGGGGTTTGCAGGGGTATATATTATTTTTCTTATTTCAGCTCAAAAACTTAGATTGTAGGTACTCGTAAGAACCGTCTCGACGAGGCGGTTCTAACGAGTACCCACAATCTATATTTTGGGCAGAAATAAGAAAAATATCACAATTTTCATCAATTTTTTTTAGTTTTTCGGCGGTAAAGTTTACAATATGTTTTCGTAATGTGTACCAGTACACAAGTCCAGTCCAAGGTTTACTTTTTACACAGCGCTCTGACGTCTGCCCGGTACCTGGATTTTGTATATGGTCAGCGATAGTCACGTGGAAAATTGCGGTCTGCAGTTGTACATGTAACTGTGGGCCGACTAATAAACAATGGGACTAGAAAGGCTTCAAATATTCTTTCCCAGCGGTTTCTACCCTTGTAATACTGTGTTAGTTTTTTAAATGCTTATATCTCGACAATCACTCATCACAGAGCAGTCATATTTACAAATAGGGTACCCGTGAGGGTCTTCTATTCTAAAGGTATATTTCCCTTGGTTCATACCTGGGGGTTGGGGCTAGGGGCCAAACTGTTGGACATCTTTGTGGTATGGTATATGCATTTCCATTTTGTTAGTAAGTTTTAGACACACTGCGTTATACATCAGCCAACTATGTGACATTGGTTCAAGTGTAAAAGGGTGAAGGTCATGGTAACCAACATTTCATGGTCCAGTGATTTTACCTTATATCTTGAAGAGTATTTGTTGGAGAAATGTCATACCTGGGATATTAGTTCCATTTTACACAATGGCTGACCTTAAAATATATCTAGATGAGGGTGACCTATATTTTATGGTTCAGTGATTATGTCTTATATCTTGATTACTATTTAATGGAGAAATGTGATACCTTGATTATTAGTTTCATGTGACCTGATGATTGACCTCAAAATATATCTAGGTCAATGCGACCTATATTTCATGGTTCAGTGATTTGCCTTATATCTCGAAAACGTTTTTGATGGAGAATTGCCATACTTGGAATATAAGTTCCATGTGACCTGATGATCGACATAAAATATATCTAGGTCAGTGTGACCTACATTTTATGGTTAAATGATTTTGCCTTATAATTCAAAGTCTATTTGATGTAGAAACGTCATACTTGGATTATCAGTTCCATGTGACCTGATGATTAACCTCAAAATATATCTAGCCAACTGTGACCTATATTTCATTGTTCATTAATTTTGCCTTATATCTTGAAATCTATTTGATGGAGAACTGTGATACTTGGAATATAAGTTCCATGTGGCCTGATGATTGACAAAAATATATCAAGGTCAGTGTGACCTATGTATTATGGTTAAATGAATTTGCTTCATAACTCAAAGACTGTATGATATAGAAATGTCAAACCTGGATTATTAGTTCCATGTGACCAGGTGATTTACCTCAAAATATATCTAGGTCGCTTTGACCCATATTCATAGTTCAATGATTTTGCCTTGTATCTTGAATACTATTTGATTGTTAATTGCCATTCCTGGATAATTAGTTCCATGTGGACTGATGATTGACCTCAAAATGTATCTATGTCAGTGTGACCTATGTTTCATGGTCCAATGATTTGGCCTTATATTTTGAATACTATTTGAGGTAGAAATGTGATACCTGGATTATTAGTTCCATGTGACCTGATGATAAACCTCAAAATATATCAAAGTCAGTGTGACCTATAGTTCATGCTTCAGTGATTTTACGATTGAGAATTGTCATACCTGGCATATATGTTCCATGTGACCTGATGATTGACATAAAATATATCTAGGTCAGTATGACCTATGTTTCATGGTTCAATGATTTTGCCTTATAACTGTTATAAAGAACTTTTGATGGAGAAATGTCAGACCTGGGATATTACTCCCATGCTACCAGATGTTTGACCTCAGAATGAATCTTGGTCAGTGTGACCTATATTTCATGGTTTATTCATTTTACTTTATACCTTGTGTACTATTTGATGTAGAAACTTCATACCTGGATTATCAATTCCATGTGACCCGATGAATGACGTATATAAAAATATCTAGGTCAGTGTGACCTATATTTCACGGTTCAGTGATTGTGCCATATGTTTTGAATACTTTTTCAGGGAGAAGCTTCATCAAGAAAACACGCCTATATAATTTTGACCCCCTTTAACCCCATTTTTATTTAGTAAAACTGGGGTTTTACGGGGGTATACCTTATTTTTCTTATTTCTGCTCTATAATATAGATTGTGGGTACCCGTTAGAACCGCCTCAATGAGGCGGTTCTAACGAGTACCCACAATCTATATTTTGAGCAGAAATTAGAAAAATATCACAATTTTTCATCCTAAAATTTTCATTTTTTCGGCGATAAAGGTGGCAACGTATTTGTATAGGCGTGTTTGCGCAATGTATACCTGGATTTAAAGTTCCGTGTGATCATGATGATTGACATAAACATGTATCAGGGTCAGTGTAACCTATTTTCGTGGTTCAATGATTTTGCCTTTTAACTTGACCACTGTATCCTGTAGAACTGTTATACTTGGTATATCAGTTACATGTGACCTGATGATTGACCTCAAAATATATCTAGGAAATTGTGACCTATATTTCATGGTTCAGTGATTTTATCTTATATCTTGAAGGTTTGAAACAGGCGAGCTATGCTGTCCTGTGACAGCTCTTGTGGAGACGTTGCTTCCAATTTTGTGGGACTTTTACCCCAAATTGAGATGAAATGACATCTCAAGCCATGCCAACCACTGAAACTAAAAGGCTTATATGCATAGGACGGTCTGACACACCATCTTGTCTCGGCAGGCTTTGTCCTTATAAGCGGTATACCAGTTCGCAACATGCAGCTTAATCTATTTCTCCCAGGACCTGATGGGCGAGGGCGACTTTAAATGGCCGTAAACCCCTCCCACCCGGCCCCGAAAAAAAGTAATTATAAAAAATATTAATGCTCTGTGCTTGTTGTATAGATGCTTCTCTAACCCATTGTATACTAGTGGACTCTTCCAGTGTTATATTTTGGTACAGTCCAATTATTTTGGACCGTCCATGCTTATAAACCCTATTGGTTTCATTGGGCGGCAGAGCTTGAGAAGTCATTTCATCTCAATGTCGGGTAAAAGTCCCACAAAATTGGAAGTAACGTCTCCAAAATGACCTTTACAGTGTTGACGGGGACGTTATACCTCAAATCAAACAAACAAGCAAGCAGACATAGTGGACTCTTTCATTGTTATATGTTGAAGCAGTCCAATTATCTTTTTAGCAAGAGTGTCAGGCCTATCATGTCGTTCTTATTCTATTTTTGACAGAAAATTATGTTAGCAAATAGTACAGGCCCTGATGCGGCGTCTGATCTGGGCCTGCACTGTTTGCCAAGGTAACCCTTTAGGGGTTTCCCGCCTACAATGGGCTGAACCTTTTCTAATTTATTTGAGCAAGCGCACGACCAAATCTACAATAAGACCTGGGCGACCAGCTAAGACTCAGATCAGCCTGCGCATCCGCACAGTCTGATCAGATACTTCGCTGTTCGCATGAGACTTCTATAGCATCCGGGCTATGCACAGGGCACCAATAGAATGCTCCGACAAGGCTGACCGGAAGGACAGGCTGAACTGAGTCTTCGACCATAGCACAGGTCTTATTGTAGGTTTTGTCATGCGCCGGCTCATTTCTATGTATGCTTTTCAGTTGTGACGTCGGCGCAAGTACACTGTCGGCCATTTCTTTGCAACACTCCTTTCGAGCCGATACATCTGCTGGACAGTCCCCGGATCCACCAACGGGTGGACCTTGGTACCAGTGGGCCGGGCCAATCACAGCTGCTAAATGGACGTACCTTAACGCCGCTAACACAGCACCCATAGATGAAGTTTATATCCGATGCACTGCCTTACCCGGTTCTCTGCCATCGGATCGGGCTACGTGTCTGGATGTAAGTATACTAGAGCAGGAGTTTATTAGTTACCCCCTATAGTAATTGCATTGTATCATATTGGCCTGTGAGCTTCATCATGTCAACTTGACATTGCACTTCTATGAACTGGACTACTGGAAAATTGGCACAACTGTAAGAGTGTAGAAGGGATTTTCAGATACAGTAAAATTCCTGTATTAAGACACCTTCGGGACTGTTCAAAAGTGGTCTTAAGACCACCTTTGGGACTGTTCAAAAGTGGTCTTTAAGACCACTTTTGAACAGTCCCAAAGGTGGTCTCTGACCAGAGGACACTATAAGCAGAAATACAAAGGAAGAACAACTGCAACTTGCGAAATAAACTTATTAAAGCAGAATTACTCTTAATTTTACGTGGTCTTAGTAGCGGAATTTCACTGTATATAGAATACCAGATTCATGTCATTTGATATCAAGTTTATCAGGCTCAGCTATGAGAACGCATGTATAATCGCTGGGCAAGCCTCGTGATTCTACAATCGTTCTCGAAACCTTGCCTGATAAACTCGATATCAAATGACACTAACCTGGTATTCTCTATATAATAATCTTACATGGGTGTGGGGATGGGTCGAAAAATCTGTTCTGAGTATCACCGCCTGTCATTA
The DNA here is from genome assembly GCA_963580285.1 of Lucinisca nassula. NCBI lineage: Eukaryota > Metazoa > Mollusca > Bivalvia > Lucinida > Lucinidae > Lucinisca > Lucinisca nassula. The sequence continues at coordinate 19,206,963 of OY757027.1, read as the reverse complement.
CAAGGCTTGGTGAGTAATGCCGGACAGAGGGACTGATTTTTAGCTCACCTGAGCTGCAGTGTCGTGTAAACTTTTAGTATGCCATTGTTCCGTCGTCCCTGGTCCGTCCACAATATCAAACCAGTAGGGCTAGCTAATCGACGCTTAAAAGATAATCGATTATCAGTCTACCGTTGTGATCGATAATCGATTGGTAATCACTGAAAATTTGGTCATAAATTTACCTGCCTGGCTTTCTGTCTTAGCATGACTCCTACCATATATTGCACTTTATCATATGTATTTGAACAGACATGCCTGAGCAAACGGTGTAGCCCCAGATGAGACGCAATCAGTGCAGACCCTGATGAGACGCCACAGAATGCGGCGTCTCATCAGGGTCTGCACTGTTTGCCACTCTTTCGGCTTTTTAGACACAACTTTGGGTAGTAAACTGTACTTATCAAATAATCGATTACAAACAAATCAGCAATGATAGTCATTTATGTGGAACTTATCGATCGATACATTGATTATTAGATTAATCGTGTCAGCCTTACAAGCAAGTTCACCTCTGATATCCCATGGCCAATCTTGATTAATTCCATGTGAAACATTATCAGGTATGGGGAGGCTGCATAAGATTTTGGGGGGTGATCAGATTAAAATTCTGGTTGACATAGACTTATAGCTAACTCACATATACTTATAATTTAAATTATCAGTCACCCCCTATATTAATTGCATTGTAACACACTGACCTGATAAAGGTTTGCTATCTCAGGACAAGTCAGCTTTATCACGACAGGACAAGTCAGCTTTGCACTTTTATGAATGAAGCGGACAACCGAAAAAATTGCCAAAAGGTTATTATTACTGGAAAAAATGGAAAAATTACTTGAAAACAAAATATTGGAAAAAATATGGTCAGCTGACAAAATATATCGACCGCCGGAATGTTGGGACGCACTGAGGACCATCGATAACTGGTCGTAAATGCCTAATTTAAGAGTGTACAAGGGTACAAACTGATAAATAGAATACCAGATTCGTGTCAATTTGATATCAAGTTTATAATAGGCAAGCCTCGCGATTCTACAAGCGTTCTTGAAGCCTTGCCTGATAAACTTTATATCAAAAGACACTCACCTGGTAGATTCGTGTCATCTGATATCAAGTTTATCAGGCTCGGATTCGAGAACGCTTGTAGAATCGCGAGGCTTCGCGATTCTACAAGCGTTCTCGAAGCCTTGCCTGATAAACTTGATATCAAAAGACACTCACCTGGGATTCTCTGTATCTTAAAAATATTCTTCTCGAAAACCTCAGGGCCTAGAGCTTAGATATTTAGTTTGTATCGACATCACGTGCTCACCAACATAAATTCTGCCAACGATGCCCCTGGTGTCCAATGTGACAACGCCCTGGAGCTCATTAGCTCCCATAGACTTATAATTTGAAAACCTTCAAAAGCCTTCTTCTCTGAAACCATTAAGCACATGGCTTAGACATTTAGTATGTATTAACCTTAAGTGGTCACATACATGAATCTTGCCAGCCATGCCCCTGGGGTCCATGGTGGCAACGATCAGGGGCTCATTTGCTCCAATAGACTTAAAATGGGAAAATTTTCAAACCATTTCTTCTCTGAAACCACAGGGCCTAGATCTTAGGTATTTAGTATGTAGCAACATCAAGTGGTCACCTATACAAATTCTACATAAATCCCACCTACCATGCCCGTGGGTCCGAGGTGGCAACGCCCCCGGGCTCATTAGCTCCTGCCATCTAGCCCCTGGGGTCCAAATTAGCAACGCCCCGGGCCTCATTAGCTCATTAGGTGCGATTGCCTTAGCACGTCGAGCAGTCAAATCTGTGAATGGTTAAAAGTTAAGTTTCTGTGGTGAGTCTATTAGGCTCATTGAGCCTCTTGTTATATTTACACATCACAACAAGGCCCTATCCATGCATATAAACCCTATTGGTTTCATTGGGCGACAGGGCTTGAGATGTCATTTCATCTCAATGATGGGTAAAAGTCCCACAAAATTGGAAGCATCGTTTCCAAAATGACCCATACAGTGTTGACGAGGACGTTGAACCGCACATCAAACAAACAAACAAAAGCTATAGTTTGGTCATCCTAGCTTGTTTGTATATAAGAATCTTATATGGGTGTGAGGGGTGGATTGAAAAATCCGTCCCGAGGGACACTGTCCGGCATCACGAGGCTTGCCGAGTGATGCCGGACAGTGATCCCGAGGGACGGATTTTTCTATCCACCCCTCACACCCATATTGGATTCTTTTTGTTGCATACCTTCCATTTCTATTGCGATTTTTAATGCTGCTGTCACTTCGGTTACCGACGTCTGCCATTTTGTAATGACACAACAGGAATGTTCAGTGACGTCACGCATGACGACGCCGCGCATGAGGTTGTAATCAACAAGTGGATTTATCAAACACGCGATTATATTCGATTTGGGGTCGGAACACCAGGGTCAGAACATTAATTTCTATCCCAGGGTAAAATCACGGATTTCCTTGTCTGGTGTGCAAGAAAACCCAGGATTGCATGTCCACCATTGATTTGTTATCCACATGTTGTACAAAGCAAATATTTGTTGTTTGGAATGTTTCTTGATGAGTTGGCGAGAAGAAAAGTAACTTTAGCTGATTTGTTTGATTTGATTTGCAAACTGATTCTTTTTACCTAAACCATAGACGACAATGGATTTGTTTTGATTGATTTGAGGTTTAACGTCCCCGTCAACACTGTATAGGTCATTTTGGAGACATTGCTTCCAGTTTTGTGCGACTTTTACCCGACGTTGAGATGAATTGACACCTCAAGCCCGGCCAATGAAATCAATACGGTTAATTTGCATGGACGGTCTGAGTCCCACCACTTTTCGTTGACAAGCTTAGAGCCTCTAAGCGGTTTATCAGTGTTCATGTGCGGTTAGTTTCAGCTCTGCGTGGACAGTCGAATCTAGCATGTTTGGAGTGGTCCGTTGCCAATTATAGGGGTGTCAGGTTTGTTTTTGTTTGTGGCATATTTTACAAAAATGAATGTTCTTAAAGCAAACAGTGCAGACCCTTATCAGACGCGCACTCTATGGCGTCCGATCTGAGTCTTCACTGTTTGCCAATGTCCCAGAGAAGGGCCGCTAGGCACATAGGATTAAACTCGCCATCCTGGGCTATAGTTTGAAAGATCCAAGGAATCACTGTGAAAATCATTAAAAAGAGCTCATATTCAACTATAAAATACTCAAATACTCAAAGCCAAAGATTTCTAAACTTTTAATTTTATAAAGGATACATTTCATTGGACACCTTGTGTGTCTATTCACAGAAGATGTGGAACTATAGTTCCATCTGCAAAGAGAAACAGTCAACTGATCCCAGCATTTTGCACACAACTTCAAAGAATCGGAGGCATATACGTGACTAGACTGGAGTCATATTTAATACAGGGATTCATAATCTTAAAATATAGGTCAGGTTCGATTTTCTGGTAAAATCAATCGATTAGTATGGGCATTGTGGGCCCTTTTTCAACATCATTTTTTTGACATACGAAAATCGCTAGTGCTCTTAACATTCATAAAACGGTTTCTGTACGATATCGTTTGAAAAGGTAGTGGTTGACCTAAAAAATGTTGACTTGGCCGTTAAACTCAGACAAACAAACAAACAATACTGATGCAAAGAGGTGGTTAACAACTGTGTTCGTTATACAGAAGACCTCAGTATAACGACAGTATTTGTTCCCAAATTTGGTGCCGTAATCAGGATTAGGCGGTTATTAAAAATCCCAATAACATCACGAAAACATGCCTATATAATTTCTACCCCCTTGAACCCACTTTTATATCGTAAAACTTTACAAGGGTAAAGCTTGTTTTTCATGTTTCTGTTCTGAAATATAGATTGTGGGTACTCGTTAGAACCGCCTCGATGAGTACCCACAATCTATATTTTGAGCAGAAATAAGAAAAATATCACAATTTTTCGTCTAAAATTTTCGTTTTTTTAGTTGGTAAAAATTTACAGTGTATTTGTATAGGCATGTTTTCGTAATGAGGAGTAAACAGGACTTTCTCGCTTAATTACTCCAAGCAACAAATGTTGTGGATATTTGTTAGAATCGCCTCGATGAGGCGATTCTAACAAATATCCATAACATTTGCTTTTTAGAGTATTAGATAACTACAATATTCTTGGATATTACCATTAATTCGTATCAACTTTAGCTCAGGAGTCGTTTTATTGAAATTCTCGTTATAACGAGTTTTCTTGTTATATGGATTAGCGGTATATAGAGGGTTGGCTGTATGTATCTCTTATTTATCTCTTTAGAATTGTGCCACAGACACCAGAAGACGCCGAAGTGTTGACAATGAGCAGGAAATGGAGACACTGTACACGAAATTGACTATTACAGACCGCAAAGGTACGGAATTAACTAAACTGGATACTTATCGACTTACGCGGGGGCGGGTGGGGGTCTTTAATTGTGTGTTTTTTTGTTGATGATTCATTTGTATTTAGTTTCTTTCAAGTGTACCGGAATAATGCAGTTTAGAATACTTACACATGCAGTGTATGTACCATGTTTAATAAAGTTTTAACGACACGCTGTCTTATGATGTTGATAGTTTTGATTTGAACATCTGGGCGTCCTCTGTTTTTTCTTGCACATCAGATAAGGAAATCCATAGTTTTAGTTTGGGATAGAAATTCTGTACTAACCCTTTTGTTCTTACCCCGAATCGAATATCCTCGCGTGGTTGATAAATGCACTGGTTGAATACGACTACATATGCATCGTCGTTAAGATTGACGTCACAGAGCGTTATGTGACGTCACTAAACATCAATGCAGTGTCATCACAATATGGCGGACGTCGGCAATCGAAGTGACTGCAGTATGAAAAATCAACGCTCAGCAATAGAAGATATGCAAGAAAAAGAATCCTACATGGGTGTGAGGGATGGATAGAAAAATCCATCCCCCGACATCACAGGCCGGCATCACGAGGCTTGCCGAGTGATGCCGGACTATGATCCCGAGGGACGGAATTTTTCATCCACTCCTCACCCCCATATACGATTCTTATACTCAACTTCCCTATAGCTGTATAGAAAAATCCATCCCCTGGCATCACAGGCCGGACTATGATCCCGAGGGACGGAATTTTTCATCCACTCCTCACCCCCATATAAGATTCTTATACTCAACTTCCCTATAGCTGTCTACGTCTAAAGGAAAGCATTTAAGAAATGAAATTTATTTTTCTGCAGTTCATGGAAGTATGAACGCAGTGGGTCGCGTGCAAAGTAAATGAACCCCGAAGGGGTTCATGTAAACTTTGCTAGCGAGCCACTGCCGTGCATACCTTCATGAAAAGCAGAAAAATTAAGTTTATTTTTTATATTTACATTATTTGCCCCTCATCACTGGGCAAAAAAGATGCTTGTAGGGCAACATTTTAAAGTTGAAAAACATTTACACGCTGTTTTTCTACGAAGAGCGGAGCAGCGTTGACGTCATCAACGCCCGTAGAGAACAATGGTTTAGAATGACGTCACTTAATAGCACGCGATTCGATGCGTTCATGGGCGTATGAACGCAATTGTTTTCTACAGGTTTACATTAGACTTTACACTGGAAATGTAAATATTTGCTCCTGAAGTCTAAAATCAGGCAAATCAGACAACTTTGCCAGAAACTGTTTCATGAAAAGGAGACTCTTATATTTATGGCCATTTGCTAGCTGTATAAAAAATTCAACAGGAAATGAATTGCATTTTTCTGCTTTTCATGAAATTATGAACGCAGTGGGTCGCGTGCAAAGTAAATGAACCCCAAGGGGTTCATGTAAACTTTGCTAGCAACCTGCTGTCGTTCATACTTTCATGAAACGCCGAAAAACTAAGTCTATTTTATATCTACATTCTTTGCCCCTTATGACTGGGCGAAAAAAAAATGCTAATAGGGCAAACTTTTTAAGCTGAAAAACATTTACACGCTTTTTATTTTACAAAGTGTGGAAAGCGTTGACAGCACCAACGCCCGTAGAGAATCATGGTTTAGACTGACGTCATTTGACGTCACTGAAAATCATGTGACTCGATGCGTTCATGGAAGTTTGAACTCAATTGTATTCTATAGGTTTACATTAGACTTTACACTGGAAATTTAAATATTATAAAATGGCCACGAAAAGGAATGAATGTATTTTAAGAAATGAATGTATTTTAAGGTACATTGAAGTGTGAACGACAACAGTTATGAGCAAAGTTTACGTGAACAATTTTTGCACATGGCCTGATGTTGTTCATATGTCTGTGTTCATTTAAACTTTGCTTTTGACCCGATGTTGATCATCCTTGAATGTACGATCGGGGAATGGGAACACCTGGCAGATTTTTCCGCCATTTTTCAAAGGGAGACAACTTCCGGGACTTCCTGTTCGCTTTTCTATAAGACCTGTCCCACTGAAAATGTGTCTACTCTTAAAGGAAAGAATTTGTTCCTTTAAGTGTTGATCCCTATTGGCATGGGAGACAAAAATACTTTTGCAGGAGTTGCCTCCCCTGAAGGTGTTCCCATTTCCCTTAAATAAATTACCAGTATTACTTATAGTATGTTCATTATATTTCGCCCACTGTGTGTTGAAATATTGTGTTTTGATGGCTAAAACCGAAAAAAGAAAACAATCAGTGTACGTAGTTGGTACAACATGGATGTTATACGACAGACTGCATGCATGGTACAGTAGTTAACCCAATCACGGTTGGCAACTTTGCTTCCCTCTTTAATTGCACGCCGGCGGGTCAGGCCTCAGATTCTATGATGGCTCCAACGTAAAGGCTTATTGAGAATTAGAGAGATCTAATTCAAGGTAATGTTGGTTGGTGCCTGATGCTCTGTCTCTGGTCGGGCCAATCGGAGTCTAACTGTTGGTTTTCTTTTGCTCCAGCATTTCAGTGGTTTCTTGCTGTCGAGTCCTCACCGTTGTCTCACCTCTGTGGTTCTTTGATTTTTTGTGTTCACGGAGATGTTGCACTGATGAGTTAGGAGGCCTTCATGCGGACTGAACAAATTATTTGTCTAAATCGCGACGGAAGTAAGGGCGAGGATTGTGGCCACGTAAAATCGATTTAAGCCCCCCAGTGGAAATCTTTCCACTGACCGTTCCAAGGCGGTTCTTCTGTGGCGGTTTATTTATATTGTTGTTTGTTACTTTCTGTGTGTATCACTTGTGTCTTTTTATTTTGGATGGCCATATGGCCATTTTGTGGGAAAGTAACTGTCCTAATGGCCTTCCTTTGTTTAGGTTTCCATTATGGTCTGGTCGCTTAATGTTTGAGTTTCTTTCCCTTTGGTGTCTTTGATGTGTGGAGTAAGTTAATTGTATCGATTCCTGATCTTTGTTTTACTTCTACTTTTCATGCAAACAACAGATTTTGTTTGATTTGGGGTTTAACGTCCCCGTCAACACTGTAAAGGTCATTTTGGAGACGTTGCTTCCAATTTTGTGGGACTTTTACCCGACATTGAGATGAAATGACATCTCAAATCCTGTCGCCCATTGAAACCAATAGGGTTTATTAGCATGGACGGTCCACCTCGCACCGCGGTTCCTGGACAGGCTTAGATCCACTAAGTGGTTTACCAGTACTAGTGTGCGGGCCGAATTCAGCTCTGTGTGGAAGCATCATGCAGCCCATATATTTCTTCAAGCAACAGAACAGCTTTGATGACGTCATAATGTCAGCATCGTCCAATCATACTGAAGAGAGCGATGCTTTATTTTGACGTCAGATGTGATCATATTACGTCACATGAGGCAAAGTATTCTTTGAGGTGTGAACTACATTCAGGGGGAACAACCTACGTCAGAGCAGTGACGTCATAAACATTGGTAGGTTTGCCGGCGTTGGCTACACAAAAGGCTTTTGCCACAACAAGTAGGCGCAGTCGGTGCATTAGGTCATAAAAGAATCAAACGTACTGAAAACTGTCTCAGAAATGTGACCTTTTCTTTAAATAACTCGACACAAGCTGATTTGGCAATGATGTCGGAACTACCATTGTTTACAGCGCCGATTCAAATCTTGTGGCGAAGCTATCGAAGCCTTTTCAATGTTTCAAGGTGGAATTATCTCACTGATGGGATGCAAAAATTGTTCATTACCAGCTGAAGTATGTTTTCTGAAGACTCGTAATGTACAAATCTAGATTGAAGCATTTTATTTCCCTATTTACACCAATATGGCCGCTTCTGAAATGGGTACGACATCTCTGCTATGACGTAGGTTGTTCCCCCTGACATTGGGTCCGAAAAGTTCCTTATAGTTTTTTTTTTTTTGTTAATGGTCTGAGAATGCAACTTTTATATTTTAAGTCTTTTTGTTATATTTCAGCTGAGAAAGCTACTGACGTCGACTGCACCACTCTTAATACTACCATAACGACCATGGGCGTTCTCCTCGCACTTTTAGTGGTAGCGGTGGTCCTTTGTATTCTGCTTATGCTGAAGTTGTTTTCCGTGAGAAATGCGGCGAGGAGAAAGGCTTCGATGAAAAAAGTTTCGCATTAAAGGGAATGGATACACCTTCAGGGGAGGCAACTCCTGCAAAAGTATTTTTGTCTCCCCTGTCAATAGGGGTCAACTCTTAAAGGAAAGAATTGGCTCCTACGGAGCAAATTCTTTCCTTTAAGAGTAGACCCCACTTTCAGTGGAACAGGGCTTATAGTTAAGTAAATAGGAAGCCCCGAAAGTTGTCTCCTTTTGAAAAATGGCAGAAAAATCTGCCAGGTGTTCTCATTTCCCTTAAGATGTCTAGCCTTATCTAAACTTACAGACATATCGCTGACAGATGGAGAGATTTATTTACCCTCACCACGTTACGAAAACACGCCCATTCAAATACACCCCCCCCCCCCCCAAAAAAAATGAAAATTTTCAGATGAAAAAGTGTCATACTTTTCTACTTCCTGATCAAAAATATAGATTGTGGGTACACACGTAAGAACCACCTCATCGAGGCAGTTCTAACTAATACCCATAATCTATATTTTTGCGCAGAAATAAGACAAATAAGGTTCACCACTGTAAACCCCATTTTTGGACGGGTTTTCAAGGAACAATTCCGTCCTTTGGAATAGCGATGTCCGTGCGGGCGGGCGGCCGGGCGGCCGGGCGCGTCCGCGTCCCGGTTTACTTTTTGGTTAACCTTTTTCCAAAAACCCGTCCATAATGCCATTTTGGGTTTTTCCTGTTATTACATAAAAAGTGAGGTTCAAGGGTGTCAGATGTAGGCACGTTTTCTTGCTGATGCTTAAAATTTCAATATGCAACACTCCTCCCTGATGTTGCATAACTTCAATTTTAAAAAATAGATTTAGAAGCAGAATTGAAAACAGTATAGATCCCGATCAGCTGGCTTATGAGAACCCAGCTGATCTTGTTCTATACTGTTTTCGAAAGAGGGTCTATCCGCGATTAGCATTGCATGGTGAGGGTAAAGAAGGAAAAACAACAACTCATTTTTCATCACGATAACACACCTATTCAAATTCATAGACAATTTTATCATCAAAAAATGTAAAAAAAATAAAAAATAAAAAATTCTGATATTTTTCATATTTTTGCTTAAAACATAGATTTTGGATACTCGTTAGAACCGCCTCGGCGAGGAGGTTCTAACGAGTACCCACAATCTATGTTTTTGGACATGCAGAAATAAGAAAAAATAATGAAAACCCCGGTAAACCCCAGTTTCACTATATGAAAGTGGGGTTTAAAGGGTTTAAAATTATATAGGCGTGTTTTCGTGATTTTTGAAGGCTTGAGAACTGAACACCAACTTACTTTTTCGGCGAGATTTTTTTTCAATGTATGGAAAACTTTGAGGCAAGGTATTTTAACTGATAAAAATATATCACGTTGAAATGATGAATATCTATGAAAAAGCCACTTTCTGCATGTTTGGGGACACATGTAGTTTAAAGGGGCATACATCATGTTTCTTATATTCTACTTAAAGACATAGATTGTGTGTACTCTTTAGAACACGGCCTCCAACCATCGGGGCTTGAAGAAATATATGGGCTGCATGATAAGTCCATGCAGAGTTAAAACCGGCCCATACAGGAGTACTGGTAAACCGCTTAGAGGATCTAAGCCTGCCCAAGCAAAGCGGTGCGAGTCGGCCCGTCCATGCTTATAAACCTTATTGGTTTCCTTGGGGGACAGGGCTTGAGAAGTCATTTCATCTCAATCTCGGGTAAAAATCCCACGAGATCGGAAGCAACGTCTCCAAAATGACCTATATAGTGTTGACGGGGACGTTTAACGTCAAATCAAAGAAAAACAAAACAAAGGAGCATACATCATGTTCTTTATATTTTGCTTAAATTGTGGGTACTGCTTAGATTGTGGGTACCCTTTAGAACCGCCTGATTGAGGATGGAGCGATTCTAACGAACACCCAAAGTCTATGGTTGAAGCAGAAATAAGAAAACCTCACGAAAACACCCCTATATAATTTTTATCCTCTGAAACCCCACTTTTATATAGTAAAACTCAGGTTTACAACGGTATACATTATTAATCTTATTTCTGCTCAAAACATAGAAATAGAACAAAAAATATGAGATTTTTTCTGAAAATTTTCATTTTTTTTGGCGGTAAAATCTTCAATATGTTTGAATAGGTGAGTTTTCATAATGCATGTTACAAAATTTGTATCAGCAAATATCAGTTTATGAGTTATTAAAAAAAATCCTCTGCGCCTCAAAGTAGTATTGACATAATGTTAAAAAAATGCAAATGCATTTATCCCATATAGTTCATAAAAAACATAAAAAAAAAAAAAAAAAATCCGGACAAACCTTGCGTCAGTAAGTATCTATATTTTGCAACTCTTTTGTTGTGAGTATCGCGAAAAATTTCTCGCCATGAAAATAAATTGGTTTTATCACGAAAACACGCCTATATAATTCTGTCCCCCTTTCAACCCCACTTTTATGTAGAAAAACTGGGGTTTACAGGGGTAAGCCTAATTTTTCTTATTTCTGCTCTAAAGTATAGATTGTGGGTACTCGTTAGGACCGCCTCGATGAGGCGGTTCTAACGAGGACTCACAATCTATATTTTGAGAAGATATAAGAAAAAATTTCACAATTTTTCATTAAAAAAAAATCGATTTTCTGAGGTAAAGTTTACAATGTATTAGTATAGGCGTGTTTCGTAATGATCGTATATACTGGCCTTGTAAAAAGTGATTGAACCCATACGAAGGGGTTTACATTGTCAGCTACTCTTCTATGTTCATGTATATTATGAAAAAATAAATCCATTGCTATTTTTTTAATTTTACATTCCTTTCTTTCCATACCATCACGTGAACGAGTCCGTGGAATGAGTACCCCCCTAAACCCCACTTTATGTAGAAAAAACTGGGGTTTACAGGGGGTATATATTGGAAATTTTTCTTATTTCTGCTCCAAGACAGAGGTTGAACCGCCTCCATGAGGCGAGTCTAACGAGCACCCACAATCTATGTTTGCAGTATAAACAAGAAAAATATCACGGATTTTCGTTAGAAAAATAGCCATTTTGAGATGTGAAAAAATGCACTATGTCACACGGGTGTGTTACCGTAATGCTTTGACCAAATAACCTGGTATGTGAGAACCAACACTATATGTTTTACGAGAAAAGGAAGGAAAATAAATTCTTGCACACCAGACAAGGAAATCCTTGATTTTACCCTGGGATAGAAATTTATGTTCTGACCCTGGTGTTCCGACCCCAAATCGAATATAATCGCGTGTTTGATAAATGCACTGGTTGATTTCAACCTCATGTGCGGCGTCGTCATGCGTGACGTCACTGAACATTCCTGTTGTGTCATCACAAAATGGCGGACGTCGGTAACCGAAGTGACAGCAGCATTAAAAATTTGCAATAGAAATGGAAGGTATGCAAGAAAAAGAATCCAATATGGGTGTGAGGGGTGGATAGAAAAATCCGTCCCTCGGGATCACTGTCCGGCATCACTCGGCAAGCCTCGTGATGCCGGACAGTGTCCCTCGGGACGGATTTTTCAATCCACCCCTCACACTCATATAAGATTCTTATAGTATATCCCCGTTACCCCACTTTTTCTGTATATAAAAATGAGGTTAAAAGGGGTAGTCATTACCCGGACTTGTTAGCCTGCTGTGCAGTCAGTGGAAGCATCTTACACATAACGTAAACTCGCCTATATAATTTGGACCCCCTTGAACCCCACTTTCATCCAGTAAAACTGGGGTTTACAAGAATAAACCTTATTTTTCTTATTTCTGCTCTAAAAAATAGATTGTGGATACTCATTAGAAACGCCTCGATAAGGTGGTTCTAACTCGATGCAGTCCTAACGAGTACACACAGACTATATTTTTTAGCAAAAATAAGAAAAATAAACAGACCGATCGCAGTATAAGTAAAGAAAGAAAGAAAGAAATATGATAAGAATGATTATTGTTGTAAAGGATATTGGTTTATTTGGGCGTCAGTTGCCTCAATGCTGCAACTCTAACAAGCACTTATAATCTATATTTGGAGTTATGGGCGTTTTGATTTTTCTTTAAAACAGTTTCGAGCTGCAACAGAAAAAAGAGAAAATACAGTAGAACTTCGATGGCTCGAACACCGATGGCTCGTTTCCCATGGCTGTGTCGAACTCGTACTTGAGCCCCTAGGGAAATCCTCAAGATAAGAAATGGTCTGGGATGATTAAGGAGATTTTAGTCGTTTATCTTGCAAATGTGTGCTGTGTGTACTCATTAGAATCGCCTCGATGAGGCGATTCTAATGAGTACACACAACATACATATTCATTATACAAAACCTAAATTATGTCAAAATGTACCTCGTAATGCCTCCTGACAGTAACCTCAGTGGCTCGAACTACCCCTGTCTCGAACAGATTTTCGAGGTCCCAAAGGTGTTCGAGCCATTGAAGTTTGACTGTATTTGGAGTTATGGGCGTTTTGATTTTTCGTTAAAACAGTTTCGAGCTGCAACAGAAAAAAGAGAAAATATATACAATGTAATTTCAATGATTCCAGCAATCATGACTCGTTTACCACGGCTAGCCGGCCTCGGTAGCTCAGACGGATGCGCGTCTGACTGGTGATCAGGAGAACGCGGGTTCGATACCTGCCGGGGTCGACAACATTCTTTCGTGGAGATTGATCATGAAATCTTTTCTACGGTCATTCTCTCCCTTCTGTTGATTGAAGAAGGGCAGTTGTGAGTTTCTGGGGGAAAGAATGTGCACTGCACTGGTTAATCACTTACGTATAAGCTTGCCTGTGAAAAGTGTAGATAGCTAAATTGACCTGCTCAAAAATGACCTAAAATAGTGTTGACTTGGCCGTTAAACTCCCAAAACAAGCAAATTACCACGGCTTATCATTACGATAACACACCCCTGATATATAGTGCATTCTTTCATGATCCAAAAATGGTACTTTTTCTGGTATTAGTGATATTTTTTCTCATTTATACTCTAAAAATAGTTTGTGGGTGCTCGTTAGAACCGCCTCATTGAGGCGGTTCTAACGAGTACCCACATCCTATGTCCTGGAGCAGAAATAAGAAAAATAAAACAATGACATCTGAAGCATCATTCAGCCCATCTACTTCTTCAAGCCCCGTTGGGCGGTGGCCGAGGTCATTTCATGGACGTTTTACATGTTTTTGATTCCGAACGTTCCTCAGATCTACATATATACGCATTATTTCCAAACCTGCATATATACGCACTATTTCTAAACAGTAATTTGACCTGGTGCAATGTTTCGCATCGAGTTGAAGTTTCCAGATCAACCTACATGTATCACACGGGAAGCGGAGCATCGAGTGCAATGCGTAAGATCTGGAAATATCCAAGAGAAGTGATACCTTGCGGCAGATCAAGTTACTACAGTGATAAGTCGTTTTCATATACCTTTTTTTGGCCGCCAATCAGACATTTTTTTTTTCAAACGTTTAAAGCAGAAACATTTACCTGTTTTTCACTTGGCCGATTTCACATGCCTAGCATCACATTAACAAGACCGTGGACAAAACAACCCCTTAAACCCCACTTCATATAGAGAAAACTGGGGTTTACGGGGGGTATACATTATTTTTCTTATTTCTGGTCCAAGACATAGGTTGTGGATACTCGTTTGAACCGCCTCATTGAGGCGGTTCTAACGAGCTCACACAACCGATGATTGCAGTACAAATAAGAAAAATATCATGGATTTTCATCAGAGAAGTAGCAATTTTGGAGATGTTTTGTTTTTGTTTGATTTGAGGTTTAACGTCCCCGTCAACACTGTAAAGGTCATTTTGGAGACGTTGCTTCCAATTTTGTGGGACTTTTACCCGACATTGAGATGAAATGACATCTCAAGCCCTGTCGCCCAATGAAACCAATAAGGTTTATTAGCATGGACGGTCCGTCTGCACCGCGGTTCCTGGACAGGCTTAGACCCTCTATGCGGTTGACCAGTACTAGTGTGCGGGCCGGATTCAGCTCTGCGTGGAAGCATCATGCAGCCCATATATTTGTAAAAATGCACTATATCATAAGGGTGTGTTTTCATAATGTTCCGCGTTTCACATGACTGCTTTTCTACGTCGCACAAATGATAGGGCTTAGAGGTAGCATGGATGGTGATTCCATTACGATAACACACCCGTGCGACATAGTGCATTTTTCTTATCTCCAAAACGGCTACTTTTCTGGTGAAAATCCGTGATATTTTTCTTATTTATACTGCAAACATAGGTTGTGGGTGCTCGTTAGAACCGCCTCATTGAGGCGGTTCTAACGAGTACCCACAACCTATTTTTTGGAGCAGAAATAAGGAAAATAATGTTTACCCCCCTAAACCCCAGTTTTCTCTATATAAAGTGGGGTGTAAGGGGGTGTTCATTTCACGAACTTGTTCACGTGATGCGGAATTGGAAAACGCGAGTAGGGTGATACAGGGGGGGGGGGGGTCTGTATTTTTGTGTTGGAAAACTCGTAGTAGAAGACAGCAATTTCCTGCACACCAGATTATAAGAATCTTATATGGGTGTGAGGGGTGGATGGAAAAATCCGTCCCGAGGGTCACTGTCCGGCATCACGAGGCTTGCCGAGTGATGCCTGACGGTGATCCCGAGGGACGGATTTTTCTATCCACCCCTCACACCCATATAGGATTCTTTTTCTTGCATACCTTCATTTCTTTTGCGAATTTTTTAATGCTATCCCAGGGTTAAATCACGGATTTCCTTGTCTGGTATGCAAGAAAAGGAAATCCATAGTTTCAGCTTAATGCTGCTGTCACTTCGGTTATCCGACCTCCGCCATTTTGTGATGACACAACAGGAATGTTTAGTGACGTCACGCATGACGCCGCCGCGCATGAGGTTGTAATCAACCAGTGCATTTATCAAACACGCGATTATATTCGATTTGGGGTCGGAACACCAGGGTCAGAACATAAATTTCTATCCCAGGGTTAAATCACGGATTTCCTTGTCTGGTGTGCAAGAAAAGGAAATCCATAGTTTCAGCTTGGGTTAGAAATTTTTGTTTTGGTTTTATTGCCCTTTCAAGATTATTTCACTCATATCGAGCCGATCGTTAATCAGAGGTGGGCGAAAACCGGCGTACCCGGAGAAAAACCTCCTGACCTTCCGTTGCAGAACTTGGCGTCGCACATATGACCCTTAGCGAGGCTCGATCCACAGCGGTGAGAGACCTAATGATCAAGAGTCAGCGCTCTTAACCACTAGGCCACGGAGACCCGTTATAGAAATTCTGTTCTAACCTTGTTGTTCTAACCCAAAATCGAATATTCTCGCGTGTTTGATAAATGCACTGGTTGAATACGACCTCATATACGCCGTCGTTAAGGTTGACGTCACAGCACGTTACGTGGCGGCACTTAGCATCATTGTAGTGTCATCACAATGTAGCTGCAGTATTAAAAATCTACGCTCAGAAATGGAAGGTATGCAAAAAAAAAAAAAAAAAAAGAATCCTACATGGGTGTGAGGATCAGTCCCCCGGGATCACTGTTCGGCATCACTCGGCAAGCCTCGTGATGCCGGACAGTGACCCTCGGAACGGATTTTTCCATCTACCCCTCACACACATGTAAGATTCTTATAATCTTTTGTAGGTATATACTATATATATACATGTACATTTGGCATAATTTAAGTTTGTTTCTTATTTCTCATTGAGGCGATTCTAATGTGTACAAACAACATCCATGTACCATTACCAATAGAAAATAGAAGTGAAGTCAATGATCAGGAATCGATACAATTATTAACCCACAGCTCCCATCAGACACCAAAGGGAAAGAACAACTACATCCCGATGGAAACATCAATAGCGGAAAGCCGAACGGACAGTTACTTTCCCACAAATTGATATAAGCATTACACACACTCACAGACAAGTCAAAACAAAAATAAAACCATGACAGAATAACCGCCTGGGGGTCTTGAATCGATTTTACGTGGCCACAATCCTCGCCCCTTACTTCCGGCATCATGCCTTTTGACATGGGTAAAATTGAAAAAAAGGCCTTTACTGCCAAGCCATTGCAGATATTTTCACAAAACGTTTATAGAAGTGTTTCTTGAGTGAACTTCCCTCAGCCATATGCCTTTATGCCAACTTGAGGGTCCCCCAGGTTGTGCCGGATCCATGCCCAACCCCCTCCGCATCATATAAGGCCATATGTCTCAGAAAATATTCAGATCCCAACCCCTAAACCATATATACATGTATTCTTGTTCCATATGATAAGATGCATTTAGTCACACCAACCTGGGAGTCCCCACCCCGGGATGCGCCGGAGCAATGCCCCCCCCCCCCCCCTCCACCCTCACACACAAATTCATAAAAGGCCCAATATCTCGGCAACATTACAGATCCCCACCCCTAAACCATATATATTCTTGTTCCTTATGATAAGACACATTCACTGACACAAACATAGGGTCTGCCAGGGTGCGTCGGGCCGTGGCACACCCCTCCACGTCACAAAAAGGTCATATATCTGAGAAACTGTTTAGAGCCCCACCCCAAACCATATATATTCATGTTCCTTATGCACCCACAAGGGGGTTTCCCGGGTTCCCTTGGTCATGCCCACCCCTCCACTTCATAAAAAAGATTTATCTCAGATACCGTTCAGATCCCCACCCCTAAACGATATATACTCTTGTTCCTTATGATAAGACACATTCAGTGATAGCAACCTTGGGGTCTCACAGGTTGTGCCAGAGCTATGTCCCACCCCTCCATTTCACAAAAGGCCAAATATCTGAGTGATTGGGTGAGTGTTTGAGTTTTTCGTCTCACCAACAACTAAGGTTTTGTGAGACGGAGCCGCGGTTTAAGGACTCACCCGAAAGTCTGGAGAAGCCCGGGATCGATCCTGCGACCCCTGGTTTACAAGAAGCGTAGCATAACCACTACACAACGGAGGCTTCTGTCAAATATCTAAGAAACTGTTCGGAGCCCCACCCCTCAACCATACATATATTCATGTTCCGCATGATAATACATATTTAGTAACACCAACCAGGAGGTCCTAAGGGCTGCTCCGGGCCATGACCCCCCCCTCCCACACACACACTTTATTAAAAGTCATATACCTCAGAAACCGTTCAGATCCCCACCCTGAACCATATAAATTCTTGGTCCTTATGATAAGACACATTCAGTGACAACAATCTTAGGCTTTCCTGGGATCTGCTGCGTCATGCCCCAGCCCCTCCACAGCTTAAAAGGCCTTATATCTCAAGAACAGTACATGTCCCTGCCCCTAAACCATATGTACTATTGTTACTTACGATATGACGCATTCATTGGTAGCATCCAGGGCTCCTTTGAGTCCATGTTCCACCTCCTCGACTTCATAGATTGCCTAGTATTTCAAATACTGAGTCCACTGGATGCCCATTTGGAAATTGGGGTTTGTTGGGGAAACTTTATAATCACTAGATTGATCCATTTTGTGCTGGAAACCCAAAAAGGGGTAATTGACAAAAAATGCAGCCCCAGATCAGACGCTGCCGAACGCGGCGTCTAATCAGGGCCTACACTGTTTGCAAAAAGTTCAACCATTTTCCAAATAAAGTTTGAAGAAAACACAACCTGACACCCCTAAATTTTGAAATGGACTCCTGCTTTATATAAGAAGGAAGGTTCCACTTGGTACCAAAAGAGTTAAAGTCATATCATGTTAATATACATGGCTGCCAGTGGGCAGTGCCCACCTGAGCTCTGGTGAGCATAGTGGCCCATGGACCTCTGGTTTCAGGCAATCCGTGTGCACGCCATAACTTAGGTACTATGGAATATCTTGATGAAGTTTCATAGCAATATGTATGGGGTCAGATTCAGAATCAGAAATAGAATAGTTACTGATGACACGTCAAATGACATTCATACACCAGGACCTGTGGTGGGAAGTTAGTTCCTAGCTCTCGCTAAAGAGATAAACATAACTACACAATCCTCAGCACATTCAGTCGTTTGAATAATCGAAACGGGAAGGGCATTCCAATCTCTAATGGTTCGGGGGAAGAATGATTCTTTATAAATGTCAGTTCTTGCAGCAAGGGTCTGAAACGCCAATGAATGATGATTTCTACAGTGCCTAGCTTGGCGAACAAGGTCGTCTGTTGGGATTCTGGCAGCACCCTTCAGACCGTTGTATAAAAGTATGAGCCTACTGTCTATTATCCTTTTCTTGAGAGACTCCCATCTTAATTTTCCTAGTTTTTCAGTCATGCTCCAAGTTTCAAAGCAGTAATTGCTTGTTACAAATCTAGCAATTCTGAACTTTTTTCAATTCCTTCATTAAGGACTACTCCACTGGGGTCCAAGACACAACTACCATATTCCAAGATTGGGCGAACAAGTCCTTTATATGCTGCCTCGTTTACATCCTGAGAACACTGATGAAGATTTCGCCTCAGGAAACCAAGCGTTCTAGCTATTTGCCTTTGTACACACGTTGCTAATTGGATGGCCTGTCGTATAAAATGATTTCTTTCCCTTTCTTACTTTCATAATTACTTCCCTTGAATAATATAAGAATCTTATATGGGTGTTAGGGGTGGATTGAAAAATCCGTCCCGAGGGACACTGTCCGGCATCACGAGGCTTGCCGAGTGATGCCGGACAGTGTCCCGAGGGACGGATTTTTCTATCCACCCCTCACACCCATATTGGATTCTTTTTCTTGCATACCTTCCATTTCTATTGCGAATTTTTAATGCTGCTGTCACTTCGGTTACCGACGTCAGCCATTTTGTGATGACATAACAGGAATGTTTAGTGACGTCACGCATGACGACGCCGCACATCAACCAGTGCATTTATCAAACACGCGATTATATTCGATTTGGGGTCGGAACACCAGGGTCAGAACATAAATTTCTATCCCAGGGTAAAATCACGGATTTCCTTGTCTGGTGTGCAAGAAAATGATTTCTTTCCCTTTCTTACTTTCATAATTACTTCCCTTGAATAAATACCGTTCTGCGCAACAGATGAAGCTTCACGTATGCACTACAGTAAAAATATGGTCTATATCAAAGCTGTACTTACTTTGGGGAGAGCTTTCAGTACAGAATTGAATATTCTGCTGCTTCTGATTGGATTTGGTGCTGAGCCATTATTTTTCTGAAAAGTATTATTGTTTATTAGAAGAAATATTAGTAGGTCAAGCAGCTGATTTAAATTGCACCAGAACATTGGGCTGACTGGCCACTGGAAATGCCTGGATTTATTCGCTACGGTATGAGTTTGTTTACACTGACTGCCGAAAAGGCCAAAATTTGCCGAACAACACCCAAATTATTTAGCTGCTTCTGGAAGGTAAATTGTCTTCCTGTCAAATTATATGCCTTATTATGGAAGCTTTAGACTTGTTGAAATGTGGTAGAACATGGAATATGCCCCACTTTTCATTGTGAATAAGGGGATTTTTTTTACTGTAGTGCCACCTTAACCGAAAGTAGAAGAATTTGCAGTTTCACACATTTATAGATTCCCTCCAATTCTGTATCTTAAATGGATCTTCCTGGCATGTAGTTTGTCACAGAAACTATACAAATGGTAAGTTTAGTGCTAATTTAGGACTAACTGGGTGTATTTGATCATTTTTGCTTCTGTTCCATGTATTTGGGGAGGGGTGGGGGTGGTACTTCATAGCCAAGTGAATCAGTTGTCATTGGTCTGTTTGGAAAGCAGACCTGTAGCAAGTGTATAAACAGGAACACAAGAAAAAGTAATTTTTTATACTCCATCTTGAATATAACACTGTGGTTACCTGGCATTAGGCAAGGGTCTCAAGCCAAAGCAAAATTTCAAGATTGTCTCTCTGAAACAGCCCGCTGCAGTATCGTAATAAGTTTTCTCAGCCATTGTAAGTTCTTATTGGTTGGATTCATGTTACAAGGTTTGAACAGATATATTCAGCCATTTCTCATTTGACATTAAGGCATTTATAATTATTTTCATCAAAGTTTTGTCTTCAAAATATCCTCAAAATGCCATTTTTATTGAAATTAGGGGGTATAGGGGTGAGAACAGCCAAAATTTCTAGCATGGGTGCTAATTGGCCATAATTTTAGTGCATTTTAGGATTAAAGTATTTCAGAGACATCTGAGAAGAAGCACTGATGCAAGCCGGTTTCCGAGCTCTATTCTGGAAAGAGGAAAATTTTGCGCTTTTTCACAAAACATGGTTTGTTCGGCTTTCATCGTAGAATCCGGAAGCGATAAAATTAGATGCTTTGTCACTGAACATTTATTATGCATGACTATATTATTAGATATGGTCTAAACTTCTGTTTGGCAATTCTTTAGATGGATCATAAAGAAAATAGGGTTTGGTACCGGTTGCACTACAGTAAACATTGGTCTTAATGAAAGCTGTACTTGCTTTGTGGAGAGAGCTTTCAGGACAGAATTGAATATTCTGCTACTTCTGATTGGATTTGGTGCTAAACCATTATTTTTCTGAGAAGTATTATTGTTTATTAAAAGAAATATTAATAGGTAAAGCAGCTGATTTAAATTGAACCAGAAAATTGGGCTGACTGGCCACTGGAAATGCCTGGATTTATTCGCTACGGTATGGATTTGTTGACACTGACTGCCGAAAAGGCCAAAATATGCCACACAACACCCTTACTATTTAGCTGCTTCTGGAAGGTAAATGGTCCTCCTGTCAAATTATATGCCTTATTGTGGAAGCTTTAGACTTGTTGAAATGTGGTAGAACATGAAATATGCCCCAATTTACGTTGTGAGTAAGGGGATTTTTTTTTTTTACTGTAGAGTCGTCTCACAGCAATATGTATTCACCATTTTACATTATTTGCTGGCTCCTAGCTTTACACATTATCAATATCGGAAAACAGGTAACCAGATTCCCCTGACTTGAAGGTCAGGTCCCCCTGACCTTCAAGGTCAGGGGGGTCTGGTTACCTGAAATTCCAACACTGATAACCTTTAGACTTGGAACCTGCAGATAATGCCAAAAAAAAAAAAAAAAAAAAAAAACAGCGAATGAGGTCAAGACAGCCAGATGTAGAAACGATTTTTCTCCCTTTCTTACTTTCTTAGTTCCTTCACTTTGGTTAAATACTTTGGACTGTCCTTGCATGCGCCTTCAAACTTCAAACTTTTTTTAATATCTCAAGTTTATATACTGTAAACAACATGAGACGGCCCCCGACCATCGGGACTTGAAGAAATAGATGGGTTGCATGATGCTTCCAGGCAGAGCTGAAACCGACTGCACACGAGTACTGGTAAACCGCTTAGAGGATCTAAGCCTACCCAGGCAAAGTGGTGCGAGACGAATCGTCCATGCTTATAAACCCTCTTGGTTTCATTGGGCGATAGGGTTTGAGATGTCATTTCATCAATATGTCGAGTAAAAGTCCAAAATTGGAATCAATGTCTCCAAAATGATCTATACAGTGTTGACGGGGACGTTAAACCTCGAATTAAACAAACAAACAACATGAGAAAGCAATAAACATGTAATTCTAACACAGCGCGCCTATATAGGCAATGGAAAATAACTGTGTTTTATTCTGCAACAAATCACAGCTCGGAAGAGCGTGACGAGTGACGTCATTCAAAGCTGCAAATTTATGACGTCACTAGTCGATTCCCTGACGTTAGACGGTGTAACGTCATTTTATCGCATCGAAAACGTAAGAAAATGATATAAATGCATGTGTTTCAGTCGATAATTTTAGCGGGATTTCTTCTAAAAATGGCGCAAAGTTGTGAGATTTTGAAGGAAACAACAGCATTATTGCCGATTTTCAGTCTGTTAGAATCGAAATAGATCAGCTCTAGTCTGTGATTTGTTGAGTAATAAATCACAGTTTGTCGGTCAGTTGTAAGTAGACAAATCACGCGCGCTACGCGCTTGTGATTTGTCTACTTTACAACTGACCTCCAAACTGTGATTTATTACTCAACAAATCACAGTTAGAGCTGATCTATTTCTTAAATAACAATGGTACATGGTATGGTGGTTAATATACATAAGAACTGGAGGTTCACATGCAAATAATTAAACCTCGGTATTTCTAGTAAGGGTATCATTCATGGGCAGTCATTTTCGGGCGCCACTGCCATCTATCAAGCTGGCGGTGCCCACCGAATGTGTCCCGTTTTAATTACATTACAGGTCAGGCTACTGATTTTACTACTAGAAGACTCCGTGGTGCAGTGGTTACGCTACTCGCCTTGTAAACCAGGGATCGCAGGATCGATCCCGGGCTTCTCCAGACTTTCGGATGAGTCTTTAAACCGAGGTCCCGTCTCCGTATGACCTTAGCTGTTGGTGGGACGTAAAACTAAAACTCACACACTGATTTTACTAGTTTTGTTCCGATACTCCTATCAAACTCGATCCAGGATTTAGAAAAGCCGCGACACAAGAAACTTCATCTTATATGCCGAAGGTAAAGGGGGTTTGGGGGGGGGGGCTGGTGGTGGTTGGGGGTGGTTAGGGTATAAATCAATAAAGCATCCGACTGCTCATAAGAAAAATAGATTTCATCCAAACAGTGAACATCGAGGGGCCGACCAAACTGCACTGATGCGTAGAATATTCCACACCCTTGCTGTAAAGTAAGCCCGCCCACTGCGATGTTCATATTAATCATTTGGACTGTGAAGATCATGGTTTGCACGTGTAGTTCGTATGTATTTTAACTTTGAATGAATTGGTTGTTGCAAAATGGATCAATAATTCCCTGCAGGCACACGTCGCTAGGACAACGTCAAATCAACGTCGGTGCAACGTCATGACGTTGCACCGACGTTGATGTGACGTTGTATTAACGTCATGACGTTGTACCGACGTCGATGTGACGTCACTATTACGTCATGTGCCTGCTGGGTTATATAACAAGTAAGAACAAAAAATATTTTTAGTATGTGTGTAAGGGAAACAAATAGATAAATATTTCCCGGGAAGGGACATGATTTTTTATTTTTATTATGTTGTGCGGACAAGATATTATCTTGTTCGGACAAGATATTATCTTGTTCGCACAACATATTATGTTGTGCGAACAAGATAATATCTTGTCCGCACAAGATAATATCTTGTCCGCACAACATATTATCTTGTTTGCACAACATAGATCTTGGGAAGTTGTGCGAACAAGATATTATCTTGTGCGGATAAGATATTATCTTGTTCGGACAACATATTATCTTGTGCGCACAAGATAATATCTTGTGCACACAAGATAATAAGTTGTGCGAACAAGATAATATCTTGTCTGCACAAGGTCTATGTTGTGCAGACAAGATATTATCTTGTGCGGACAAGATAATATCTTGTTCGCACAACTTAATATCTTGTGCGGACAAGATAATATCTTGTCTGCACAAGATAATATGTTGTCCGCACAAGATAATATCTTGTGTGCACAAGATAATATCTTGTCCGAACAAGATAATATCTTGTCCGCACAAGATATTATCTTGTTCGCACAACATAATAAAAATAAAAAATCATGTCCCTTTCCGGGTTCCGTAGTGTAAGGGAAACAAATAGATAAATAAATCATCGAGGATCGTATAGTTTATCAACGACATTTGAGAGTTCAACGTTCAAGCGTGGCAAGACTATTCCATGTTGTAGGGTAAGCAGGTTCCGGATTTCTTTTTTCAAAGAATTTTAAAATAATAGATATTTGTTTTATAATGCTATTATGTAGAAGTCGTGGCCAAGTGGTTAGTATGATGCAGTACGAATCTCAGTAAAACTATATCTCCCAATGTAAAATCCCAACTGAATGCGACTAACCTCAAACATGGACCAGTCTAAAATTAAAAGTGCAGTCACGTCTCACTGCGATTTGAAAGACTATACCAACAGATAAGTTTGTTTGTTTGTTTGTATTGGAGTTTACCGGCCCAGTCAACACTATTTTAGATCATTTTTGAGCCGGTTTGTTTAACTATCCTGTATCCACACTTTTCCTGGGCAGGCTTATACGTAAGCCGTTAACTAGTACAGTGCACATTCTTTCGCAAGAAACTGACAACTGCCCTTCTTGAATAAGCGGAAGGGAGAGAATGACCGTAGAAAATATTTCATGACCCGGCAGGCATCGAACACGCGTCCTCCTGATCACCATCCGACTGAGCTACCGAGGCCGGCCGTACCAAGTTTTCTCGTCAGCACATTTATTCCCAGTGGGTACGGATTGTGACTTATTTCTGTCTTTTAGTCAGTCAGGGTCGATCCAAATCGAAAGTCGCTACTTACGATATCCTAGCTGGTCCAATCTGTCTTCTTAAAGGACACTTGTATTGCTGGGCACATAAAATCAACCCAAATCCAACCCAATTTTTGTCAGTCTACCCAAATTTACCAAATACAATAACGTCATGCTACTAATGTCCATGTTTAGAAGCCTCCGTGGTATAGTGGTTATGCTACTCGCCTTGCAAACCAGGGGTCGCAGGATCGATCCCGGGCTTCTCCAGACTTTCGGATGAGTCTTTAAACCGAGGTCCAGTCTCCGTATAACCTTAGCTGTTGGTGAGACGTAAAACTCACTCACTAATGTCCATGTGACTTTCATTGTTTTGTACGAAATCCAGATTAACTTTTTATATAGCCGCGCTATTCTTGGCATCGGGGCGTCAATGTGATGCCGAGAAAGTTTTCCCGACTCGTGCTATCACGTGAACAAGTCCGTGAAATGAAGACCCCCCTATACCCCACTTTATATAGAAAAAACTGGGGTTTACGGGAGTATACATTATTTTTCTTATTTTTGCTCCAAGGAATAGGTTGTGGGTACTCGTTAGAACTGCCTCAATGAGGCGGTTCTAACGAGCCCCCACAACCTATGTTTGCAGTATTTATAAGAAAAAAAATCACGGATTTTCATCAGAAAAATGGCCATTTTGGAGGTGTAAAAATGCTCTATGTCGCACGGGTGTGTTATCGTAATGTTACAATGTACATAAATCAGACGCCACAGAACGATGCAACGAGTCAGGATCTACCTCACCAGTTCTTTCAGGACTTTGATTGTATATATATTTTTATAATATGACGTCGCGTCTGAGAGTGTAATAACGCCATGTATTATTTTCGATAATCCACTAGTGGATTAAATATGTAAATTGGCTAGATACGTCCCGTAACGTTACATGTACGGCGTCCTTAACGACGTCGCGTTTACTAACGGCGGAATATTGACAGTTTTGTAAACAAACATGAATAAAATGCGTTTTAAAATGTCATATGATAAATAGAATCTTGCATTCGTGCTCATGCATTATTGAATTTATTAAACGAGTTGAGGAAAAGGGATAAAATGCTCGGCATAGCCTCGCATTTTATCCCTTTTCCTCAACTCGTTTAATAAATTCAATAATACATGAACACTCATGTAAGATCCTCTATATCAACAATTTATTAAACTCGTTGAGGAAAAGGGATAAAATGCCCGGCAAAGCCTCGCATTTTATCCCTTTTCCTCAACTCGTTTAATAAATTCAATAATACATGAACACTCATGTAAGATCCTCTATATCAACAATTTATTAAACTCGTTGAAGAAAAGGGATAAAATGCTCGGCAAAGCCTCGCATTTTATCCCTTTTCCTCAACTCGTTTAATAAATTCAATAATACATGAACACTCATGTAAGATCCTCTATATCAACAATTTATTAAACTCGTTGAAGAAAAGGGATAAAATTCTCGGCAAAGCCCCACATTTTATCCCTTTTCCTCAACTCGTTTAATAAATTCAATAATACATGAACACTCATGTAAGATCCTCTATATCAACAATTTATTAAACTCGTTGAAGAAAAGGGATAAAATGCTCGACAGAGCCTCGCTTTTTATCCCTTTTCCTCAACTCGTTTAATAAATTCTATAAAATACATGAACACTCATGTATGATCCTCTATATCAACAATTTATTAAACTCGTTGAAGAAAAGGGATAAAATGCTCGGCAAAGCCTCGCATTTTATTCCTTTTCCTCAACTCGTTTAATAAATTCAATAATACATGAGAACTCATGCAAGATCCTCTATATTCATATTTTCGCTGTTTCGTCTAGGCATTGCGATAACACACCCGTGCAGAGTAGTGCATTTGTTTCACATCTCCAAAATGGCTACCTTTCTTATGAAAATCCTTGATATTTTTCTGATTTATACAGCAAACATAGTTTGTGTGTGCTAGTTCCCAGTAAGCATTCTACATAAATCTACAGCGGGCCGTTAGCGGCCCGTCAGGGTAGCTGACGGGCCGTTCTACAGCGGGCCGTTAGCGGCCCGTCAGGGTAGCTGACGGGCCGCTAACGGCCCGCTGTAGATTTATGTAGAATGCTAGCAGGGTTAGAACCGCCTCATCGATGCGGTTCTAACGAGTACCACA
Organism: Lucinisca nassula; assembly: GCA_963580285.1. Lineage (NCBI taxonomy): Eukaryota > Metazoa > Mollusca > Bivalvia > Lucinida > Lucinidae > Lucinisca > Lucinisca nassula. The sequence continues at coordinate 19,179,939 of OY757027.1, read as the reverse complement.
ACCTATGCCTTTGAGCAGAAATAAGAAAATATATTCTATACCCCTTAAACGCTTCCACGCAGAGCTGGATCCGACCCGCCACACGAGTACTGTTAAACCGCTTAGAGGATCTAAGCCTGCCCAGGCAAAGCGGTGCGAGTCGGAACGTTCATGCTTATAAACCCCATTGGGCTAGAGATGTCATTTCATCTCAATGTCGGGTAAAAGTCCCACAAAATTGGAAGCGACGTCTCCAAAATGACCTATACAGTGTTGACGAGGACGTTAAACCTCAAATCAAACAAACAAAAGCCTTTCGTGTGTAACGGGTCGACCGTGTGGCTCGGTAGCTCAGTCAGTAGAGTGTTCGCACGGTATGCGAAAGGCCCTGGGTTCGAGTCCCGGTCGAGCCATGTTCTTTTTCCATCCCTGTGACATTTGGTGGCCAGTGTGGGGGTCCAGCACCGCGTCTGAGAGCATGAAAGAGTATGAAAAATAAGTCTCGCAGCCGTACTGGATAGGACTTAGAGATTCGGGACGGATCTAATTAGGAGAGATTCGGGACGAATCTAATTAGACAGGGGGAAAATGTAACGGGTCGACCTTGTGGCTCGGTAGCTCAGTCGGTAGAGTGTTCGCACGGTATGGGAAAGGCCCTGGGTTCGAGTCCCGGTCGAGCCATGTTCTTTATCCACCCCTGTGACACGTGGCACGGACATCGGGTCACTAGCAAAGTAAAAGTAAGTGAATCCCATCTATCCAACGCTTACCGAAGTCAAAGGAATATTGTTTTGGTATTGTCAAATTAATATTTTGTCTATCACATTTGCACCTTAAACTATTTTACAATCAACCCTCTTTGTATCGACATTCAATACAACGGAAAAACTCGTTATAACGGTAATTTGAATGGAACGACTACTTTGCTAAAGGCTTAGTCTCGGGACTTCCCTCGGGTTGGAAATGCACACATCGAGTCCATAGTCACGAAAGGGTCCTGTAATCTATTACTCCAAGAAACAAATGTTATAGATATTTGTTCGAATCGCCAATGAGGCGATTCGAACAAATATCTATAACATTTGTTTCTTGGAGTAATAATGGGGAAAAGGCATTTTTTACCTGTCATACTGCTAACTGGGATTCTTTGTAACGGCAAATTCTTTATTACAGCACAATAAAAGGGAACAAATACTGTCGTTATAACGAGGGTCCTCTGTATTTGATACCCATTTAGTCATGGCTGCCATTTGGCAACATAAGGGGTGTATATTCTTAAAAGTAATGTATGCCTTTGTCCAGCTATATAACCACAGACGTATATTGCGCCACTTTTGTTGCATACTTATTTTTAGGCGGGCGTAAGCCCGTCTCTTGTCGTCGTACAACGTCTAAATTTGTACACCTCTTTAGACATTCCTTCTTGTGTTAGAAGCCTCCGTGGAGTAGTGGTGATGCTACTCGCCTTGTAAACCAGGGATCGCAGGATCGATCCCGGGCTTCGTCAGACGTTCGGATGAGTCTTTAAACCGAGGTCCCGTCTCCGTATGACCTTAGCAGTTGGTGAGGCGTAAAACTCAAATACTCACTCAATCACTCACTCACTCACTCCTTCTAGTAATCATCCGCTGTCAAACAACAACAACAAAAAAAAAAAAAAACAAAAAAAAAAAAACAAAAACACGGAAATACATGCACGTACCTAAAATTGAAAAATCCAATGCAGTACACGCAAGGAAACCTATCAAGTTTGGCAGGACTGTTAAATTTTAATCAAAGCACTGAGAGTTCTGGTGGGTAGATTGTCTCTGAGTGTATGTTCGGGAAAATAGTCCTGGACTGCGAATCGAACTGTTCGTTTAACCCTTAAATTGCAGTATTTAAGCAAGCACAGTAGCCCTGATCAGACAGTCACTGGCGTCTGATTAGGTGTATACACTGTTTTTCAATGCCCAAGTGCACGATTTACTTTTTACGCAGCGCTCTGACGTCTTAGGGAGGCGACTATCGACGCTATAAATAAACTGGATTTTGTTCAGGATCGGCGGCAGTCAGATGGTCAGTGATAGTCGCGCGGACAATAACAAGCTTTATAACGTAAACTGTGGGTACTCGTTAAAACGCTTCATAATAAGAAAAGTATCCAGTACATTTTTTGTCTGAAAAAAAATATGGTAGCATGTTCCGTCCAAGTTTTCCAAATTATTTACTTGCCATTTGTTAATGTAATTATTTCTCTTCTGTATACACGTTTATCATAAGCAGTGGATAACGTCGTGTAATAAAAATCGTATCATGACGACACGTGTAAAATAACACTTTGGCGGGATTAAGTAACGTCATGATGACGTCCATGTCAACAATGCATTTTTCGCAGAAAAATTGTCAAATTAAAAGGCGATAAAACCCAATTTAAAGTAGTCATATGACAAAGAGGATCTTACACGAGTGGTCATTTCATATGATATTTATGAAACTCGCCGAAGGCTCGTTTCATAAATATCATATGAAATGACCACGAGTGTAAGATCCTCTATATATTCAATAGTCCAGCAGAAGCCCGGCGTGACCTGGAAATGCGGTTCAAAGTTTTTTCTTTGTTGATTTTTGTTGGTCAGGCATTGTATTTGAAGAATCTGACTGGTGTCACCCTGACATCATTGAGCATTTTGAGAAAATCAAGATGGTGACCAAGATGGCAGTTTTAACATAATAACAGACATATGTCATCAAATATTTGGCTACACATGGTTGTTAAATTCAATATATTCCTTATTTAGTGATGTTTGTGCAAAAAACTTGCCCACAACAAGTTTAACGAGAATGTACATAGTTGTAATTCGGGGCTTGAAGAAATATATGGGCTGCATGATGCTTCCAAGCAGAGCTGAAACCGACCCGCACACGAGTACTGGTAACCAGCTTAGAGTATCTAAGCCTGCCCAGGCAAAGCGGTGCGAGTCGGCCCGTCCATGCTTATAAACCCTATTGGTTTCATTGGGCAGCAGGGCTTGAGATGTCATTTCATCTCAATGTCGGGTAAAATCCCACAAAATTGGAAGCAACGTCTCCAAATTGACCTTTACAATGTTGACGGGGACGTTAAACCTCAAATCAAACAAACAAACATATTTGTAATATCACAAAATGGCAAGATGGCATCCAAGATGCCTGCTATCATGTATTTTTTTTCTCGAAATTTGGTAAAATATGTAGATCAATTTCTTAGAAACAATTCTTATTGATTCCTAATTGCTGTTCAGGAAAGTTATGGCTTGATTTCTATTACATTTCAGAATTTGTCAAACAGACATGGCATCCAAGATGGTTACCAAATGCATACCTGTTAACACAAGACATTACTTCTTACTTCTTATTTCTAACTCATTGCTTCTAACTTCCACTTGGTAGGTAGGTTGGTAGGTAGGGTGGGTGGGTGGGTGGATAGGTAGGTAGGTGTGAAGGAAGGTAAGTAAGTAGGTAGGTTGGTTGGTAAGTAGGTAGGTAAATATAAAGGTAGGTAGGTAAGTAGGTAGTTACATACTTAGGTAGGTAGTTATGTGCTTAGTAAGGTAGGTAGGTAGGTAGGTAGGTAGGTAGGTAGGTGGGTTGGGTAGGGAGGGTCGGTGGGTGGGTGGGTGGGTGGCTGGCTGGATGGATGGATGGGTAGATAGGTAGTTAGGTAGGTAGGTAGATAGGTAGGCGTGTTTGTTTGACCTGTACAGGTCAATTGAAAGAAATGACATTTCAAGCCCTGCTTACCAATGAAATGAATAGGATCCCACGTTGTAGGTAGGTAGGTAGGTAGGAAGATTGGATGGGTGGGTGGGTAAGGTAAGTAAGTAGGTAAAAGTAGGTTACATACTTAGGTAGGTAGTAAAGTGCTTAGGTAGGTAGGGGCTGGGTTCGTTTGTAGGTATGTATGTAGTGTGAGTGAATGGGTGTTTGGGATTGTAGGTAGTTAGGCAGGTAGGCAGGCGGGCGGGTGGGTGGTTCGGTGGGTAGACAGGTAGGTAGGTAGGAAGATATGATGGTAGGTAGGTTTGATTTGAGGTTTAACGACCCCGTCACCACTTTATAGGTCATTATGGAGACGTTGCTTCCATATTGTGGGACTTTAACCCAACAATGAGATGAAATGACATCTCAAGCCCTGTCACCCAAAGGACTTATAAGCAAGGACGGTCGGTCTCCCATTAAGGACAGCTCGCACAGTTGATATCCGAGAAACGGTGAGGAAAAACACAGAAATTATCCCAGATTTCTGCGCATGCTATATCTGCCTGTGACACGGTGGCCGGTTATTATGGGATTGGTAAAGCCAAAGTGAGATATTAAGAACGGGGCACAAACTGCGTAAATTAGGTGATGTAACAGCAGCATTTCCCGATGTTATGAAAGAGGCCACATACTTTGTGTCAGCTTGTTATGGGTACCCGCAGTGTGACAGTATGTCCAGAACAAGGCTATTAATGTGGACATCAAAAGTTGGTAAATCCTCTAAACCAGTGCCAAAGTTATCCTCTCTTTCTCCAACTACAGAGTCATTCACAGAAAATGTGAAACGAGAACACTTCCTAGCATCTGTGTGGAAAGATGCCCTTGATTCGGACCCATCAGATCTTTATAACTTATAATTATCCTTTATAGGTTAGATCAATTGTTAATATTTTGATTTACTGGAATATGAATAAGCTGAATTTATCATGGATTTTGAAGGATTTATGGAAGGTCCTATTTTGTTTGACAGAATAGAATAATTGTTGTACCAGATTGTGCCACCCACTCTCTCTCCCTGTGTTTGGAGATTCGCTGATGTCTTTGCAGTATATTTAAGTATCTGCAACACCTGTAAATTGCTGTCAAAACATATTAAAAGATGCAAAAGCTGCCACTGCAGTGGGTGTGGCAAAGATCTTAGTGCCAAAGTGACCAATCACATGTCCCTAATAGGGGTAATATACACTGACACCAGGCTTTATTCCTAATGTGTGGATTTTTATTTATCTGCAATCTAGATAGTATCTTACATGTATCATCAAGCTGTTACTAATGGTGTCAAAAATGAATGAAACATAAAGATCCAATTTGGAACTTCTTCACTATTTTGGAAGACAACTTAAAAAAAAAACAGAGTAAGGTGCAAAGACTATTATTGAAGTTAGTCCTGTCATAGATTAAAATGCCTAGGGCTAAAAAAGCCAGAAAATAATGATAAGAGGCCACTTGAAGAAATATCTGAACTTGAAACTCTATCAAATGACCAGCCTCCACCAAAGAGACCAAAACTTCAACAGACTAGTTTCAGTAGCTTTGGCATTTCAACACAAAAATATTCAATTCACCACTCAATATTTCAATCAACCAGTATTGACCACTCCGGGAGTATTGAGCGGGGTGGTTTAAACCGGTTGAAACTGCCCCTGGTTTTGACCGCCCAACCTTGCCAGATATGGCACCAGAATATTTTGGATGGCTTCGAGAAGAAACTTCACAATCTCTAATAAAGTCAACAGTGCCTCAGGGTACTTTACTTGCACCGGAAGATGTCTTGAAACTAATTAGGTGTCAGTGCGAGTCGGAGGAGCCGTGTTCATCACTGCGTTGCGACTGTAAAAAAGCCAGACTTGGGTGTTCTGTGTTCTGCGTGTGTCAAGGGACAATTATTTGCAAGAACAAGCAAACAGTTTGAAGGAATGACTGAACAGTTGTACTGATTTGTTGAACTCTTTCTGAGTATTTGGCTGGTGTAAATGATAATATGCAAGCATATAGTTTTATGTTTGTGTACACCATTTTGAAGAATTTCCATTTCAAGTGTGGTTTCATGTTACCTCTATTCAGGAAGGGACCCTTCTCTTTACAGCCATATTGAAAACAAGCAATAATCATACAGTATGATTCTAATATTATACAGATGTATACCAGCTGCAAAGTTTGCATAGGATTATACTTTGTGATGTTTTCATATTTCATCTATATCCAGTCAAGAATACTTGTCTAGTGTTGGATTGTTGTTTCGTTGGTGAAAGTTTTTTCTCCCCTGGGTGTAAAGAGTGACAAATACATTTGCTTGTCAGCCATCTTGAATGCATAAACATAGTTTTACACACTAAAAGGTTGTTATACACATCAAAATGTCAAATGATATGAGTTTTACACACTAAAAGGTTGTTATACACATCAAAATGTCAAATGATATGAGTTTTACACACTTAAAGGTTGTTATACACATCACAATGTCAAATGATATGAAGAAAGTAACTATGAATAGGTTTGAGCCAATCAAACCGTAATTTCAAGTTAAGTTTCATAGTTTAACGTAACATAGCAGCCTTCTCGGCTGCCATCTTAAGAGTCATTTCCCAAGGGAAGTGCCTGTAGTCTCTGCCTTGGTCCACAAACACAAATCTGCAACAAAAGTGATTGTTTGGGAGCATTGAAAACCATATTTAGGTAAAAACTGATATTTGGAAGCCATCTTGGACGCCATCTTGAATTTCTCAAAATGCTCAATGATGTCAGGGTGACATCACTTAGATTCTTTTAGGGGAATGTCTTGGCTGTAAGAATCAGCCAAGAAAAAACTTTGAACCCTATTTCCAGGTCCCCACAGAATATGCAGTTTTTCTGCCGGACTACAACCAACACAACAGATTCATCTTTCTGATTTGACAAGATTTCATTTATAATGCTTAACCTGAATCCATAGATATTGTTACAGGCAGGCAGATGTAGATGTTTTAAGGTAGCTGTCCGCAGAATGTCCACGATTAGTTTTAACACTTTCTATTTAGGCTTTCGCCCTCACGCCGCGACCTGTGCAAAATCCGTTAGGGCAGACAACAATCCAATCAACGGTGGGCTACATATCACGGCAAAGCACTTAGTGAGTTTCGACTAACATAATGCTCCAAGATAAATTAAGCGCCCGTCTGAAATTGGACCTTAAAAAGGCCTGGGCTCCACTAACCTCTCGTTGGTCGGTTTTCTGGTCTATTAGCGGCAGGGTTTGAGATGTCATTTTATCTCAGTGTCGGGTAAAAGTTCCACAACATCGGAAGAAACGTCTCCAAAATGATCTAAATAGTATTTATGGGGACGTTATACCTCATATCAGTTCCAAATATATAGGAAATGCAACCCTCTGTATCATAACTGAATTTTAGTTCTATGGATGGCTTCCCTTGTATTTGTTTAATAATTCATAACTCCCGGTAAGGCGTTTTTCTGGTCCGAAAAGGAATTATACTTTTCTTATTTCTGCTTTCGTGCAGAAAAACACATATAAGAAAAATAATACATGTATAAGAAAAATAATATGTACATGTAGATACACCCTGTTACATGTATATAGGGCTTTAATTATGGAACGTTACCCATGTATTTAGAAGGTCTAAGCCTGCCCAGGAAAACTGCTTCGAGTCGGCCCGTCCATGCTTATAAACCCTCTTGGTTTCATTGGGCGGCAGGGATTGAGATGTCATTTCATCTCAATGTCGGGTAAAAGTCCCACAAAATTGGAAGCAACGTCTCCAAAATGACTTAAATTGTGGGAACGTTAAACCTCAAATCAAACAAACAAATACCCATGTATTTAAATAACTAAATGTATGTGCAAGGCACTTTAAAAACTCCCCAGCAGGCACACATCGCTAGGGCAACGTCAACTCGACGTTGCACCGACGTAGATGTGACGTTGCATGAACGTCATGACGTTGTACCGACGTTGATGTGATGTCAGAATTACGTCATGTTCCTGCTGGGTCCTCGGCCTCCCTAGGAGTGAGTCAAGGAGGCATGAAGCCTCCGTGGGGTAGTGGTTACGCTACTCTCCTTGTAAACCAGTTGAAAACCAGGGATCGCAGGGTCGATCCCGGGCTTCTTCAGACTTTCGGATGATTCTTTAAATCGACGTCCCGTCTCCGTATTGCCTTAGCTGTTGGTAGGACGTAAAACTAAAACACTCCCTCCCTCTCTCCAACAGTCTCTATGAACTTAACCCTTATCTTGCTGTTCACCACAACCCCTATCTTTGCAAACAGTGTAGATCCAGATCAGATGGCTTCTGAAGAAGCCATCTGATCAGGATCTACACTGTTTGGCATTCAGTTTATGAATTTGTAGCAATAAATTACATCAAGTAATTTGATTGGTTGATAGACAGAAATGGGTGTGGCTTAAATGAATATTCAGCAAGATAAGGGTTAAATGCGTTTAGCCCGTCAATGTTCAAGCCTTTCCTTTTGGATTATGGATTCCATTTTTGAATGTTGAAAATATCTGAGATCACTGATGAGGGCTAATTGGCCGAAACTAGCTAGTCTGTCCCAGAAAACGTGTACACTCCATTTTTTCCAGTTCTGTGGTGTATTCCTTGCTTCCAAAGGATAATCCTTTCTAGAACATTTCAATCCCTTCTTGGGATTAGGTTACATTTTGAGTTTTAAGATACTCCGGAACAACAACAATGAAAAGTAGAAGTAAAGCAAAGATCAGGAATCGATACAATTAACTTACTCCACCCATCAAAGACACCAAAGGGAAAGAAATACAAACATTAAGCGACCAGACCATAATGGAAACCTAAACAAAGGAAGGCCATAAGGACAGTTACTTTCTCACAAAATGGCCATATGGCCATCAAAAATTAAAAGACACAAGTGATACACACAGTAAGTAACAAACAACAACATAAATATATCGCCACAGAAGAACCGCCTTGGAACGGTCAGTGGAAAGATTTCCACTGGGGGACTTTAATCGATTTTACGTGGCCACAATCCTCGCCCTTACTTCCGTCGCGATTTAGACAAATAATTTGTTCAGTCCGCATGAAGGCCTCCTAACTCATCAGTGCAACATGTCCGTGAACACAAAAAATCAAAGAACCACAGAGGTGAGACAACGGTGAGGACTCGACAGCAAGAAACCACTGAAATGCTGGAGCAAAAGAAAACCAACAGTTAGACTCCGATGGGCCCGACCAATGACAGTCACAATCACTTTACATAACTGTCTGTTTGTTTAAACTGAGGTTTAACGCTCCCACCCCCACCCCGGCAAGACTGTTTAAGTCATTTTGACACATTGTTTCCAATTTTGTGGGACTTTTAACCCGACATTGAGATGCCGGCGCCTGTACATATGTAGCTCAATCGGATGCGCATCTGACATGTGATCAGGAGGACGCGGGTTCTATACCTGCCGGAGTCGGCAACATTCTTTCATGGAGATTGATTATGAAATCTTCTCTACGGTCATTCTCTCCCGCTGATTCAAGAAGGGCAGTTGTCAGTCTCTGGCGAAAGACTGTGCACTGTACTGGGTAACCGCTTACGTGTAAGCCTGCCCAGAAAAAGGCGATAGTTAAACTGACCGGCTAAAAAGACCTAAACTAGTGTTGACTTGGCCGTTATTTTCCAATACAAACAGACAAACCGGCCCCCGCCCATCGGGGCTTGAAGAAATAGATGGGCTGCATGATGCTTCCAAGCAGAGCTGAAACCGACTGCACACGAGTACTGGTAAACCGCTTAGAGGATTTAAACCTGCACAGGCAAAGCGATGCGAGTCCATGTTTATAAATCCTATTGGTTTTATTGGGCGACAGGGCTTGAGATGTCATTTCATCTCAGTGTCGGGTAAAAGTCCCACAACATTGGAAGCAACGTCTCCAAAAAGACCTAGATAGTGTTGACGGGGACGCTAAACCTCAAATCAAACAAAACAAACAAACAGACAAACAAACGAGATGAAATGACATCTCAAGCCCTGCCGGCGGATGAAACTATAGTGCTGGTTATATTTTTCTAGTCCTTTAGGATCATTGATTCCATTGCAGAAATTTTAAACTATTTGAGAGTCACTGATGAGGCCTAATTTGCCGAAACTAGCTAGTCTTGCCCAGAAAAAGAAACTTCTACACTCTACGGTTTTCAGTTTAGTATTGTTGTCCTTGCTTCCAAAGGATTGCCCCCTTTCATAGAACATTACATGTTCAGTAAAATTCCTGTTTTATGACCACCTTTTGGACTGTTCAAAAGTGGTCTTAAGACCACTTTTGAACAGTCTCAAAGGTGGACTCTTTCAAGAAGATACTGATTGCAGAACATCCACAGCAAAAATAGCTGAAACTTTTTTAATATGTTTTTTAAAGGGCACTTTGTCTTAAATTTGAGGTGGTCTTAGTAGCGAAATTGCACTGTACATGTACATGTGTATGCATTGACTCGCATCGACTTCCCTGGACAGACTTAGACCTAAGCCGTTTATCCGCACTCGTGTGTGGTCGGTTTCAGGTCAGCGTGGAAGCACCATACCGCACTCTTTCTCACCCTCGCCATTGCTAACCCTTTTTGTACCAAGTGGAATCTTTCTCCTTATATTTAGCAGAGGTTCATTTCAAAATTTGGTGTCAGGTTGTTGTCATCAGAATTTATTGGGAAAATGACTGAACTTTTAGCAAACAGTGGAGGCCCTGATCAGACGCCGCGTTCTGTGGCATCTGATCTGGGCCTGCACTGTTTGCCAGGGTACCCTTTCTGGGGTTTCTGGTACCAAATGGTACAGGTTGCCGCCAAATGTACAAATGTAGAATTGCTGTGCCATAGACCCGGAATTATTGTTTTTAACATATCATTTTCACTTTGTCTTCATCTTTTATTTTACCATCACTGTATGTATCCCTTTGCCGAGCCGAAGGCTCAGAGGTGAGCTAGTCGTTTGCCTGTCTGTCTGTCAACATTTTCAAACACCTTCACCTCTGAAACCACTGAGGCGATTGAAGTCAAATTTCATGTGGAGCAGCCATGGGACGGTGAAATGAAAGTTTGTTCTCGGGGTCATGGTCTCATGACCAAGATGGCCGCCATACCCATATATGGTAAAAACCTTAAAAAATCGTCTCTTCCGGAACCAGTGGACCGATTGCCATGAAACTTGGTATGCAGCATTGGGGACTCGAGCCCATTATTATTTGTTCAAATGCTGACCCTCGGATGACCTTGACTAATTTTAGGCCAAGGTCAAATTTGATCACATATACCTTCGTACATCGGAAAAAGCAAAAATTGTTGTATTTTTCAGAAACTATTTTGCAGCCTTAGGTTTGAAAATTGGTAGATGCAGGTAGCTAAATCAGTGGATGAAACGTCATGGGTATTCAGGGTAATGCTTATTCTTTGACCTTGGCCCAAGGTCATTCAGCTATGAAAATTAAAACTCGGAAACCACTAAGCCCTTTGTAACCAAATTTCATATAAACACCTTTAGAAACAAGGAATTGAAACTTAATTCAAATGAGTTAAGTCACTGCCATGTTCATATAAGGTAAAAACCCTCCAAAAATCTCCTTCAGGTCTGCGTGGAACCAAAAATGATGAACAATTTCGATAGTTTTTCTTATTTCTGCTCAAAACATAGATTGTGGATACCAGCACTCGATATTTTTCTTATTTCTGCTCAAAAACATAGATTGTGGATACTCGTTAGAACCGCCTCGAATTTTTGAGCAGAAATAAGAAAAATAATGTATACCCCTGCAAACTCCAAACTGTATAAAAGTGGGGTTTAAGGGGGTCAAGTTATATAGGCGTTTTCGTGGTGAATATATGTGTTAATCCACCTTATGTTTGTTTGTTTGATTTGACCTTTAATGTCCCCGTCAACACTGTAAAGGTCATTTTGGAGACGTTGCTTCCAATTTTTTGGGATTTTAACCCGACATTGAGATGAAATGACATCTCAAGCCCTGCCGCCCAATGAAACTAATAGGGTTTATAAGCATGGACGGGCCGGCCCGCACCGCATAGTCTGGGCAAGCTTAGACCCTCTAAGCCGTTTACCAGTGCTCGTGTGCGAGTCGGTTTCAGCTCTGCGTGGAAGCATCGTGCAGCCCACCTATTTCTTCAAGCCCCGATGTGTGGGGCCATTCCTGAATTTCAAACAAAGCATCACGTGAACAAGTCCGTGAAATGAAGACCCCCTACACCCCACTTTATATAGAGAAAACTGGGGTTTACGGGGGTATACATTATTTATCTTATTTTTCCTCCAAGACATAGGTTGTGGGTACTCGTTAGAACCGCCTCAACGAGCACCCACAACCTGTGTTTGCCATATTTTTAAGGAAAATATCACAGATTTTCATCAGAAAAGTAGCTATTTTGGAGATGTGAAAAAATGCACTATGTCGCACGGGCGTGGTTTCGTAATGATGGATTAATCTATTTTTATTTCGTGATATATATAGTTGGATAAATTTCAGGGATTTGTGTAGTGTAGGTCGGCGTAAATAAGTCAAAATCCAAGCTAACAAAGGCAGTGGTTGCTCAAATTATCTGGGCATGTGCAAATATATTTTGATTGACAAAACAGCAACCATAGTCGGATCGTGTACACCTTGTCGTGCCGGACCACATCATCGTTGCCATGGCCAAGATACACGAACGTTCCGGCATTGGAAAAGGACAATTTGATCAACGCCAAGGAGTTGCGTAAGTTATCTCCATCGAATCTGGACTGGAATCATGGGTTGGGCTTGGCAAACAGTGTAGACCCAGATCAGACGCACAAGGTCTACATTTTTCGCATAAAAACTGTAATTCTTGTAATTTAAGCGTTACATCATTACGATATTACATCCGTGTGACAAAACTGCATTCTTTCATTTCTCCAAAAATGGTTACTTTTCTGATAAAATTGGTGAAATTTGTTTTCTTAATTTACTCCAAACATAGGTTGTGTGTGCTCGTTAGAACCGCCTCATTGAGGCGGTTCTAACGAGTACCCACAGCCTATGTCTCGGAGCAGAAATAAGACAAATAATGTTTACTCTGTAAATCCCAGTTTTTTTCTGTATAAAGTGGAGTTTAGAGGGATGTTCATTACATGGACTTCTTGACATGATGCAAAACAGTTTAAATCTCAGCCCAGGACGTTTTCACTGCCTACACTCAGAAACGATCGCCCCACCAACACTCACCATGCCTTGATGGCAAAGAAAGAACTGCCAACACGGGAGGGTCGAGTATCCCTGAATGCTGGCTAGAAAAAATCGTTATAAACTTGGACTTTAGCTGTTTCGTGTAACCTATAGGTCATTTAACCCAAGGTCATTTAACTAATGCTCCATTTGTAGCCAAATCATATGAATTTTAGGACCAAACATGCCAACATTATTAATATCAGTGTGGTCACATGACCAATATGGCCGCCATGCCCACATCAGGTACAAACCCTTCAGAAATCTTCTCCGGAACCAATGGATCCATTATCAGGTCACATGGCCAAGATGGCTACCATGGTAAAAAGCATTTAAAAAGTCTTCCAAGAAATCAAATGGCCCCACAAACTCTCAGCACTCAGGAGAGCGGCTCAGGACCATTGGTCCTCTGGCTTTTTATTCTCGCCACTGACTCCCGGACACCTGCAAGGGGAAGATGATAGAACTGCAGTGTCAGGAGAATCGGGACATTACTAAAACACGCTAACAAATACATTGTCGGCCCCCGCTCATTGGAGTTGAAACCGACCGCACGAGTACTGGTAAACCGCTCAGAGGATCTAAATAGAAGTGGAGGCAATGATCAGGAATCGATACAATCAACCCACAGCTCCCATCAGACACACCAAAGGAAAAAAAACACAAACATGAAGCAACAGACGCCAACGGAAACATCAACAGCGGAAAGCCAAAAAGGACATTTACTTTCCCACAAAATGGCCAATAAAATGATATAAGCGACACAAACACCCAAAGACAAACCTAACAAAAGTAAACCGCGACAGAAGAACCGCCTTGGAACGGTCAGCGGAAACGAATTCCACTTGGGGGTGGGGGGTGGGGGGGGTGCTTAAATCGATTTTACGTGGCCATAATCCTCGCCCTTCCGCCGCGATTAAGACAAATAATATGTTCAGTCCGCATAAAGGCCTCCTAAGCCTGCCGAGGTAAAGCGGTGCGCGTTGGGTCGTCCATGCTTACAAACCCTTTTGGTTTCATTGGGCGACAGGGCTTGAGATGTCATTTCATCTCAATGTCGGGTAAAAGTCCCACAAAATTGGAAGCAACGTCTTCAAAATGACCTATACAGTGTTGACAGGGACGTTAAACCTCAAATCAAACAAACAAACAAGTACATTGTAAATTTTACACCCAAAACATGAAAATTTTCAGATGAAAAATTTCAATGTTCCTCTTATTTCTGCTCAAAACTTAGATTGTGGATACTCGCTAGAACCGGTTCTAACGAGTACCTACAATCTATGTTTTGGGGCAGAAATAAGAAATTTTTCTTACTTCTGCTCAAAAAACTAGATTGTGGGTACTCAATAGAACCGCCTCGAATTTTTGAGCAGAAATTAGAAAAATAATAATTACCCCTGTAAACCCCAATTTTACTGTATAAAAGAGGGGTTTAAGGGGTCAAATTAAATAGGCGTGTTTTCGCGATGAATATATGTGTTAATCCACCTTATATTTTTCTCATGACAAACGAGCCCGTGCTTTGCAATCGGTTGTTTATCGGATTAGTACGGAACCCGGGAAGGGACATGCAATGTTTTTTAAATATGTTGTGCGAACAAGATATTATTTTGTGCGCACAAGATAATATGTTGTGCGCACAAGAAATTATTTTGTGCGCGCAAGATAATATCTTGTTCGCACAACTTAATATCTTGTGCTCACAAGATATCGTCTTGTTTGCACGACTCAGATCTTGTTCGGAGAACATAATATATTATGCGTCTGTTTAAATTGTGCATATAAGAAAATATGTTGTGCGAACAAGATATTATCTTGTGCGCACAAGATCTTGTGCGCACAATATAGTAAGTTGTGCGAACAAGATAATATCATGTACGCACAAGATATTATGTTGTCTGCACAAGATCTATGTTGTGCAAACAAGATAATATGTTGTGTGAACAGGATACTATGTTGTGCGAGCAAGATAATAACTTGTGCGCACTAGATATTAACTTGTTCGCACAACATTTAAAAATTTAAAATAAATTGCATGTGCCTTCCAGGGTTCCGTAGATTAGCAAGTGGCTTGGGAAACTTGTGCAGAATTTTAAGCAAATGCTGGATTAAGGACTATACAAAATGGCTGACAACCTGTATTGAAAATTTGACAAGTGTGAAGATGAAAATTGTTTTAAAAAGAAATTATGACTAATATGAATTTTTTGGTGATTGATTCCATGAAAGCATAACATTTTGGCTTTATGTAGCTCTATTGCTACTAACATTTAGTTTTCAAAAGGCAAAAACAATAAGGATGAAAATTGTAAAATTTCAAACGTCACTGCAGAGCTGTCATTTCATCCAATGTTTCTTTTTAGCACAAATCAGTCCTTTGTATAACCTTTCCTAACAAAACCTACCAATGGTTTTCAAAAATTCTTTCCCATTACAAAATTGACCAAATTTTCATCTTGCCACTTGAAGTTGAAGAAACATGGATGCTCTTGAGCACATGGTGAAAACATGTAAACAAAAAGAAAGTAGTTCCTTCTATTTACTGTGGTCTGAATTGGTCATAACCTCTTGAGAGTCTGTTTGAACTGAGGTTTAATGCCCCATCCGCACCATTGAGGTTATTTTGGCGATGATGCTTCCAATTTTGTGGGAGTTTACCCGACATTTGAGATGAAATGACATCTCAAGCCCTGCCACCCAATGAAACCAAAATGTTCTATTCATTGGAGGTTCGACTTACACCACTTTGCCTGTGCAGGCTTTGTTCTTCTAAGTGGTATACCAGTACTCGTACAATGTGTGGTCAGCATCAGCTCTGCGTGGAAGCACCATGCAGCCTGATGTATTACTCCAAGCCCCGATCGCTGGGGCCCCAACCTCTGGAGAGTAAAAAATGTACCGTTTTCATTCTTTACCTATTGTGTACAAAACCAAACCTTCCACTTCACAGGGACTAGTTTCATAGAGAAAAAAAGGGTAGATTTTTTTTCTCTTTGAAACAAGTACCTGTCTCAAGGTAGAGGGTAGATTTTTTTCCTCTATGTAACAAGTGCCTGTGTTCCACATTATATAAAAGCGCAAGACTATATTTTAAAATTTAGGAATGCCAGGTTGTGTTTCTCTTCAAAATGAATCTAACAAATGGCTGAACTTTCTGCAAACAGTATAGGCCCTGAGCAGATGCTGCATTATGCTCTCCTTCTTTTATGTGATGTGAGTTTCCACACTGTTACTGACTTTATCCTGTGGATCAGAAACAAATTTTCATGGAGACTGACTGTGAAATTTTTTCTACTCTCATTCTATCACTTCATCCGATTCAAGAAGGGCAGTTGTCATTTTCTTACATAAAATTACTTGGCACTGATTAACAGCTTATGTACAAGCCAGCTCAGAAAAAGTTAACGTCCCCCATCCGAAGGAATTAGGATGTTGCCTCTGGTGCAGGAAACCCCATCCCTGGTTTGATCCCATAAAGCGGTAATTTTCGTGTCCGATCATGCTTCACTGGCATCATTAGCAGGGATGAATGCCACATAGTGCACTGTCCTTCGGATCGGAATGTTAACTGGAAGCCCTCTATGCAAGACCCCACCCCTGTGCAGGTTAAAAAATCCCTACTGTTATTACATGACTGTGTACGCTTTCATCTTGCAACCCTGGAGTGTATGTAATGTACACCTGCAAATCTGCTGCGAGTAATGGTCAGAGATGACAGACCGATCACATTATCAGTAGAAAAATAACAGTTTACCATGACACAATGCAACCACCATACATAATAATAAATTTCCTTGTTCAAGAACCGTGGCTAATTTTCAAAGGAAGTTTTCCAGAAACAGTTAAAATAAAGAAATATTCCGGTCTGCAAAATACATCGAAAAATGCTGTTTTTATTGCGCTGCGTACCAACGCAGCGCCATTTGTAATGGTACGCAGCGCCATTTGTAATGAGTTTGAGACACGGGCTATGTAATCATGAAACTTGACTTTTCAATGATGTAAGCGAATTGTCAGTTCCCGAAGTTCGCGTTATTGATAAAATTAAAACACTTTTTTAACAATTTTAATTTGCTACTACATTCAATTATACATTTGAAATCTGAATTTTTGCCATTCGAATTCTATTTTTGATAAATTCTGGATTTTTAATAACGAACTATGTTTTTTGTTTTAATCATCGAAAGGGTATTCGGTTTTGATGATTATTTTATTTTCAGTCAGTACAGTCCTGAATATACTCCTGATATTTCATTGTTGAATTATCCCAAAATTAAAATTCATTGTTTGAAATGGATGACAGAAGTCTGTGGGTGTTTAAAATAGATTACAGTGCTTTTACACAGAATTGTACAATCTACTGTTTAAACGTATCCCTTTCGATTCCAATGATTGTTTACTGCGCAATATTTAAGACTGTTTCTACAGCAAAGGTTAACCCTTTCAACCCTGAAGCCCGGCACAGATACTAAAGCAAACATGTAGATCCTGATGAGATGGCGCATAATGAGCTACCTTATAGGGATATATAACTTGTTATCCTGATGACTCGTTTAAGCTAGATACTATATAAAGTAGAACGGACGTGCCCAAAGTCAGTGATGGTAGAGTCCACGCCGATAACTTAGGGGTGGAAGGGTTGAAGAGGGTAAATAAATCAAAGCACTGACAGCACTGATAGGTCGAGTTTCTTTTAGTGCAGATTGAAAATATGGTCCTGAAGGGGAACTTGAACTGTTTCGTTTAACCCTTTACCCTTAGCGAACAGTGCAGACCCTGAACCGACACCGCGTTCTGATATGGGTATACACTGTTTGCAAAACCCAACACCTGATTGCAGTCCAGATTCTACAGATAATTCTCTAAGACGTAAATAACGCTTTTTTTTTATTTGAGGTTTAACGTCCCCGTCAACACTGTAAAGGTCATTTTGGAGACGTTCCTTCCAATTGTGTGGGATTTGTACCCGACACTGAGGAGAAATAACATATCAAGCCATATCGACCAATGAAACCAATAGGGTTTATAAGCATGGACTGTCCGACTTGCACTGCTTTACATGGACAGGCTTAGTTCCTCTAAGCGGTTTACCACTGAGTCCTCGTGTGGGGTCGGATTTCAGCTCTGCGTGGTAGCATCATGCAGCCCATCTATTTCTCCAAGCCCCGATGGACGGGGGCCGCCCGACATTGAGAGGAAAAGACAACACAAGCCTGTCGCCCAATGAAACCAATAGGGTTTATAAGCATGGACGGGCCGACTCGCACTGCCTTGCCTGAGCAGGCTTATATCCTCTTAGCGGTTTACCAGTACTCGTGTGCGGGTCGGTTTCAGCTCTGCGTGGAAGCATCATGCCGCCCATCTATTTCTTCAAGCCCCGATGGGCGGGGGCGGTTTTTTTTTGTTGTTAATGATCCTTACCTTGATTTCCTAAAAAACACGCCTATATAATTTTGACCCCCTTAAACCCCACTTTTATATAGTGAAACTGGAGTTAACGGTGATACCCATTAGTTTTTCTTATTTCTGATTAAAAATAGCTTGTAGATGCCCGTTAGAACCGCCGGGCCGAGGCGGTTCTAACGAGTAATCACAATCTATATTTTGAACAGAAATATGATAAATATCAGATTTTCTTCTATCTGAAAGTTTTTTTTGACGGTAAAATTTTCAATGTATTTTAATAGGTGTTCTTTGGTAAAGAGTGATAGTCACGTGAGCGCAACGTTGAAAGTTGTTAGCTAAGTAACTTTGGTCGATTGGGAAACAATCGACCCAAAAAGTGTTTTTTTATGTTTGTCTGGGAGGGGTGGAATTAACAGTGATTTCCGACATTGTTGGTTACTTCCCATCAGGCACATGACGTAATTGTGACGTCACATCAACGTCGGTGCAACGTCATGACTTTAATGCAACGTCACATCTACGTCGGTGCAACGTCATGACATTACACCGACGCTGAGTCGACGTTGCTCTTGTGACGTGTGCCTGCTGGGTTATTGATATTCTCATACTGATTTTAAACTACAGTATTTAAAACATTCATTATGCAATGAAAAATGGGACTGAAAATTTAAGTAGAACAATTATTTTTCTTTCATCCAATGTTAAATTTGAGAAAATCAAATAAAAACAAATTAGGTCATTTTGAGGTTGTTTTAATTTTTTCGGGATTTTCGGAGCTGGAAAAATGCCAGTACAGGTAAAGTCCCTTGATTCGACATGAGGCATGATGATCCCAATTGTCCCGTATGTACAAAGAATCTGTCTTCCGTCGGACCATTAGAGAGTGGAATGCTCTTTCCGATTCATTTCCACAGTTGAAGGTGCTAATAATACTGAAACTTATTTTGCCTCTTTCGTGAGAGCCAGGGATAACTTCACAGGTCCTGATCTTTGAATGGCATTTGACGTATTCTCAGAAATAATTCCGAATGCTGATTCTGGTATGTGACTCTTCCGATGGAGAAGAACCAGCATTTCCTAGGGTCATCCCAGAAGGCAAATACAGAGTCACTCACCTCAGAGTGCATAGGACACATCAGTGTTTTTCACACGGTGCATCGTGACATTGACATTTGACCCTTGACCTCGAAAATCTATAGTGTTCATCATCGCTCCACGGGAACATCTGTGGAATGTTTGATACTTCAATGATGATAGCTTTGCCTTTTATCCTGTTCACAATGTTTTCAATGTCAAGTCCATTGTTAACTTGGCATTTGACCCTTGACCTTGAAAATCAATAGGATTTATTCTCTCTCCATGGGGAACATTTATGGAAGGTATGATGCTTCTCCGATGATTGCATTGTCTTTAATCCTGTTCACAAGTTTCCGGACACACGGACACCCACACAAACACCCACATACGGACGTATGGTATCGACCAGGGGATAATAACGGACAATCATGTAATGTGTCATTGACTGGTGACAGACAGATCTCAAAGCTATAATTCTGAAGTCATTCAAAATGCCTAAAGTATTCTGTTGCTTATTTGCGGCGAAATGCTCTTTATGACCTGCTCGCGATATTTCATACTCTTGTTCCACTTTCTCTGTTTATGATTTGTACTGCCCGCAATTGGGAATGGCCTTAGAAAACCTTTCCTATAATGAATCGGTAAGAAAAGGCTTATTCTCATGTATTAGGTCCAACTCTTTAAAGACATGCACAATTATGAAATCTTTTAATGAAATTAAAGGTAAACTAGATCGCGCAGTCGATGGTATACCATCGCAATAACCGCTTTTTCTACGAATAACACTAATGACTATGTATTAGCTAGTCAAAACTACATATAAGTTAAAAAAAAAGTAGCAAAGGACATTCTAACTGATAAGCAACGTTTCAGGAGTGTAACTCTTATAGTTTAGAAGATATGGCAAAGCCATACGTTTTTACCTTTGACCTTGGGATCATGTTGAGGTCCACCAAAATTATCCCATTTTATCCTATATTCCAACGGCCATCCAATATCCAAGTTTCAGACGTGTAACACCAATAGTTTAGAAGATATGACAAAGTCATACTTTTTAACTTTTGACCTTGGGGTCTTGTTGAGGTCGAGGTCACACCAAAAGTATCCAAATTTATTCTATATTCAAAGGGCCATCCAATAACCAAAGTTTCAGAAGTGTAACTCCAATAGTTTAGAAGATATGGCAAAATCATACTTTTTGATCTTTGACCTTGGGGTCATGTTGAGAACGAGGTAACACCAAAAGAAGCCCAATATATTCTATATTCCAAGGGCCGCCCAATAACCAAAGTTTCAGGAGTGTTACTGTGATAGTTTAGAGGATATGACAAAGTCATACTTTTTACGGCGTAGCCGTTATGTTTTTGCTTCTGTCCTACATTTTTCGTTATTCCATTGGTCAATAAAACCACATGTCCAAGGAGATGACCATTTCATTGGTCAATGATTTGCATAAATAAATCTGCTAAAAAAACACGACAGTTTACCGAAGTTTTAAACTAGGAAATGTTTCATTTTTTTATGTGAGACATGAATGAAAAATATATACAGTTTCGGCTTGCTCACCGTCTTGTCCTTTGATGACCATACGTCATATGTATAATTGTGTTTCTGGTGAATTCTGAAACTGCTGCGGTGAATAGCTATTTTGACCTAATTTCACGTGGTTGGTCTACATAGCGAAAGGAACCATTTCGCGAAAGGAAGGTTCCTTTCGCGAAAGGAAGAATTTTCTGCGAAAGGAATTGTTTGTTTGATTTGAGGTTTAACGTTCCCATCAACACTGTGTAGGTCATTTTGGAGACGTTGCTTCCAAGTTTGTGGAACTTTTACCCGACATTGAGATAAAATGACACCTAAAGCCCTGTTGCCCAATGAAACCAATAAAGAGATATAGCATGACAAAAACATGTAATAATCGCATTACAAATTGACAGATGTTTAATTTACAATATATGCCCAATAAAAGTTGCAGTGTACCATTTGTCTTCAGCATACTTTATGTCCTCCATTTTAACACAAAATGGACATTTTCGAATATCATTAATGTTATATATTAATTCTGAAAAGGAATAAGTGTAATTTGAGTTTTAGTTCGGTGCACATAAGATCAAGTTTCCGTCCGTTTGTCTGCTCGTCCGTTTGTTCGTCCGTCTATGCGTTTACGTTCACCATGGCGACAACCCTAAATGTTAACCCTAGAATTTGTGTTCAAAAACAGTAAATGATAAAGTTTTCTTATTTGTTGTGCATATACTTGCGATCATAAATGAAATGAGGTCATGTTTTTAACCTTGACCTTTTACATTGACCTTAGCTCAAACAGGCGGGACACCGCCCTCTGCAAAGCTATTTTACCTCGCGTGCCATCTGAATTGTTTGAATACAGTAAACCAGTTCATAGCTAGACAACTGTTGCTGTCACTATTGTAGCTCATATTTCTAAACAACCTTCCAATTAAATCTACGCCGCATATCTTTTTTAAAGATATTTCTTGTTACCTTTGACCTTGGGGTCATGTTGAGGTCAAGGTCACACCAAAAGGAGCCCAATTTATTCTATATTCCAAGGGTCATCCAATAACCAAAGTTCCAGAAGTGTAACTCCAATAGTTTAGAAGATATGGCAAAATAATACTTTTTGACCTTTGACCTTGGGGCCATGTTAAGGTCAAGGTCACGCCAAAAGTAGCCCAGTGCCATCTACATTCCATTTATTATCCACAGGCAAATTTTGAAAATGTATCTTAACCGGTTTCAGAGGAGATCCATTCCATAGAAACTCGACGGACGTATGTACACGCACACACATACTTACATATAAACATACATACATACAGACCCCCCGGACTGATAGACACTCGACTCTGACACGAAAACAATATACCCGATTTTTCTTCGAAAAAGCGGGTACAAAAGAGTTGTTTTCCGCAGCGCTTTCTCCTTTGCTCCAACATGGAGCAATTTTTTACTTGTCTGTTTTAATGTTGCTTTTCATTTTCATAAAATTTGTCACGTGACAACAAATCTTCAGTTTCTGTTTACACTGCTAAAATACGCGGTTACCATCTTCATTTCCAAAACCCATAGTGTGTGACATGGCTACCGGTGTGGAATTCGAAAAACTAAAATGATATCGCTATTACCGCAAAACTGATTTCATGATCAATGCCAAAAACACTTACAAATACGAAGAAAACGTTATTGCTTCTGTCTGCTACATGTGGTTTTTTTTTTCGCCATTTATATTCTGCTGGATCCCGGGGGCTTTGATTCGACCCGTTTTATGACAATGACGCTTTCTAGTGCCGAAAACCAGTCCGAGAGAAAGCGGATACAACCGAATTACCATTTAATGGAAAGTACATACGCAAAAAAGTAAAACATAAAACCAGTCATAATGCCGAAAAAGGTGGTCGTAAATCATTTTGCTAAAACAGAACTTAAATAGCTTTATTAAATTGTAATTATCGTATGATATTCATCAAATTTTATCCCGTTTTTTAATACATGCGCAATAACACAAATCAGCTGAAACAGTGATGAGGTCGTGATAGATTTCTCTATTGTAAACAAACCGAAGTCAATATTTTGAAAGACGTTTAAAACACCTGAAGTAAAATGACATGAAGATCAGGTTGATGATTCTGCAAAGCCATTGATTTGGCAATTGCAAGACGTAACTGTCATCATCCGATCTCGACTGACAGGGAAATACTACGGGTTTGAATTTCACTAAATCCAGGGTAAGTATTTTCTCGAAATCCAAGATGGCGATGAAATTTACCATGTGGTATTCGGTGAAATTTTCAAAAGTGCTTAAAAATGTAGAAAGTAAGAAAATTATGCCTCGTCTTTGCTACTTGAGAGTACATAACAACTGAAAATGATAATATTTTAAGGGTGAGTGCTCCTGCCTTGTCGGTATCCTTGTTTGAAAATTTAGGGGATTTTGCCTCATTTTGGACAATAAATTGTCGTCTAGTGGTCTTATAGGACCATTATTTGGTCTTAAACTGTAGTTGTTGAATTTGCTTTACATAATGTATTGCTTTTTGAACTTAAATTGCAACCCACAGTGCTGGGTAACAATTTGGAAAATCTTAGTTTATTTTGCATTGCAGTCTAGATGTGTGATTACTATATACCTTAAATCTCTTTTTATTTCGTGATATATTTAGAAACGTACACAGGAATGCTAAAGTCAGGGAAATTTTAAGAAAAAAAATCAAATTCAGTGAAATGTTTGGGAAATACAAAGTTAGATAAATTTCAGGGATGTGTGTAATTGTAGATCGGCGTAAATAAGTCAAACTCCAAGCTAACGAAGGCAGTGATTGGTCACATTATCTGGGAATTTGCAAATATATTTTGATTGGCAAAACAGCAACCATAGTCCCAGCGCGGAAGTTGGATCGTGTACACCATGTCGTGCGTGCCAGAGCACAGCATCGTTGCCATGGCCAAGATACACGAACGTTCTGGCATCGGAACAGCTACCGCTGTGAGGTCAAGGTGTTGCGTAAATTATCTCTAAAGAATCTGAACTGGAATCATGGGTTGGTCTTGACAAACAGTGTAGACCCAGATCAGACGCACAAGGTCTAAATTGTTCGCTTAAAAACTGTAATTCTTGTAATTTAAGGCTTAAATCATTACGATATTACATCCGTGTGTTGGCCCCCCGCCCATCGGGGCTTGAAGTAATAAATGGGCTGCATGATGCTTCCACGCAGAGCTGAATCTGACCCACACACGAGTCCTGGTAAACCGCTTAGAGGATCTAAGCCTGCCCAGGCAAAGCGGTGTGAGTGTCGGACCGTCCATGCTTATAAACCCTATTGGTTTCATTGGGCGACAGGGCTTGAGATGTCATTTCATCTCAATGTCGGATAAAAGTCTCACAAAATTCGAAGCAACGTCTCCAAAATGACCTTTACAGTGTTGACGGGGACGTTAAACCTCAAATCAAACAAATACAAATTTAAAGTGCATTCTTTCATATCTCCAAAATGGTTACTTTTCTGATGAAAAGTGGTGATATTTTTTCTTATTTTTACTCCAAACATAGGTTGTGTGTGCTCGTTAGAACCGCCTCATTGAGGCGGTTCTAACGAGTACCCACAACCTATGTCTCGGAGCAGAAATAAGAAAAATAATGTTTACCCCTGTAAACCCCAGTTTTTTCTGTATAAAGTGGAGTTTAGAGGGATGTTCAGTACATGGACATATAAACATGATGCGAAAAAGTCTAAATCTCAGCCCAGGACTATTTTGAATTTTTCTCAGCCTACACTCAGAGAAAATCGCCACACCAACACTCACCGTGCCTTGATAGCAAAGAAAGAAATGCCAACACGGGAGGGTCGAGTATCTCTGAATGTTGGCGAGAAAAATCGTTATAAACTTGGACTTTGACTGTTCCGTGTAACTTGTATTATCAGTTATCCCCTTTATGAATTGCATTGTAACATGCTGATAAAGATACGCTATCTCAGGACACGTGAGCTTTATCAGGTCAACGTGATAATGCATTTCTATGAACTGGACTACTGAAAAAATGGCAACACTGTAGGAGTGAATGTACAAGGGGGCCCTGTGGAGGCCCTGATCAGGCGCTGCGTTTTGCGGCGTTTGATCTTGGCCTGCGCTGTTTGCCAGGGTACCTGTTTTGGGGTTTCTGGTACAAAATAGGTTAAACTTACAACTATAGAATATTTCTGATACCCGTATACTGTTAATGTACGTGACACAATTTTACAAAACATAACGTACGTAACGTAATGTACCGTAACGTTACGTAAAGAAACTTTACGTAACGTAACCTATATTCACATGCCCCCATGTGATTAGACACCAATGGAGTTACGATGGTAGGGTGACAATGGGCCGAAAAGTCCACTATTTCTGGTAGTAACCCATACTCCCCCTACCCCCCCCCCCCCCTCCCCCCCGTATAACAAAACATGTCATATACCAAAATATTCGTCAGGATTCGTGGTATCTGAAACTGCCGGCATAAATTGGCATTAATGATGGCGAGCTTAGAAATCCGAGTTGGCGCCCAAGATGGCCGCTATAGCTGTAAATTCCAGTTTTTTGTAAAAATATGAATATAAATACCACAAATCATCTTACAAACTTATATTGATTTATTTTTTCTGGTGTAGAAAGAAGATTTGTGCTAGAATATTGATCAACATATCAGGTTTGACTTGAAAACCGATGAAACAAAAGACATTTCATCGTTTTTGTGTCTAGTTTCATAGTCGGTACATAAAAGTAATGCTGACGTTTCAAAATTTTAAACAGTTTTTATTTATCTATTGTTTTATTTTAACTAAGATACTATTCTAAAATACATTTAACACTATTCCCAAGTACATTTATGGTTTGTTATGACTTTTTTTACCATCAATTTAGCCCCAGGATTACACCACCCACGCAGTTTACCAGTACAACTCATTCACATAAATGCTCACACTCTAGGGATTTGCAGGCGAAGACTTCATTTTAGACAACAAGTAGAAGAGGGCATTGACAATAATGCTTAGTTCTGTTTTCATACTATATTATATCTTCAGCCACTAGGAAACACCACCTCTTTATAACAGTGTTTTTCAGGATCCAAGCTCTTAACATCTTAATTAAGCAGTGTTGCCTCCAAACAAAAATAGTAAAATAGTGTTTATCAAATTGACCTGAAAATGACTTTTATTGTCATGTTTGCTGTGTAACTGGCTAGGTTTGGGGGGTTATAAAGTGTTATATCCAAAACTGTGTTATAAAAACTTGTTATAAAGAGGATATGCTGTACAAATAGGTTATAATTTGTTTGGTTTAAGGTTCGACGTCCCCATCAACACTGTATCGGTCCTTTTGCATTTTGGAGACGTTGCTTCCATTTTTGTGGGACTTTTTCGACATTGAGATGAAATAACATCTCAAGCCCTGCCACACAGTTAAACCAAAAGGGTTTATATGCAAGGACGGTCCAACTCGCACCACTTTTCTTGGGCATGCTTAGAATTTCTAAGCGGTTTACTCTGTATATCCTAGGTCTACTGGGCTAAGCAAAATAATCTTAGATTTTATAGCTCCCAATCAATTCGGTAGCTGATATGCACACCGGTGCAATATTGATGACCAATGTGATTGTATGTACAGCAAACCTACAAAAGAAATTGCTGCTGCTTAAACTAGCCCTGAGACATTTGACTCAGTCCCAAGATTTGAAATCTCTTGAAGCTGGAAGGCTGATTTAGGCAGAACATGAATTGCCTTCTTCTTGCCTGTACTATGTAAAGAAGGGCAGGTATCACGACCCATAAGGCAATACAGACAGCATAATTGGCCTTTCATCTGGATCTGGCTTCCTGTAAACAGTATAAACTGGAATATACCTGGTGCAGTCAGCATGAATACCCTTTCTGCCTGTCATCAGCATAAAGCAGGTTAAAGTGATGCACAAGTAGAAAGAAAACATCGGTATCAGAACTGACAACAAGGGCTACGTTAACTCCAAGAGAACTGCTAGTTGCAAATCATTCTACTATCAGCTTCTTCACCGTTGGAATAAAGTTCATGCTGAACAGGAACAACATCAGCGGAAACTTCAGAGCCTTGTTCTCAAGTCAACCTGCACCAACAACAGTAGCATTCTTCTTAAGAAGCGCATGGCAGTTTTCGTTCAGGTACCTAGTGTAAAGTATTATCAGTTTGTTCTTGGTGTATCTACCAATCAACAGTTACTATATTTTTCCTCGTAGACACAGGCGCGTGTGAAGAAACATTCTTTCCACACTTTTGTGAGTCTGTGATTTGAGACTTTTTGCCTCATACTTGTCAAAACCGACATGAATGGTAGCCACCAAAATAACGGTAAGAAGACTGTAAGACAAAAACATAGCAGTCATCTGTTGATATGTCAGTTTGAGACATGATGAATGCTGATTCATTTTAAGTACAAGCATCCCGTCAAATAGTATACAACCAGCAAGTCTTTCTATTTTTTCAAGGAAATCCGACTTATTGGTAGACATCATAGTTTACATTCTTCATCTGTAAACAAACTCACATGAACATGAGCATTTTTGAACGACAAGACCTTGAATGAATGAATTGATGTGTAGAAAGCATATATCTCTTAACCGGTGGCAGTCAGTTCCTCAGACTGTTTCCCCAGACACCTGTGCCATTGACCTGATACCACCCATAGTCTTGAGCTCATAAGATTGTTCTTTGGACCGCCTAACAAGCTAATATGAGCCTTTCCTGCATGATTGACTCAAATGACATTTGACCTATTTTATGGCAACTTATCAAACTGCTCTATCGCTTGAGGAACTTCAACTCCAGTAGCTATATTGTCCAAATGGCAGGGAAAACGGTTCAATTAATGTTAAACTGTCATTGTGAAATAAATCCAGCATTTTGTTAACAGACTTATTATAAGCCTGTGTATTGGTATGGTGTTTGGTAGAGCTTGTAACTATGCATGGGGTCCTTAGCAGTAATGTGTCGTGACAAAAAACATCCTATAAGGGCTTGTTCATGACTTTATTAAGGGCAATTCCTATAATATAACTGGATAGCCAGTTGGCCATTTTGTGGGACAGGAATTGTCCTTTTGGCTTTCCTCTGTTGTTATTTCCATTAAGTTCTAGTTACTTCACGTTTGTTTTTTATTTCCCTTTGGGTCTCTGATGGTAGGTGTAAGTTAACTGTATCAATTTCTGATCATCGCTTTACTTCTATTTTGAGAACAAATCTCTGAAAGTATCCAGTGATGTTGTTGCTGCTCAGCATTAACTTGATTGCAACTATGAAGAAACCGATAGTAGAATGATTTTGCAGGTTCTCTGGGTGTTAACACAGCTCTTCTGTTTCTGCTTCACTTTAGCCAGCTTAATGTTGATAACATATTCTTCAAGACAGACAGGAAAGGTATTCATGCTGACTGCATTTGGTATTCCAGTTCACACTGTTTTCAGGAAGCTAGAGCCAGATGAAAGGGCAATTATGCTGTCTGTATTACCTTACAGGTTGTGATACCTGCTCTTCGTTACATAGTACAGGCAAGAAGAACGCAATAATTATTCATGTTCTGCCTAAATCAGACTTCAAGCTTCAAGAGCTTTCAGATCTTGGTATTGAGTCAAATGTCTCAGGGCTAGTTAAGGCAGCAGCAACTTTTCTGTAGGTTAGCTGTTCGACAACAATGGTGTTAAAAAGTCCAGATTTAGACCTAGTCATCTGCCACCAACTAATAGTTTTTGCCCCATTTGTACAGGTGTGCATATCAGCTACTGATTTGATTGAGAACTATAAAATCTAAGATTAATTTGCCTGGCCCTAAAGACCTAGGGCATATGGGTGATCCTGAAACTGGGTTATTAATTCCATTAACTGATATGGCTGTAAATGCCCTGATCAGTAGAGTGATGACTGAATTTGCTTATAGAAAGAAGAACCATGTACTCAAGCTTGCAAGTAGTAAAGCATGTTTGAATAGTCTAACATTTGTAAGTCGCCCCGCCCATCGGGGCATCGAGAAATAGATTGGGCTGCATGGTGCTTCCATGCAGAGCTGAATCTGACCACACACGAGTACTGGTAAACCGCTTAGAAGGACTAAGCCTGCCCAGCCAAAGCGGTGTGTGTCAGATCGTCCAATGCATAGAAGCCTTCTGGTTTTATTGGGCAGTAGGGCTGAGATGTTATTTCATCTCAATGTCGGGTAAAAGTCCCACAAAATGGGAAGCAACGTCTCAAAAATGACCTTAATATTGTTGACGGGGGTGTAAACCCCAATTAAAACAAACACACAAAAAATAACATTTGTTAGAACTTGTTAACAATACTAGCTCATGTTTATACCGAGGACTATGACAGTTTTAAAACATGTAACATGTACTTGTAGTCTCATTTGGCCTATTAGCACAGCACAATCGTTTTATAACACAATTTTTCTATAACACTGTTCAAAGCCCGAACTCCTAACTAATTGCATAGAAAAATGACAAACAACATGTAAAAGAAGTTATTTTACACTATTCTACCATTTTGTTTAGATATAACACCGAATAACTAAGAGGTTTATGCGTGGATTCCGAAAACAGTATTATAAAGAGGTGGTGTTTCCAAATGACTAAATACATAATATAACATTATGAAAATACCCATAATTCAAATCCATTGGAAGATTTTAATACTACACAAAAAAAATCCAGATAAAAATGATATTTGTCTTATTTCTGTTCAAAACATAGATTTGGGGGACTAGTTAGAACCCTCTCAACGTGGTGATGCTGTCGAACAATCACAAGCTATGTCCTTAAGCATAAATTAGAAAAATAATGCTTACCCCTGAAAACCCAAGTTTTTCTGTATAAAAGTGGGGTTCAAGGGGGTCAAAATCATGTGGGCATGTTTTCGTGATGATATGAAAACAGAACTAAGCATTATTGTGAATGTCTTCTACTACTAAATTGTCTAAAATGAAGCACACGCCTACAAATCCCTTGTGTGTGAGCATTTATGTGAATGAATTTTACTGGTAAACTGAGTGGCTGGGATAATCCAGGGGCTAAATTGATGGTAAAATAGTCATAAACAACCATAAATGTATTTTAGAATAGTGTTAAATGTATTTTAGAAAAATGTCTTAGTTAAAATAAAATAGATATGTAAATCTGTTTAAATTTTGAAATATCAGAATTGCTTTTATGTACCACCTATGAATATAATACACAAAACAATGTATTTATATTCATATTTTACGAAAAACTGGAATTTCCAGCTATGGCGGCCATCTTGGACGCCATCTTGGATTTCTCAGCTCGCCATCATTTATGCCAATTTATGCCGGCAGTTTCAGATACTACGGATCCTGACGAACATTTTGGTATATGACATGTCTTGGTATACGGGGGACGGGGGTGGGGTATTGGTTCCCATTATTTTGGTCCAGAATGTCACCCTACAGTTTCCATTAACTTATAATGGGGAAAATTAAAAAAAAAAAACGGCATTCGCAGATAATCTGACAAAACTTTCATAGAAATATTTCTTAAGCAATTTACGATACCTGCAATATACTTTTAGGCCTCCTGCTCATTTTTATTGGTTGCCATGGAAACTAAAATGCAAACAATAGAAAAAATACATAAAAAAATCATCTTCTCAGAAACCATATACTCTGTGAGGCTGAGACTTTATGAACATACTCACCATATTTGCTTCAACAGGTTTAATGTTTTTTTGGTTTTTTTTTTATGAAATTCTACTCCATAGTATGGTTGCTATGGCAAATGAGTGAGTGAGTGTTTGCGTTTTACGTCCCAGCAACAGCTAAGGTCATTCGGATAATGGACCTCGGTTTAAAGACTCATTCGAAAGTCTGGTGAAGTCCTGCGATCCCTGGTTTACAAGGCGAGTAGCGTAACCACTACACCACGAAGGCTTCTATGGCAACTGAGAGTTTACATGGACTTGGGAAAATTGAACTTACTGCCAAGCCTTTATTTTGAAAAGATTTTCATAGAAATATTCTTTATGTAATCATCTATCTGACATATGATTTTAGGCCAACTTCTCACTTTTATTGGTTGCCATAGAAACTAAAATGTACCCCAAAATAAATAAATAATAATAATAAAAGAAACACTTAAAATCACCTTCTCAGAAGTCATATTCTCTGAGGCTGAGACTTTATTGAAATATTCACCATATTTGCCTTAACTTTTGACGAGGTGAGCTTATGTGATAACTTTTCGTCCGACGTCCGTCGTGCGTCGGTGCGTCCGTGCGTAAACAATTTCTTCAAACGACATCTCCTCCGAAACCACTGATCGGATTTTGACCAAACTTCACAGGTAGTCCCCTTTCAAAGCTATTCAAATGGTTCCGTTCCGTTGCACATCCAGGTCAAGGGAGCCAAAAATAGATTTTTTTAATGAAAACTTAAAAAAAATCTTCTCCTCTGAAACCGCAAGGCCCAGGTCTTTGATATTTGGTATGAAGCTTCATCTAGTGGACTCCTACCAAGACTGTTCTAATTATAGTGCAGGGGCAAAAACTACCCCCGCTCTGTGGCCCTTTGGTTTTACATAGACTTATATAGGGAAAATCTGTAAAAATCTTCTCTGAAACCGCAAGGCCCAGGACTTTGATATTTGGTATGAAGCTTCATCTAATGTACCTCTAGCAAGATTGTTCAAATTTTAGCCCCGGGGCCAAAAATGCCCCCGCTCCGGGACCCTTTGGTTTTACATAGACTTATATAGGGAAAATATGTAAAAATTCTTCTTCTCTGAAACCGCAAGGCCCAGGACTTTCATATTTGGTATGAAGCTTCATCTAATGTACCTCTAGCAAGATTGTTCAAATTTTAGCCCTGGGGCCAAAAATGCCCCCGCTCCGGGGCCCTTTGGTTTTACATAGACTTATATAGGGAAAATCTGTAAAAATCTTCTTCTCTGAAACCACAAGGCGTAGGTCTTTGATATTTGGTATGAAGCTTCATCTAGTAGACCTCTACCAAGATTGTTCAAATTATAGTGCTGGGGCTAAAAATGCCCCCACCCCGGGCCCCTTTGGTTTTACATAGGCGTATATAGGGAAATCTTTAAAAATCATCTTCTTTGAAACTGCAAGGCCCAGGTCTTTGATATTTGGTTTGAAGCTTCATCTAGTGGACCTCAACCAAGATTGTTCAAATTATAGCCCTGGGGCCACAAATGCCCCTGCCCCGGGGCCATTTGGTTTTACATAGACTTATATAGAGATAATCTTTGAAAATCTACTTCTCTGAAACAGCAAGCCCTAGGTCTTTTATAATTGGTATGAAGCTTCATCTAGTGGACCTCTATCAAGTTTGTTTAAATTAAAGCCCAGGGGCCATTTTGGTTTTTCATAGGCTTATGTAGGGAATATAAAACAAAATCTTCTCTGAAACCGGGCCCAGGTCTTTGATATTTTATGTGTAGCTTCATCTAGTTCACCTTTGCCAAGATTGTTCAAATTATAGCCTTTTTGATATTTGGTATGAAGCTTCACCTTTTAGACCTCCCTCAACATTATATACATTATAGCTCTGGGGCTAAAACTGGCCCTCTCCGGGGCCCACTTGTTACACTATGGATCAGTTGAGCGATCCAGAGCCACCATGGCCCTCTTGTTTATGAAATTCGGCTCTTTTGTTTGGTTACTAAGGTAACTTAGAGTTTCCATAGATTTGTAATGGGGGGAATGGAAAGTTTGCATTTACTGCCGAGCCTTAGCAGATATTTTGGCAAAACGTTCATAGAAATATTCGTTGAGCAATTTTCTATCTGCCATATGATTTATGGCTTACCGTCCTTTTTTATACGCCCGTTTGAAAAACGGTCGTATTATGTTATGTCCCCCGGCTTCCGCCCGTCTGTCTGTCCGTCCGTCTGTAAACTTTTCGTTGATGTGGGGCAGCGCATATTGTTTCGAGGTTACGGCACACCAAATATTAATAGAGTTATGCCCCTTTTAATTTTTGTAAACTTTTCGTTTCCGGATAACTCCTCCTACAATTTGAATCCGATCAAGCTGAAACTTCATACATAGTTAGACCATGATGTGGGGCAGTGCATATTGTTTCGAGGTTACGGTACACCATATAAAAATTGAGTTATGCCCCTCTGAATTTTTGTAACCTTTTCATTTCCGGATAACCCCTCCTACAGTTTGCATCGATCAAGCCGAAACTTCATGCATAGTTAGACCATGATGTGGGGCAGCGCATATTGTATCGAGGTTAGGATCCACCAAATATTAATAGAGTTATGCCCCTTGATTTTTTTTTAGAATATATTCGTTTGTGGATGACTGCTCCTACATTTTTATATCCGATCAAGCTGAAACTTCATATATGATTAGACCATGATGTGGGGCAGCGCATATTGTTTCGGGGTTATGGCCATCAAATAATAATAGAGTTATACCCCTTTGAAAAATTCGGTAAACATTTTTTTTCCGGATAACTCCTCCTACATTTTAGATCCGATGATGTTGAAACTTAACATACAGTAAGACCATGATATGGAACATTGCATATTATTTTGACGTTACGGTCTGCCAAATATTACCAGAGTAATACCCCTTTCACAGATGTTTCTAAAAATTCAGTTTCCGGATAACTCCTCTTACATTTTACATACTTTACACATAGTAAGATCATGATCTGGAACAGTGCATATTATTTTGAGGTTACAGTCCGCCAAATATTACCAGAGTTATTCGCCTTCCACATATTTTTCTAAACATATTTTGTTGCCGGATAATGCCTCCCACATTTAACGTCTGATGAAGCTGAAACTTTACGCATAGTTAGACTATGATGTGGAGCAGCGCATATTATTTCAAGGTTACAGTCCACCACTTATTGCCAGAGTTATGCCTATAGTATCCACCAAATATTACCGACGATGACAATTTGTTGGAGACAGTTAGTTTGAGCCATTGAGGGTTATAAATAGTGCCAGGTAAGAGTAAATGGTGCATTTGAGCCCCACCATGCGAATTTGTGTCTTCGAGCATTCCGTCATGACAAATTTTAACTGCGCATGCCCAGCCATTCAGATGGGCCAGGGATATGGCTTTCTGTCTGAAGGTTCCTCTTGATTCACTGCTTGTATGAGCGAGCAGCGAAGGTTCTGGCGAGACTGTGCGGATGCGCAGGCTCGCCTAAACCTTCGCTGCTCGCATAGGCGATAAGTACCAAAATCGCTTGACGGGGCCCATTTATTGTTCCTTTGTTACATTCTACAAACCCAAACTTGTAAAACAGTCAGTATTCATGTATGTATGCTCCATCTTACTAATTGCCACAGGCGTATACTGTCCCGCTTGCGGAGCTCTTGTTATTGCCATTGGAAACCAAAAAAATAAATAGATAAATAAATGAAAAATAAAATAAAACAAAAAAAAAATAATAATAATCTCCTCAGAAACCGTATGCTCTATGAGCCTGAGATTTTATAGGAATATTCACCATATTTGCCTTTACAGGTTTTTTTTTATGAAATTTGGCTCTTTAGTCTGGTTGCTATGGCAAGTTAAAAGTTTCCGTAGACTTATAATGGGGATAATTGAAAAATAGCATTTACGCCTTTCAAGATTTTTTGTCAAATATTCATAGAAATGTTCCTTAAACAATGTTCTATCTGCCATATTATTTTAGGCCCATTGGTTGTCACAGATGGGAAATTGCCAATTGCCATCTGTTGTCTTACATCAACACATTCAAGCAACAACAGACCTCTGAAACCACTAGGCTGATTGGGTCCAAATTTTATCTGTAGTGTCCTTGGGCTCAGGGTACCCATGGTTTATTAAAATATGTGGCTGCCAGTGAACAGTGTCTCGAGAGGCTCTGGTGAGCATAGTGGCCCACGGGCCTCTTCTTTTCTTGCATCCCATATGTTACTATTGGGGCTTTTGAGTTCACGACTCTGACAAGTTTTTGCTATGCAAAGTTACAAAATTCCAGTACCAAATGGAATTTTCCTTCTTATATACAGCAGGAGTTCGTTTCAAAATTTAGGGAGTTGTGTTTCTTAAGAATTTATTTGAAAAAAAATGGATGAATTTTTTTTGCAGACAGTAAAGGCCCTGATAAGACGCCGCGTTCTTGTTTGTCACTTACCCTTTTTAGGGATTCCGGGTTAATAAGCATTAATGTAAAAACCAGACCCTCGCTCATACAGCCGCGGTGGGAGATGGAAAAATGATCATGCAATTTCGTGTAGCCCGAAAAGTGCTGTATTTTATGCAAACATTGTAGATCCTGATCAGACGCTGCCTTTGCCGGGACAGGCGTATATCCTCTAAGGTTTCAGCTCTGCCTGAAAGCATCATTCAGTCCATCTATTTCTTCAAGCCCCGATGGGTGGGTGCCGGCTCTGTCGTCAGAGCGAAAAGAATAGTGGGACTAAAAATAAAAGTTACCTGGAGTGATAGCCATGTGGACATCAGCAACGTAAAAGAACATTGCTTAGTAACTTTACGTCGATTGATTAATAATCGATCCAAACAGTTTCGTCATTACTCATTCCAAACAGGTTTTTAATTAGGTTTCAGTTAGATGTTTTTGATGTTTTGAGTGACATTCATAAAACATAATGTTTGATATATATCAGCCAAAAGGAACCATTAATCTTCCATTTTTAGCATAAATTATCCTGAAATGAAGCAAATTAATTTTAATTGCATATTTCAAGTAAAATGTGCATCATCGAAATACAGATAGTGTATTTGTATGGGCCGCGCAAAGTGAAAAGGGACCCTGGGCATGTGAGAGAAGACAAAATTTGTTTGTTTATTTAACTGAGGCTTCAACGTCCCAGTCAACACTATTTGGGTCATTTTGGAGACGTTGCTTTCAAATTTTGTGGGACATTTACCGGACATTGAGATGCAATGACGTCTCAAACCCTGTCGCCCAATGACACCAATAGGGTTTATAAGCACGGGCATTACGAAAACACGCCTAATCAAATACATTATAACCTTTATCGCCGAAAATATGAAAATTTCAGATGAAAAATTGTGATATTTTTTCTTATTCCTCCTCAAAACATAGATTGTGGTACCTCTGTAAACCCCGGTTTTACTACATGTATATTAAAATGGGGTTCCAGGGGTGTGTGTGTGGGGGTGGGGGGGGGGTGGGGGGGGGGCGTGGGCAGAATTATATAGGCGTGTTTTCGTGATGATACAAGATGTACAAGTTTTCCTGTCAATATGAAAACGCATTACGTCATAATGCATCTACACAGCGCACGGCGAAGACTCGGAAAAAACTGCGCATCCGCGCAGGCTGATCCGAGTCTTTGCCATGCGCATAGTACATGCGCCAAGACTTCTTGGCGCGTGTGGCAGCCAAAATATAACACAGCCGCCAACTTACGTTTTGTCTTGGGAGTCAATCAACTTGCAACCTTGCGGACAAAATAAGTGCAGAAAAAGTGCAAGAAAGCCTTATATATTTACCAACATGCATTTTTTCATGATACCATGAAACAAATTTACAATAAAATGTAATCATATGCATGTACAACTCCAAACATTATTTAATTGTAATTTTTTTAAACGATGCCGCCTGCGTTATGATAATTACGAGGTATTCCGAATTTTAACTTTATCTTTTCATTAAAGGTGTGGTTGGGTGAGGCATGTGACGTGTATCTTTCGTCACTGGGGCATCCAACTGATATTGGCTTACAGAGAATCGTTTTTTTTTGTTTGTTTGATTTGTTTCATTTAGTTTATACTAATTTATTTTAGTTTGATTGCGATGAAAGCTTCAAGCTTATTGAATCGCTCTCGAACACTCAATCCGGGTGTTTTCACGCGCGCGCATTGGCTTACAGAGAATCTTTTTTTTTTTTTTTTTTTTTTTTTTTGATTTGTTTCATTTAGTTTATACTAATTTATTTTAGTTTGATTGCGATGAAAGCTTCAAGCTTATTGAATCGCTCTCGAACACTCAAGCCGGGTGTTTTCACGCGCGCGAGAGAGAAAGGCAGTGGCTTTTACACCACTGCTACCCTTTTACACCTGGGTGTAGTGGGGCAGTGTCATTACGTGTCTTGCCCAAGGACACACCTCGATACCGATGGCCGGATTCGAACGTCCCCGTGAACACTGTAAAGGTCATTTCTGAGTCGCTGTTTCGAATTGTGTGGGACTTTTACCCGACTTTGAGATGAAATGACTTCTCAAGCCCTGTCGCCCAATAAAACCAATAGGGCTTATAAGCATGGGCTCGCAACACTCCATAGGTTTCGGTTGTGTATTCCTTGCTTCCAAAGGGTAAGAGCAGAGTGGGGGAAGGTGTTTTTGTTTCTTCTTTTTCTACACTTCCATTCATTTCCCTCTTTCACGAAAACACGCCCATATTATTATGACCCTATTGAACCACACTCTTATATAGTAAAAATGGGGTTTACAGGTTGTACCTTATTTTTCATATTTCTGCTCTAAAATATAGATTGTGGGTACTTGTTAGAACCGCCTCGATGAGCCGGTTCTAACGAGTACCAACAATCTATATTTTGATTTCTGCTCTAAAATATAGATTGTGGGTATTTATCTTACCGCCTCGATGAGGCGGTTATAACGAGTACCCACAATCTATAGTTTAGAGCAGAAATAAGAACAAATATCACATTTTTTCATCTTAATTTTTTTTTCGGCGGTTAAGTTTACAGCGTATTTGAACAGGCGTGTTTTTGTAATGTCCAACGTCATTCACTTTCATCTCTGTTAATATTTCTTCTATCTCTTTTCTCCCCTTCTCTTTAGAAGCCTCTGTGGTGTAGTGATTAGGCCACTCACCTTGTTTTCTTTGTTTGATTTGAGGTTTAACGTTCCAGTCAACACTGTATAGGTCATTTTGGAGACGTTGCTTCCAATTGTGTGGGACTTTTACCCGACATTGATATAAAATGACATCTCATGCCCTGTCGCCCAATGAAACCAATAGGGTTTTAAGCATGGACGGTCCGACTCGCACCACTTTACCTGGGCAGGCTTAGATCATTTAAGCGGTTTACCAGTACTCATGTGAGATCGGTTTCAGCTCTGCGTGGAAGCATCATGCAGCCAATTAATTTCTTCAAGCCCCAGTGGGCGGGGGCCGCCACTCTTTGGTCGCAGGATCGATCTCGGGCTTCTCCAGACTTTCGGGTGAGTCTTTAAACCGAGGTCCCGTCTCCGTATGACCTTAGCTGTTGGTAAGATGCAAACCTCAAAACACTCACTTCTCCCCTTCCCTGGGAGG
The DNA here is from genome assembly GCA_963580285.1 of Lucinisca nassula. NCBI lineage: Eukaryota > Metazoa > Mollusca > Bivalvia > Lucinida > Lucinidae > Lucinisca > Lucinisca nassula. The sequence goes on along the minus strand of OY757027.1, from coordinate 19,141,672 downwards.
CGACACAAAATGACCTACATGTACAAGAGTTGACGCGCGTTAAGCCCAAAACAACCAATCAATGATCAATTCATTAAAACCGTAATCATTAACCTTACTAAAACTGTTATCCACGCAGAGCTGAAACCGACCGCACGCGAGTACTGGTAACCCACTTAGGGGATCTAAGCCTGCTCAGGCAAAGCGGTGCGACTCGGTCCGCCCATGCTTATACATGTAAACCCTATTGGTTTCATTGGGCGACAGGGCTTGAGATTTGATTTCATCTCAATGTTGGTTAAAAGTCCCACGAAATTGGCATGCAACGTCTCCAAAATGACCTACACAGTGCTGACGGGGACGTTAAACCTAAAATCAAACTAACAATCAAAACCCAAAACAATTATTCAATCTATTCGTTAAAACCATAATCATTAATCTTACTAAAACTGTTATCCCGCAGATCTGAAACCGACCGCACGAGAGTACTGGTAAACCGCTTATGGGATCTAAGCCTGCCCAGGCAAAGCGGTGCGAGTCGGTCCGCCCATGCTTGTAAACCCTATTGGTTTAATTGGGCGACAGGGCTTGAGAAGTCATTTCATCTCAATGTCGGGTAAAAGTCCCACAAAATTAGAAGCAACGTCTCCAAAATGACATTTACAGTGTTGACGGGGACGTTAAACATAAAATCAAACAAACAATCAAAACCCAAAAGAATCATTCAATCTACTCATTAAAACCATAACCATTAATCTTACTAAAACTGTTATCATATGCGCACTCTCTGTGGATTCATTCATCCACAACTTTATGTTAAATCTGCATGTGTGGCTTTACGAATGAATAAATGTTATCGAACAACCATACACCAATGCTTGGTTATTAGACCAAAACAACCTCTGCCTCAATTTTCATGAAAAATTCTTTGGCGAATCGAAGGAAATTCAAGCATTATGAAAACGCACATATACAAATACATCGTAAAATTTAACCGCGAAAAAAAAAAAAAAAAAAAAAAACACGAATATTTTAAGATGAAAAATTGTGATATTTTTCTTTTTCATCCTCAAAATATAGATTGTGGGAACATGTTAGAACCGCCTCTTCGAGGCTGTTCTAACGAGTTCCCACAATCTTTATTTCAGAGTAGAAATAAGAAAAATAAGGTTTACCTCCCCCCCCCCCCCCCCAGTCACCCCACCCGCCCAGTAAACCCCAGTTTTACTATATAAACCTGCCGTTCAAAATAATAGAGGCGTCTTTTCGTGACGGAGTTAATCTAACTGACGTGATACATGTACCTGAATATTATTTTTTTAAGACGGACTATTCAGTCTTTGGAAACGTTTCAGACAGGGACCAGGCTTGGAAAATCATCCGTGATCACCAAATAACGTCGCTGTTTCGGTGGATAACGTCAAATCATAGCATTGATATTAAAACTAGTCTAAAACATTGTTCTTGCACACCAGATAAGGAAATCCATAGTTTTAACTTAGGATAGAAATTATGTTCTAACCCTGGTGTTCTTACCCAAAATCGAATATTCTCGCGTGTTTGTAAATGCACTGGTTGAATACGACGTCATATGCTTCGTCGTTAAGGTTGACGTCACAGCACGTAACGTGATGTCACTAAACATCACTGTAGTGTCATTACATTGTGGCGGACGTCGGCATCCGACGTGACTGAAGTATTAAAAACCAACGCCTAGAAATGGAAGGTATGCAAGAAAAAGAATCCTACATTACGGCAAGTCTCGTAATGCCGGACAGTGACCCCCAGGACGGATTTTTCCATCCACCCCTCACACCCATGTCAGATTCTTAAATAGAGAATACCAGGTTCGTGTCTTTGATATCGAGTTTATCAGGCAGGCTTCGAGAACGCTTGTAGAATCGCGTGGCTTGCCGAGCGATTCTACATGCGTTCGCGAAAGCCGAGTCTGATAAATTTGATATCAACTGACACGAATCTGCTATTCTATTTATCATTTTATCCCCTTGTACACCCTTTCGATCAGTTATTGATGGTCCTCAGTGTGTCCCAGCATTCTAGCGGTCGATATATTTAGTATCAGCTGACCATACTTTCCTATGATATTTTTTTTTTCAAGTAATCTTTCCATTTATCCAAGTAACAATGACATTTTTGTCATTTTTTCCGTAGTCCGGTTCATTCATAAAAGTGCAATGTCACGTTGATGTGATAAAGCACACTCGTCCTGAGATAGAATATCTTTATCAGTTCAGTGCGTTACAATGCAATATATATAGGGGGTAACTGATAAATTACACACTGGCGCATAACGCCATGACCCCGTTATTGAAAACCCCTCTGTCTCCTGTTGAAATTGTTTTCAACTTCTTCGGTAATAAATAAACGCCTATTTTAAATGGTTATAATTTAACCAACTTCATCTCATCATGAAAACACGCCTATATAATTTTGACCCCCTTAAACCCCACTTTTATATTGTAAAACTGTGGTTAATAGGGGTTAACCTTATTTTTCGTATTGCTGCTCTAAACTATAGAGTGTGGCTACTCGTTAGATCCGCCTCGATGGTACGATTCTAACGAGTACCCACAATCTATAATTTGAGCAGAAATAAGAAAATAATCACAATTTTTCATCTTAAAATTTTCATCCTTTCGGAGATAAAGGCTACACTGTATTTGTATAGGCGTGTTTTGGTAATGTGAAATTTATAAAACTCGCGGCAGGCTCGTTTCATTAATTTCATATGAAATGACCTCTGTATGACATCGGCGGGTGTACGTGTACATCATTACGCAAACACGCCTATACAAATACATTGCCACCTTTATCGCCGAAAAAAAAAATGAAAATTTTATGATGAAAAATTGTGATATTTTTCTTATTTCTGCTCAAAATATAGATTGTGGGCACTCGTTAGAACCGCCTCCCCGAGGCGGTTCTAACGAGTACCCACAATCTATATTTTAGAGCAGAAATAAGAAAAATAAGGTATACCCCCGGAAACCCAAGTTTTACTATATAAAAGTGGGGTTCCAGGGGGTCAAAATTATATAGGCGTGTTTTCGTGATGTGTATTTTATTATCCATAAACATCAAATCGGTGAAACATGTTTTTTATTATTCTTCTTTTTTTGCAATGTAAATATATGTGATTATAAAACCTGGCAAATTGGTTCATCTTTTCCACGCTCGGTCTGCTTTTACGTTACACCCATGCATCAATAAACTGTTTTCAATAGCAATAAATTTTCACAAGAATATATACAGAGAAAAAAATTACCTTATCATCAGTATCGTCACGCAAGGATAATATTATAAAAGTTATTGGACCACAAAAAATGCACAAAAACAGAATGAAAAAAGATGTTGAAACCGTCGTAAAAAATCCTGGTAAGGCCCTTAACAAAAAAAAAAAAAAAAAAAAAACTTCTTGTTTTATTCTTCAGCTTGTGAAAAATCAGTATTTAAAAATTATGTCTACAGAATAAAACACTTCTTTTCCTTTATTTACTTTAAATTTTTATTATCCTATTTGAAGTCGCTTGTTTAATTAACATCCTTGGGCTTGAAGAAACTAGTAGATGGGCTGCATGATGCTTCCACGCAGAGCTGAAACCGACCGCACACGAGCACTGGTAAACCGCTTAGAGGATTTAAGCCTGCCAAGGCAAAGCGGTGCGAGTCGGACCGCCCTTGCTAATAAATTATGTTGGTTTCATCGGGCGGCAGGGCTTGAGATGTCATTTCATCTCAATCTCGGGTAAACGTCCCACAAAATTGGAAGCAACGTCTCCAAAATGACCTTTACAGTGTTGACGGGGACGTTAAACGTCAAACAAACAATAATTAACAGCCAAAGTTATATACATGTATACGGATTGTCTGTGTATTGGGCCCCGTTTGGGTTTAAACATACTGAATCCAGATTTATCAGTTACCCCCTATATACATTGCATTGAACATGTAACGCATTGACCTGATAAAGATATGTTACCTCAGGACAGGGGAGCTTTATCATGTCCATGTGACACTTCACCGCCTCGATGAGGCGGTGAAGTGTCCCCACAGTCCATATTTTGAACTGAAATAAGAAAAATATCACATTTCATCTTAAAATCTTCGTTTTTTTCGGCGATAAAATTTAGCATGTATTTGTATAGGCGTGTTTTCGTAATTATAATGCGGGCTTACGTCGGTCTTTGTTACGAGATGAACAAATGTAGTATAGCCATAATAGCACGACGAACGCTTCAAGCGTTGTATGAATGAAATGAACCATGCGGTAGCCGGACAAAATCCACATTGACATGATGAAGCTCGATGGTGGGGCGGGGCGTGTGTGCGTGTGTGTGTGTGGGGGGGGGGGGGGGCGTTTCTTATCTAGAGGTATGGGAACAATGCCGTAGCATTGCGATAACACGCCTGTGTAACATAGTGCATTTTTAACATCTCAAAAATGGCTACTTTTCTGAGGAAAATCCGTGATATTTTTCTTATTTTTACTGCAAACTAGGTTGTAGGTACTCGTTAGAACCACCCCATTGAGGCGGTTCTAACGAGTACCCACAACATATGTCTTGGAGCATGAATAAGAAAAAATAATGTATATCCCCGAAAATTCCAGTTTTCTCTATATAAAGTGGGTTTTAGGGGGTGTTCATTTCAAGGACTTGTTCACGTGATGGGTTCGGCTCAGCCATGGCAAAATAGCTCCTGGAGTTCTAGTCATCGAATTATAGTAAAAATCCTTTATCAAGAATCCCTTTGGGACTGTCTTAAGACCACTTTTGAACAGTCCAAAAGCTGGTCTCTTAGTTGGAGACACTGGGTGTAGAAAATACAAAGAAAGAATAACTGAAACCTCCTCAATAAGCTTTTAAAAGCAGATTTAGTCTTAATTGTAGGTGGTCTTAATAGAGGAATTTTACTGAATTTAATCATTACGAAAACACGCCTATTCAAATATATTGGTAAAATGTTACCACCAAAAATGATATTTTACCGATAAAAATTCGGATATTTTTCATATTTCTGCTAAAAACATAGGTTATGGGTGCTCGTTAGAACCGCCTCGGCGAGGCGGTTCTAACGAGTACCCACAGTCTATGTTTTTAGCAGAAATAAGGAAAATATTGTATACCCCTCCAAACTCCAGTTTTTCTATATAAAAGTGGGCTTCAAGGGGGTCAAAATTATATAGGCATGTTTCGTGATGCTATAGAATGCAATTTGCATCGATGGCCCTCCACACTGCGCGCATGAAGTCTCGGATCAGACTGCGTGGATGTGAGTCTTCGCAAGGGGCATACATGCCCGAAGAGGCTTTGCGCTTGATGTGGGCCATGTTTTGGTTTGGTTTTGCGTATCAGCTAAGAACCAAGCGGTTTACCCATACTCAAGTTCTGTCGGTTTCAGCTCTGCGCGGAAGCACCATGTAGTCCTATTTCTCATGAGTCCAGCTTCGATATACCCAGACAGCAAAGAATGTCAGATCAACGTCGGGCCGACAGTGATACGTTGTTGTCGGGCCAGCACCGGACCGACAGCGATACGACGTGTCAACGACACGTCGTATCGCTGTTGGCCAGGTGTTGGCCCGCTGTTTTGTGCTAGTTGCGTACTTACTCAATTTTTTCAGCCAAAAAAAGAAAATGTACTTTAAAGCCTGTCATTAGGCCACCTCTGTTAAGAAAGTACCTTGTTTTAAGCCCAGCAGGCATACGTCGCTAGGGCATTATCATATCATCGACGTAGATGTGACATTGGATTAACATCATGACGTTGATGGGCCATGACGTTACGTGCACGGCAATCCTACGTCGCATTCACGTCATGTGCCTGCTTGGAAGCAAGCATGCAATCGGTTCCTGCAAAAGGCAAATGTTTCAATACTTACCTGTCTTAAACATGCACCTGTCTTAAGAAAGCACATTTTGAATACATGAACCCTTAGGTGAATGCAGGTTAGACTTATTGATATTTCAAATGAGAAAGATTTCTACATGCATATAGAGGATCTTACATTCGTGCTCATGCTTTGCCTCGCATTTTATCCCTTTTCCTCAACTCGTTGAATAAATTCAATAATACATGAGCACAAATGCAAGATTCTATTTATCATATGACATTTTAAACTCATTTTATTAACGATTTGTTTACAAAAATGTCAATATTCCGCCGTAAGTAAACGCGACGTCGTTAAGGACGTCGTTCATGTAACGTTACGGGACGTATCTAGCTAATTTGCATATTTAATCCACTAGTGGATTATCGAAAATAATACATGACGTTATTACACTCTCAGACGCGACGTCATATGATAAAACAAGATAATTACGGGCGTAGTTTTGGCCAACTGCGCCCTCGCTGCGTCCTTTCATATCGGCGATTGTTTGTTTGATTTGAGGTTGAACCTCCCCGTCAACACTTTTGGAGACGTTGCTTCCAATTTTGAGGGCCTTTTACCCGACATTGAGATGAAATGACATCTCAAGCCCTGTCGCCCAATGAATATTAGCATGGACGGTCCGCCTCGCACCGCGGTTCCTGGACAGGCTTAGATCCTCTAAACGGTTTACCAGTACTAGTGTGCGGGGCAAAATCAGCTCTGCGTGGAAGCATTATGCAGCCCATATAATTCTTCAAGCCCCTATGGGCGGGGGCTACTTCATATCGGCGAGCAAACGTCCACGAGAATACTGATGACGAAAAACTTTCGAAAATCGTATATAACCACGAAACCGTTTCCAAAATATCAATAAGCAAAAAAACAAACAAACCCCCCAAAAACCAAAAAAAAAAAAAAAAAAAAAAAAAAAAAACAAACAAGAAAATACGCTTTTTATACCAGAAGTTTTGCATATTTGCCATGGATAGCTCATAGGGGCTTGAATCATAAAAAAAAAAAATCCTTTTTTTCCAGTTTTTTTTTTTTTCATGATTCAAACCCCTATGGATAGCTGCATACAGATTAACCTTTGCAACTCTCTGTGCTAATTCAGCAGACGACAAATTGTTGGTGATTTTTTCATCTTATGTTTCCCAGAAAGCAGGGAGGGTTAGACATCTCATGCAAATTGTCTCCATGTAATGTCAAATCCAGTTTTCTAGAAAAAAAAAATAAGAACATTTTCAAATGTCGTCCGCTGAAAACTATCCAGCATGCAGAGCGTTAAATTGAGCGAATAACTGCGGTCATGTTCAAATGATTTGCAATTTGAATGTTTCATTTTTTTGCGCTTGGGAGGTTTTTCATTATGTCATATAGTCCGCAATATACATTTTTTGGAGTAGAATATTCGCCAGTCGACCCAGACTTACTAAGCGCAGTACCTTTATATTTCTGATGTCCATGTGGCTATCATTGATTTGTACGAAAGCCAAAAGATGTTTGGGTGAGATGTCCTGTATTTTATGGCACCGTGCGCCCAGCTGATATTGGATTACAGTTGGACAAGTTCTGCTGTCCTAACAGCAGGCAAGGGTTGTGGGTGCATGTTAAGGCTAGCGATTAATCGGTTAATCGATCGATAAATTCCATAAAAAAGATTATCATTACTAATTTGCTTGTAATCGATTATTAGATAAGTACAATTTTCTACCAAACTTGTGCCTAAAATATTCAATGAGTGTCAAACAGTGCAGACCTTGATGAAACGCCGCGTTCTGTGACGTCTCGTCAGGGTCTACACTGTTTGCACAGGCATGTGTGTTCAAATACATATGGTAAAGTACAACATATGGTAGAAGTCATGCTCAGACAGAAAACCAGACAGGTAAAATTCTCACCAAATCTTCACTGATTACTAATCGATTATCGGTCACAAGGGCAGGACTATTAATCGATCATCTTATCTGCTCCAATTAAACATCCCTAGTGGATTCTCTTTTCTCCCTTTCTCTGGGAGCCGACTCAAAATGACCAATAAGGGCTGACCTGTGATTTAATCCCAATACAATCAATCAATTGTTTTATTTTTGATTTGAGGTTTAACGTCCCCGTCAACACTGTAAAGGTCATTTTGGAGACGTTGCTTCCAGTTTTGTGGGACTTTTACCCGACATCGAGATGAAATGACGTCTCAAGCCCTGCCGCCCAATGAAACCAATAGGGTTTATGAGCATGGACGTTCCTCCACTCGCGCCGCTTGGCCTGGGCAGGCTTAGATCCTCTAAGCGGTTTACCAGTACTCGTGTGCGGGTCGGTTTCAGCTCTGCGGGGAAGCATCATGCAGCCCATCTATTTTTTCAAGCCCCGATGGGCGGGGGCCTTCAATCAATTGTACGAAGTCCATGCAGTGGTTATCTAAAGCCGTGCCAAGCGAATTTGTGTCTTCGAGCATTCCGTCATGACAAATTTTAACTGCGCATGCCCGGCCATTCAGAGGGGCCAGGGATATGGCTTTCTGTCTGAAGGTTCCTCTTGATTCACTGCTTGTATGAGCGAGCAGCGAAGGTTCTGGCGAGACTGCGCGGATGTGCAGGCTCGCCTGAACCTTCGCTGCTCGCATAGGCGATAAGTACCAAACTCGCTTGACGGGGCCCATCTAAAGCCGTGCTTATCTTATCGTTACATGTCTGCGATCAGTGATGTGTAAAGAGGGTTACTGTAATATCGAACTGGGGCCAGTTGTTCAAAGCATTGTTAGCTTAACGAGCTCGTTAGTGGTCAAATTGTTAACTGTTCTAGGGAGTACAAAATTGAAAATTTTGGTATTTTTGCTGAAAAAATGTGAGCAGCTTTTGCATCTGCAAAAGCTACTCACATTTTTTCAGCAAAAATTTTAGAATATTTGCCATATTTAAAGATCAAAATTTAAACGATACGTTCATGAACAAACGACGTCGTGAGTTTCGAACAACTGGCCCCTGGGCTGTATTCATGTGTTTGGTCTTTTAGGCAACTTATTCAGCAATCGACCCACCAGAACTGTCAGGTCTTTGTTTTGTTGTTGTTTTTGTTGTTGTTGTTGTTTCTTATAGATACGATATTTACGTTTCAACCCCCTTGATGGCTGACTCGACCAGGACCTCAGCTAGGAGGTCGAACTAGACCAGCATACCACGGGTAAGAATATAAGAATCTTACATGGATGTGAGGGTTGGATAGAAAAATCGGTCCCCATTGCCACTGTCCGGCATCACGATGCAGTAAAGTGACCCCGAGGGAATGATTTTTTTATCCAATCCTCACACCCATGTAGGATTTTTTTATCTTGCATACTTTCCATTTCTGAGCATTTTTAATACTGCAGTCGCTTCGGTTGCCGATGTCCGCCATATTTTGATGGCCCTTTAGTGATGTTTAGTGACGTCAGGTAACGTGCTGTGCGACGGCGCATATGAGGTCGTATTCAACCAGTGCATTTATCAATCGAAGAACACCAGGGTTAGAATTTCTATCCCAAGCTAAAACGGTGGATTTGCTTATCTGGTGTAAGAACACAAAGGCAAGAATATAAGAATCTTATATGGGTGTGAGGGGTGGATGGAAAAACCCGTACCGAGGATCACTGTCCGAGGCTTGCCGAGTGATGCCGGACAGTGACCCGAGGGACGGATTTTTCTACACAGCCCTCACACTCATATAGGATTCCTTTTCTTGCATATCTTCAATTTTTAGCGCGGAGTTTTGGTGCTGCAGTCACTTCATTACCAACGTCCGCCATATTGTGTTGACACTGCAGGAATGTTTAGTGACGTCACGTAACGTGCTGTGACGTCAACCTTAACGACGGCGCATACGAGGTCGTATTCAACCAGTGCATTTATCAAACACGCGGGAATATTCGATTTTGGGTCGGAACACCAGGGTCAGAACATAAATTTCTATCTCAGGGTAAAATCACGAATTTCCTTGTCTGGTGTGCAAGAACATAATTTTCATGGATTCAAGAAACGGTATCTCTAACCCCATTAAATATCCAATTTCACCTTCCGAATCTTGCACAGGTTTTGTTTGATTTGAGGTTTTACGTCCCCATCAACACTGTAAAGGTCATTTTGCTTGCCAAGGTAAATTAGTCAGTAAAACACAATTATTCCCTTGCCGTTTCTTATTACTCTTTTTGAGCTGACTTTGCGAATTTACTCAGTTGGAAAACGCAGATTGGGGCATGCAGGGAAGCAATTTCCCCATTTTTTCATTTTTATGAAAATTAAATCAGCGTAAAGTGCAATTCTGTGCATTTCGCATCAGTTTGTCTTTAGTTTAGATAGCAGCATACCATTTATTGAAACTCTGAAACACTAGGGAAGCAACAAACATTATTCACATTTTAATGAAAATGAAATCGTTTTGAAGGGCAAAGACTGAATTTTAATTTTAAACGCTTATAATTTTTTGCCACTTTCAAGAAACACTTTCATATTAAATTTTATCATATGACGTCGTTGATAAGCTGTGGATAACGTCGTGTAATAAAAATCGTATGACCACACTTGTGATAATACTTTTGCGGGATTAAGTAACGTCATGACGACGTCCATATCAACCATTCATTTTTGTGTAAAAATTGTCAAATTTAAAAGGGGATGAAATCCGATTTTAAGTGGTCAAATGATAAACAGAATCTTACACCCATGGTCATTTCATATGAAATTTATGAAACTCGCCAAAGGCTCGTTTCATTAATTTCATATAAAATGACCACTCGTGTAAGATACTCTATATAATTATTTAGTGGTTGCATTTTGTTGGAAGCCCCTGTGGCGCAGTGGTTATGATACTCGCCTTGTAAACCAGGGATCGCAGGATCGATCCCGGGCTTCTCCAGACTTTCGGATGAGTCTTTAAACCGAGGTCCCGTCTCCGTATGACCTTAGCTGTGGGTGGGACGTAAAACTAGAACTCACTCACTCACTCACTCACTCACTGCATTTTGTCAGTTTGTTTTGTCCATGCCAGATGACAAGTAAATCGATAATTCTCATGACAAACAGGGACAAGCTTTGCATGCGAGTAATGCCACAGTTGCATCAACGTAAAAGATCCGTGAAATGAACAGCCCCCTAAACCCCACTTTATACAGAGAAAACTGGGGTTTACAGGGGTTGCATTATTTTTCATACTTCTGCTCAGACATAGGTTGTGGGTACTCGTTAGAACCGCATTGTTACAACGCATAATGTAGTAATGTAATAATTACTACATTTTGATTTTTTTACTACATTATGCGTTGGCATAGTCGACGCGAAATGAAGTAAAAAAATTATTTCATTTCGCGTTGATATGCACCATATCGACGCATAATGAAGTAATGATGGTAGAACATAGCTGTCTTCGAAAAGACTTAGGAAGCAATACAGTTAAATTCCTACAATTTAGACCACATTTGAGACGGTTCAAAAGTGGTCTTTAAGACCACAGTTGAACAGTCCAAAAGACGGTCTTCCACAAAAGCACACTGAAGGTCAAAATCACAAAGAAAATGTAGCTTTAACCTTCCAAATATGCTTTAAAAACCAAATTTGTATTAATTTTAGGTGGTCTTAATAGTGGAATTTCATTGTATTTGATTAAGCCAGTAGAATTAAAATCGTACGCCTTGCGCTATTTTGGTCTCATGCCTGATGTCTTTCCCTCAATCAAACAAATCAAACAAAAGACAGACAGGCAGACAGACAGACAGACAGACAGACAGACAGAATGGACAAAAACTATATACCCCCTTGCATACTTCGTATGCCGGGGGTATAAATAGATGGGCTGCACGATGCTTCCACGCAGAGCTGATACCGCCCGTACATGAGTCCTCGTAATCTGCTTAGAAGGTCTAAGCCTGTCCAGGAAAACTGCTGCGAGTCGACCCATCCATGCATATAAACCCTATTGCTTTTAATTGGACGGCAGCGATTGAGATGTCATTTCATCTCAATATCGGGTAAAAGTCCCATAAAATTTGAAGCAATGTCTCCAAAATGACCTAAATAGTCTTGACGGGAACGTTAAACCTCAAATCAAACAAACAAACTGTTGACGCATAATGAAGTAAAATTAAGTATGCCACCCATCGCCGCAAAATGTAATAATTCTTTCATTTTGCTCAAACCTCTTAGTATCGACGCATAATGTAGTAAAAACGACATTTTATTTCATTTCGCGTCGACTATGCCAACGCATAATGTAGTAAAAATTTCATAATGTAGTAATTATTACATTACTACATTATGCGTTGTAACACCGCATCAATGAGGCGGTTCTAACGAGCACCCACAACCTACTTTTGCAGTATGAATAAGAAAATATATCGCGGATTTTCATCAGAAAAGTAGCCATTTTGGAGATGAGAAAAAAATGCACTATGTTGCACCCAGGACACCGCACTTTACACAGGAAAAAGTGGGGTTTACTATAAGAATCTTACATGTGTGTGAGGGGTGGATGGACTGAACTACCGAGGCCGACCCTTGTTTAATTGAAATTCGTCCTAGAATCCTCGGAGAATTCATCCAAAAGCTCCAGATAGCCATACATTTGGATATTTTTGGGAGGTCTTTTTTTGTGTTGAATTCTTATGGCACCTTCAACACTATTTAGGCCTTTTTGTAGACATTGCTTCCAGTTTTGTGGGACTTTTACCCGACATTGAGATGAAATAACATCTCAAGCCCTACCACCCAAAGAAACCGCCTATGTGCAGGGATAGGCCTAGTCGCACAACTTTGTCTGGTCAGGCGTAGACCATCTGAGCGGTTTACCAGTTCTCATGTTGGTCGGTTTCAGCTCGGTCGGTAGACACCACGCACCCCAATCTATTTCTCCAAGGTCTGTAACAGGTGTGCTGTGTATATTCATTAGAATATATTCAAAGAGGCGATTCTAATGAATGCAGACAATATACTTTTTATGCCCCTGGTAGCGATAGGGGGGAGGGGGGGGGGGGCATATTGTTTTTGCCTTGTCTGTTTGTTTGTTGGTTCGTTGGATAACTTTAACATTGGTCATACCGTTTGAATCGCCGGCCTCGGTAGCTCAGACGAATACGCGTCTGACTGGTGTTCAGGAGGACGCGGGTTCGATCTCTGCCGGAGTCGGCAACATTCTTCCGTGGAGATTGATCATGATATCTTTTCTACGGTCAGTCTCTCCCTTCCGCTGATTCAAGAAGGGCAGTTGTCAGTTTCTGGCGAAAGAATGTGCACTGTACTGGTTAACCCTGCCCAGTTAAGTGTGCATAGGTAAACTGACCGGCTTAAAAATGAACGAAATAGTGTTGACTGGGCCGTTACAAACAAAATACCTTTTGAACCATTTGAGATAGAGCGTTTTTATTTGGCAAGTGCGTTCCTTGTGACAAGACCTTCCCGCCTATACAAGATTGTTTGACCTGTGACCTTGACCTTGACCTATGACCTACTTTAAAGAAAATAAATGACCTCGGCCCGGGGACATGTTCGTGTTTCACAAACACATCTTTTTATTACAGAAGGTTGATCCTGACGTGGGGAATGGGAACACCGCCAATTTTCAAAGGGAAACAACTTTTGGGACTTCCTGTTCGCTTTTCTAAGAGCACTGTCCGACTGAAAAAGGGCTCTACTCTTAAAGAAAAGAATTTGCTTTAAGAGTTGGACCCTATTGACCTGGGAGACAAAATACTTTCGCAGGAGTTGCCTCCCCTGAAGGTGTACCCATTCCTCTTAACCCATATATGCCTAGTAGCCCTTTTTTGGGACGTTGGCAAACAGTGTAGACCCAGATCAGACACCGCATAACGCGGCGTCTGATCTGGGTCTACACTGTTTGCTCAAAGAACATACACTTTTGTACAACTTACAATAAACAAAAGAAATCTGACACCCCTATAATTGAAAATGGACAACTCCAAATTTATAAGATGGAAGATTCCATTGTCATATATGGGTTAAATGATCATTATTATGCCTCATGGCTTGACACGATGATTAAACCTAAGAAGTTTGAAAGCCCCCGCCCATGGACGCGTAATAATTGTTGCAAGGATTATAACGTAATGCCCCGCCCATCGGGGCTTGAAGAAATTCACCATATTTGCATTATTTGCTGGCTCCCAGCTTGCACATTGTCAATATTTGAAAAACAGATAACCAGACCCCCTGACCTGACAAGGTCAGGGGGGGTCTGGTTACCTGTTTTTCCAACACTGATAACATTCAGACTGGGAACCAGCAGATAATGCAAATGAGGTGAATAGATGGGCTACATGATGCTTCCACGCAGAGCTGAAACCGACTCCAAAATCGTTACTATACTGATGAAAATATGTGATTTTATTCTTACTTTTACTTAAAACAGAGATTGTAGGTGCTATATCTTGGAGCAGAAATAAGTAAAAACAAGTATACATGTACCCATGTAAACCCCAGTTTTCTCTGTATAACGTGGGGCTTTTGAGGGATGTTCATTTCACGGACTTGTTAACGTGATGTTTTGTTTGATTTGAGGTCCCTGTCAACACCATTTAGGTAATGTTGGAGACATTGTTTCCTATTTTGTAGCGCTTTTACCCGACATTGAGATTAAATGACATCTCAAGCCCTGTCACGGTCCCCGCCCATAGGGGCTTGAAGAAATATATGGGCCGCATGATGCTTCCACGCAGAGCTGAATCTGGCCCGCACATTAGTACTGTTAAAGCCTGTCCAGGAACCGCAGTGCGAGGCGGACCGTCCATGCTAATAAACCCTATTGGTTTCGTTGGGCGACAGGGCTTGAGATGCCAATTCATCTCAATGTTGGGTAAGTCCTACAAAATTGGAAGCAACGTCGCCAAAATGACCTTTACAGTGTTGACTGGGACGTTAAACCCCAAATAAAAAAAACAAGCCCTGTCGCCCAATGTAACCAATAGGGTTTATATGATTGGACGGTCCGACTCGCAACACTATGCTATTGCAGGCTTAGACCTAGTCTGTTTACCAGTACTCATGTGCGATCGGTTTCCGCTCTGCGTGCAAGCACTATGCAGTCTAATCTATTTCTCTATGGGCGGGGTCGCATTAACACATTTTGTACCAGAAATACAAAATGTGTACATGTACTTGGCAAACAGTGTAGGCCCAGATCAGTCGCCGCAGAACGCGGCGTCAGATTAGGGACTATACTAATTGTAAAAAAGTTCAGCCGTTTTCCAAATGAATTTCGAAGAAACCATAACCTGACACCCCTAACGCTCGAAATGGACTCCTATAAGGAGAAACAATCCATTTGGTACAAAAAGGCTTAACGTTTTCATTCAGACCACGAGCGCTAGCGGGTTCGCAGGCAACGTCACTGTTTGTCTTGTGCGAAGATCTCTTTTTCGCATGTTGTATGCAAAATAATGCATATCCTTTCAAAGCCAGTTTAGCTTGTTATTCAAGTCAGCCTGTAATTTATAACCTGTGTCATTGCAGAAAAGGTAAATTAAATGTTATTGACAAAATTTATCATCTTCGTTGGCAAAGTGTCAGTTGTTAAACATTAAGTTAGAAAATTTGAAAGATGCACATCAAAAGTGATATCGTTAATGTTTAAAAAATTGCGTCATATATCATATGCATTGTGCGCTGTCAAATTTCGACAAGCCGCGCGTGGGAAAATTCTCGACAATTGACTTCTGAAAGTGTTATATAGGACCGCGCTATAACGGCATTCGTTATAACGGCAAAACTCGTTATAACTACAATTTCAATGGAGAGAATTCTTAGCTCAAGGTTTATCCTCGATTCCGAGCGGCTTGGGCTTCCCTCGGGTTGGAAATGCCCAAAATCGACTCCGTAGTCATGAAAGACTCTTGCAATTTAATACTCCAAGAAACAAATTTTACAGACATTTGTTAGAATCGCCTAATGGAGCTGATTTTAACAAATGTCTATAATATTTGTTTCTTGGAGTAATGCTGGGGAAAAGACCTTTTATAACCTATCATACTCTGGGATTCTTTATAACGACAAATTCATTATACCCGCACTGTTTGTTTGTTTGATTTGAGGTTTAACGTCCCCGTCAACACTGTAAAGGTCATTTTGGAGACATTGCTTCCAATTTTGTGGGACTTTTACCCGACACTGAGATGAAATGACATCTCAAGCCCTGTCGCCAAATGCAACCAAAAGGGTTTATTAGCATGGACGGTCCGCCTCGCACCGCGGTTCCTGGACAGGCTTAGATCCTCTAAGCTATTTACCAGTACTAGTGCGCGGGCCGGATTCAGCTCTGCGTGGAAGCATCATGCAGCCCATATATTTCTTCAAGCCCCTATGGGCGGGGGCTAATATCCGCACTGTAAAAAATGAGTGTTAATTATACCTAAAGGTAGAGTAAAGTTTTCACCAAAACTCGTGAAAATTCGAACCATACACCATTTTGGGTGTAAAATATAACTTTGAGTAACAATACACTGATAACTTGTATAGTTTACTCAAAATTTGGTGTAGCACTGCAAAGTTGGTGTTCGGTGTTTGTGTGTTTGTGTGAATTCGGGTTTAACGTCGCTTTCAACAATTTTTCAGTCATATCACGACGGTGTCTGGTTGCGACAGGGAGCTCAATGCTCACTTTTATAGTGCTTCCTCACTGAAGTATCATGTCCCAGACACATTACATGATACCACATCCAGTCACATTATCCTGACACTGGGTTGACCAGTCCTAGCCCTTCCCCGTAAATCTGAGTGCCAAGCGAGGAGCAACTAGTACCATTCTTAGCGACTTTGGTATGTCGCGGCCCGGGATCGAACCCGTGACCCCCCGTTCCCCGGAGCGGACACTCTGGTGTTTGGTGTAAAGATTATGTAAAACAAGTGTTACGTTTCGTATCAATTGGTGTTTGATATAATTACACTATTTATGGTGTAAGGTTTGCTACTCAATAGGGTAATTTTAGTCATAATACAGGGTAACATTTTTTTGAAGGCCGGTGTAACTGTGAACATTACACTTTTTTCAGTGTAACTAAGTATCCGTGTAATATTTCTTCAAATGGCGGATAATATTTTGTTATGTTCAGTGTAAAAATGTAATTACACTCTGGAAGCATTATCTCAACAGCTTATCGGTGCTTTGCTGCACCAATACTGGTGTTTTGTTTCATCGTAACGTAAGTTAACATTTCTTATCCAATCGTGTAACTAGTCGTATAATCTGCGTTATATGTACGACATATATTATTTTGTTCCTCGTTCGTGTCATATAGCTCAAAACGGCATAAATATCACACAACTTAAATAATTATTAATATTGAAAATAGCGTGGTTTCATGCGTTATGAAAATCCTGCTAAATAAGATTGAAATGAGGTAAACTCCATTTCAGTATAAACACAATTTCTGTTTAATAAATAATTTATACAAAATCTAATGGAAAAAAGCAAATTTTTACACCAGCATTTTACGGAAGCTCTAACATTACCATTGAAAAATGGGAGCTGATACCCTGTAAGAAGTGTATCAAAGGTACCCTAAGAAAGGGGTATTAGAGTATGATTAGTTCTATACCAATGAAAAGAAAAAATAAATAAATAATTACACTACACAAATGTACACTGTGGTGTAGCCAGTCTTAATTATTGGTGTAATGTTTCACCGACTGAATGAAGGAAACATAACACCAGGAAACATTTCCTTCCAAATATGATGGCACATTTACACCGGTAATGAAGATCAGTTACACTATGGTGTAACCTTTCCGTCGATTTTCAGGTTCGTAATTACACCATTTATCTGGATTAATAGCCGACTATTCGGTAAAAAGTTACCGAGCATACAATGGAAATAACTTACATCAAAAGTGGTGGCAGCTCAGCTGCCACCAGTTTTGGTGTAATGTGTCCATTCATTTTTTACAGTGCGCGAACAACAATACTAAACATTTACTCTCGTTATACATGTTTTTGTGTGTATGTTTAATTTGAGGTTTAACGTCTCCGTCAACACTGTAAATGTCATTTTGTAGACGCTGCTTCCAATTTTGTGGGACTTTTACCCGACATTGAGATGAGAAACCCATAGGGTTTATAAGCAAGGACGGCTCGCGCCGCTTTGGCTGGGCAGGCTTAGATCCTCTAAGCGGTTTACCAGTACTCGTGTGCGGGTCGGTTTCAGCTCTGCGTGGAAGCATCATGCAGCCCATATACTTCTTCAAGCCCCGATGGGCGAGGGCCGTACCTATCATACTCCTAACTGGGATTCTTCATTACGACAAATTCATTATAACGGCACAATAATACTAAACATTTACTGTCGTTATACAATTTTGTTTGTTTGATTTGAGATTTAACGTCCCCGGCAACACTGTAAAGGTCATTTTGGAGACGTTGCTCCC
Source organism: Lucinisca nassula (assembly GCA_963580285.1). Lineage (NCBI taxonomy): Eukaryota > Metazoa > Mollusca > Bivalvia > Lucinida > Lucinidae > Lucinisca > Lucinisca nassula. The sequence goes on along the minus strand of OY757027.1, from coordinate 19,123,405 downwards.
CATTCTTGTGGGACTTTTACCCGTCATTGAGATGAAATGACATCTGAAGCCCCGCTGCCCAATGAAACCAATATGGTTAATAAGCATGGTCGGGCCGACTTTGACCGCTTTTCCTGGGAAGGCTTAGATCCTCTAAGGGGTTTACCAGTACTCGTGTGCGGATCGGTTTAAGCTCTGCGTGGAAGGATCATGCAACCCATCTATTTCTTCAAGCCCCTTTGGGCGGGGTTGTTTCTTGGAGTAATGCTGTGGAAAAGACCTTTTATAACCGATCATACTCCTAACTGGGATTCTTTATAACGGTGAGTGAGTCGGCCCCCGCCCATAGGGGTTTGAAGAAGTATATGGGCTGCATGATGCTTCCACGCAGAGCTGATTCTGGCCCGCACACTTGTACTAGTAAACCGCTTAGAGGATCTAAGCCTGTCCAGGAACCGCGGTGCGAGGCGGACCGTCCATGCTAATAAACCCTGTTGGTTTCATTAGGAGAAAGGGCTTGAGATGTCATTTCATCTCAATGTCGGGTAAAAGTCCCACAAAATTGGAAACAACGTCTCCAATATGACCTTTACAGTGTTTACTGGACGTTAAACCTCAAATCAAACAAACAAAACAATGATCTACAGAGTTGCAAAGACCACAAGACAGAACTGAAAACCATCACAAAACACGCCTGTATTATTTTAACCCCCTCGAACCCCACTTGTATATAGTAAAACTGGGGTTTGCAAGGGTAAAACTTACTTTTCTTATTTCTGCTCTAAAATATGGATTGTGAGTACTCCTTATAACCGCCTCGATGAGGCGGTTCTAACGAGTACCCACAGTCTATATTTTGAGAAGAAATAAGAAAAATATCGTAATTTTTCATCTTAAAATCTTCATTTTTCGGAGATAAAGGTAGCAATGCATTTGTATAGGCGTGTTTTCGTAATGTATGGAGAATGCAAGATTTTTCTGTCTTCATCAGCGAAAACAACCATTTAGGGGATAACTGTATTCAAAACTAGAAAAAGTGTCCATAGGACACGGATGCCCCCGCCAAATGCCATTCATCAAAAATATTACAAATGTACTTCAAATCAATCATAAAATATATGCATCAAGGGCAGATAATCCAAAAACTAAAAATGCAAGAGGTGTATTTCTTATTCATGACACATCGTCTTGGTGTGATGAATGCACCTGTGAAGTTTCATGAATATATTCCATACGGTTTAGGAGTTATGGTCCGGACACGGTTTACTATATGGTACTAAGTCAAGGGCAGATAATCCAAAAACCAAAAATGCAAGAGTTGTCTTCCTTGCTCATGACACATCGTCTCAGTGTGATGAATGCACCTGTGAAGTTTCATGAATATATTCCATACGGTTTAGGAGTTATGGTCCGAACACGGTTTACTATATGGTACTAAGTCAAGGGCAGATAATCCGAAAACCAAAAATGTAAGAGTTGTCTTCCTTGTCCATGACACATTGTCTCAGTGTGATGAATGCACCTATGAAGTTTAATGAATATATTCCATACGGTTTAGGAGTTATGGCCCGGACACGGTTTACTATATGGTACTAAGTCAAGGGCAGATAATCCAAAAACCAAAAATGCAAGAGTTGTCTTCCTCGTTCATGACACATTGTCTCAGTGTGATGAATGCACCTGTGAAGTTTCATGAATATATACAAAACGGTTTAGGAGTTATGGCACGGACACGGTTTACTATATGGTAGTAAGTCAAGAGCAGATAATCCAAAAACCAAAAATGTAAGAGTTGTCTTCCTTGTTCAAGACACATCGTCTCAGTGTGATGAATGCACCTGTGAAGTTTCATGAATATATTCCATACGGTTTAGGAGTTATGGCCCGGACACGATGTCGGGACGGACGGACGGACAAACGAACGGACGGACAGGGGTAAAACTTAATGCCCTTCTGATATTCTCCGAATAGCATAATTATCATTTGGTGAGGTAAATCGCCGGTTTTACGGTCGAAAATTTCGTTTTAAGGCGACGCGTCAGCGGAGCCGTAAAACGGAAATTTGCGACTGATTATAGTATTATGTTTGGTTAAAAAAGTATGAGAGCGCTCACATTTATTTCAGCAAGAATATTAGCATAGTTTCCATATAAAATGTCAGATATGTTAACTACATGTACATTTAACGACATCGTCAGTTTTTAACAACTGGCCCGTGATTTTTATGACATGACGTAATCCACATTATCTGATCCAAAAACCGTGAGTGAGGGTGTTGATTTTAGCTGGAGCAGCGATGTGGATAATAACAAGATATTTATCAAACATAAAACTGAAAATTCAGAAACCCGTAGCCTTGTCATTTATGCACTTAACTGCTGTATTTATGCTGTAGTTATGTGCAAAGTTCACAAAACTGGATTTGCAAAACATTATGAAAACATACCTATTCAAATATATTGGTAAAATTTTACCACCAAAACTGATTTTTTTTTCAGATAAAAATCCTGATATAATTGATATTTCTGCTCAAAATATAGACTGTGGGTACTCGTTAGAACCGCCTCGTCGAGGCGGTTCTAACGAGTACCCACAATTTATGTTTTGAGCAGAATTTTTTTTTTGGTTTTACGGGCCTTTCAAGATTATTTCACTCATATCGAGCCGATCGTTAATCAGAGGTGGGCGAAAACCGTAGTACCCGGAGAAAAAACACCTGACCTTCCGTTGCAGAACTTGGCGTCTCGTATGTGACCCGAGCGAGGCTCGAACCACAGCGGTGAGAGACCTAATGATCAAGAGTCAGCGCTCTTAACCACTAGGCCACGGAGGCCCGCTAATTGAGCAGAAATAAGAAAAAAAAATGTATACCCCTGTAAACCCCAGTTTACTATACAAAAGTGAGGTTTAAGTGGAGTAAAATTATATAGGCATGCTTGCGTAATGAATTGCAGTGAAATATTACGTGAACAAGTCCATGAAATGAACATCCCCTAAACCCCACTTTATAAAGAGAAACCTGGGGTTTAAGGTGTACACATTATTTTTCGTATAAACTCTATGGTTTCATTGGGCGACAGGGCTTCAGCTGTCATTCCATCTCAATTTCGGGTAAAAGTCCCACAAAATTGGAAGCTACTTCTCCAAAATACCTTTACAGTGTTGACGGGGACGTTAAACCTCAAATCAAACAACCAAACCAAGACATACAGTAGGTTGTGGCCGCATCACGTGAACAACTTCGTAAAATGAAGACCATCCCACTAAACCCAACTTTTTATAAAGAAAACTGGGGTTTACGGGTGTATACATTATCTTTCGTATTTCTGCTCCAATACATAGGTTTAGGGTACTCGTTAGAACCGCCTTACTGGGGCGGTTCTAACGAGTACCCTCAACCTATGTTGGGAATAGTTATAACAAAATTAACAATGCTTTTATCAGAAAAGTAGCCATTTTGAAGATGTGAAAAATGCACTATGTCGTACGCCCCCGCCCATAGGGGCTTGGAGAAATATATGGGCTGCATGATGCTTCCACGCAGAGCTGAATCCGGACCCGCACACTAGTACTGGTAAACCGCTTAGAGGATCTAAACCTGTCCAGGAACCGCGGTGCGAGGCGGACCGTCCATGCTAATAAACCCTATTGGTTTCATTGGGCGACAGGGCTTGAGATGTCATTTCATCTCAATGTCGGGTAAAAGTCCCGCAAAATTGGAAGCAACGTCTCCAAAATGACCTTTACAGTGTTGACGGGGACGTTAAACCTAAAATCAAACAAACAAACAAAAGCACTATGTCGTACGGATGAGATGTCGTAATAGATACATTGTACTCTTCAAAGCCGCCTCAGTAAGGCGGTTCTAACGAGCATCAACAACCTACATGCATGTCTACAGTAGTGTGTGTGTGTGTGTGTGTGTGTGTGTGTGTCTGTGAATTCGGGTTTAACGTCGCTTTGAACAATTTTTCAGTCATATCACGACGGTGTCTGGTTGCGACTGGGAGCTCAATGCTCACTTTTATAGTGCTGCCTCACTGAAGTATCATGTCCCAGACACATTACATGATACCACACCCAGTCACATTATCCTGACACTGGGTCGACCAGTCCTAGCTCTACCCCGTAAATCTGAGTGCCAAGCGAGGAGCAGCAAGTACCATTTTTATCGACTTTGGTATATCGCGGCCCGGGATTGAACCCGTGACCTCCCTTCCCCGGAGCGGACACACTACCAACTGAGCTATCGGGGCCGGTATATGTCTACAGTATAAATTAAAAAATATCCTGGGTTTTCATCAGAAAAGTAGCCAGTTTGGAGATGTGAAAAAGCATTATGTCGCACGGGGATGTTATCGTAATGTTTGACCTTATTTTCAAGGACACAATTTCCCAAAACTGTCACTTATGAGAAAACAATGCACTGTCTGCATCCTTACTCATGGCCCCCGCCCACTGGAGCTTGAAGAAATATATGGGCTACATGATGCTTCCACGCACCCGCACATGAGTGCTGGTAAACCGCTTAGAGGATCTAAGCCTGCCCAGGCAAAGCGGTGCGCAAGAGTCGGACCGTCCATGCTTATAAACCCTATTGGTTTCATTGGGCGACAGGGCTTGTGATGTCATTTCATCTCAATGTCGGGTAAAAGTCCCACAAAATTGAAAGCAACGTCTCCAAACTGACCTATACAGTGTTGACGGGGACGTTAAACACCAATTCAAACAAACAAATAAAGCTAACGAGCATCAACAACCGACATGTATGTCTACAGTATAAATTAAAAAAAAATATCATGGATTTTCATCAGAAAAGTAGCCAGTTTGGAGATGTGACAAATGCATTATGTCGCACGGGGATGTTATCGTAATATTTGACCTTATTTTCAAGGGCACAATTCCCCCCCCCCCCCCCCCCCCAAAAAAAAAAAAAAAAAAAAACACATTAAATTATGAAAAAAAAAAAAAAAATGACCTGTCTGCATCCTATCTCATGGACAAGTCGACGAACTTTGGTTAAGCATGACAGAGATAGGTTTAAGAGATATTGCCTTGTGTGAAAGTTAATGTGTGACCGGGCTGGCGTTCGATGTCACTGTTCAAACATTATGCCGACTACGATCATTCCGTTTGTCATTACGATATCAAACCCTTGCGACATAATGTTTTTTTACAATCTCCAAAATGGCCATTTTTATGACGAAAATCCGTGATAATTTTCTTATTTATACCGCAAACATAGGAGGGGTGCTCGTTAGAACCGCCTCATTGAAGCGGTTCTAACGAGTACCCACAACCTATGTCTTGGAGCAGAAATAAGAAAAATAATGTTTACCCCTGCAAACCCCAGTTTTCTCTATATTTAGTGGGGTTTAGGGGGGTAATTATTTCTACGGACTTATTAATATGATGTTGCGGTAATTGCAGGATAATCATATATCTAATTCGAAAAATACAATGTACATGTACTTAGATTTCTATCTTTATTGGATAAAATGATTTGATGAATTCATCACATGTAGCATTTCTTTTTGTCAGTCAGAATAGTTATACCTTGATGTGGAGCAGTGGGCATTCCATGTATTTCGAGGTTATAGTCCACCAAATATTATCAGAGTTATGCCAGTTCAATAATTTCTGTTTAACTTTTCCGGCAAACTCTTGTAGTTTACATCTACTCAAGTTGAAATTAACAAAAAAAATGTGTTTGATTTGAGCTCTTTAACGTTCCGGTCAACACTCTTTAGGTAATTTTAGAGACGTTGCTTCCAACTTTGTGGAACTTTTACCCGACTGGTGCAGGGCATTTTGGTAGAACTATGCACCGTAGAATTTTTTGTAACCTTTGTGTTTCCGACTAACTTCTAAAGTTTACACCCGATAAAGCTGAAATTTATTTTGTAGTTAGACCATGCTGTGTGACAGAGCACATAGTTTTAGATGTTACACTGGTATGTATAAAAGCCATTATTTTACCTCATTTATATTCAAGAGCTATTCAAGAGTTTTGATTGGTCAAGAGCCTGGTATGCACAGGGCGACAAAAGATCATGTCCATCTGTATTATTCCTCTCTGACGCCACTGCTCAACATCATGGCACGTGAACAAGTCCGTGAAATGAGTACCCCCCTAAACCCCACTTTATATAGAGAAAACTGGGGTTTAGGGGGTATGCCGTAGTTTTCGTATTTCTGCTCCAAAACATATGTTTTGGGTACTCGTTAGAACCGCCTCAATGAGGCGGTTCTAACGAGCACCCACAACCTATGTTTGCAGTATAAATAAGAAAAGTATCACGGATTTTCATCATACAGGTAGCCATTTTGGAGGTATGAAAAATGCACTATGTCGCACGGATGTGTTAGTCGCGTGCATTGGTAGAATTCGGTAAAATAAAACATTTGTTACCCTTGCTGAAACCGACCACACGAGTACTGGTAAACTTCCTTGAGGTTCTGTAAATACCCGGAAAAGTTTTTTTTTTCACATATCTAAATGGCTACTTTTCTGATGAAAAACCCGTGATATTTTTCTTTTTTATACTTTCAACATAGGCTATGGGTGCTCCTTAGAACCGCCTCATTGAGGTGGTTCTAACGGGTACCCACAACCTATGTTTTGGATCAGTAATAAGAAAAGTAATGTTTACCCCCGTAAACCCCAGTTTTCTTTGTATAAAAATGGGTTTAGAGGGGTGTTCGTTTCACGGACTTGTTGACAGGATGAAATGTCCTATTCTGTTTTCTCAATTAAAAAGAAAACTATGAAAAATTGCAGGACAGCTTTGTGTTCCTACTACTGCCCTGTCTATTATATAAATATTACATTCCTGAGAGGGTGATAGTATACAACTATTTCATACCTTTTTGGGCGACAGTCAAAACTATCAGCCCCGAGGTGCTGTGGAGCACCTGATGAACTATCGCCCGAGGCCGAAGGGAAGAAACTGAAACGCCTCGGTTGATATTCACATTCCTCAGGGTGACATTTTTCATTATTACCCAACCTACTATATAAGAAGTTATTAAGCATTTTCGACTATCTAACACCTTTTCGCATGAAATCGGATTGAACCGGTTTTCAGAGAACTATCACACGGAGCACTGAACTATTGCCCGGTGCAGATAGTTTTAACTATCTCATGGTCACGTGATCACCTAGCAACTTGACAAGTAGTAATTGCTTATTGTGATCAAAATAACTCTTTATACGAGTTGGGTAATAAAACAACTATTTCATACCTCCAAGGGCGACAGTCAAAACTATCAGCCCCTCGGTGCTGTGGAGCACCTGATGAACTATCGCCCTCGGCCTTCGGCCTCGGGCGATAGTTCATCAGGTGTTCCACAGGCGATAGTTCATCAGGTGCTCCACAGCACCTCGGGTCTGATAGTTTTGACTGTCGCCCAAAAAGGTATGAAATAGTTGTATACTATCACCCTCTCAGGAATGTTATATTCATTTTATTATACCGAACAAAACTAATAATTATGGTAAGGGAATTTTAATGAAAAGATATAGGACTGCTCACAAGTGACTTTTGACGCAATGACGTTCCAAATTATCGGATAACGTCGGCTTTCTACATAAGCGACGTTAGGTGGTGAAACAGAAATTCAGAAGTTCAAACGCTTTTAACTCCGTTATTTCTGAACAAAACCCTAAAGTGTGGGTATGTGTTTTCTTAATTAAAAAAAAAAAAAGAAAAAAAAAAAAAAAAAACATTTTGGAACCAAAATTTCTCGACTTTGTTACAATTTTTGGTTTAGACTCATTTTCTCCAGCTAGACAGAAGAACCGAACAGTACGCGTACCCAATTCCGCGCATGTAATAGTCGAACTTATCGCAGGGTGTTAGTAATCAAAGTACTGAAAGAACTGAGGAAAGTTGTTTTATGAGGTATATTCACCATGATAATATGGTAGTGGTAGATTAAACAGTTCTCTAAGTATCTTTTTGACAATGTTGAAAAAGGAGTTTAACCAGGTTCGACTAAGAAAAAAAATCCTGTTGCTTGTTATTGTCCTCTTGACAATCACTGACCATCTGACTGGCGCCGACCCTGAACACAATCCAGGTATTGGTTATTGATAGCACCCCTAAGATGTCACAGCGGAACGTCAGAAGGAAATTCTGGACTGTGCTTGTTTGTTTGTTTGTATGTTTTGAGGTTTAACATCCCCGTCAACACTGAGTAGGTCATTTTGAGACGTTGCTTCCAATTTTGTGAGACTTTTACCCAAAACTAAAATGAAATGGCATAATTATCAAGCCTGTCGCGCGCGCAATGAAAGCATATAGGCTTGTGGCATGGACGTACCAATTCGCACCACTTTGCCTGGGAAGGCTTAGATCCTCTAAGCGGTTTACCAGTACTCATGTGCGGTCGATTTCTGCTCGGCGTGGAAGTATCTTGCAGTCCGTCTATTTCTTCAAGCCCTGATGGGCGGGGGCGGTAGGACTGTGCTCGTGCATTTGGCCATTGGCAAACAGAACCTTCATAATCAGACGCCACATAATGCGGTGTCCGATCAGATCTAATGTACCTGCTTAAACGAACAGTCCGATTCTCAGTTCATGACTATTTTCCAAACTTACATTCAGAGACGATCGATCCACCAGTTCTCTCAGCACTTTGATTAATTGTACTCAAATACGCTGTTTATCTGGAGCACTGGACGGGAGTGAACTTTAAAACCTATTGCTTTCTTTCGGCGAGTCATGAGTCTCAAAAAATGAAGTGTACATTGCTTTCGGAGAGGTTACAGCAGAGCCCTTTAATTTCTACATTTTAAACAGTGGAGACGCTTCGACTTAGATTCGTCTTCCCAAGTGTCTATAAAACGAGTGCATATGCACCCCAAAATGCAATCCTGCCTTTTATAACACTGAAGGGTCTGATTCGAGGACACAGAATGAGGTGACTGATCAGTGGCTTCTGAATTTGCTTAACCAATATATGACAATGGAATCTTCCAACAAATAAGTTCGGAACAGGATTGTCAGATTTGTTTTCTTAAAGGTAGGTTTTGCAAGAATATATGTTTTTTAGCAATCAATGCAGACTCAGATCAGACGCCAAGTTGTGCTGCGTCTGATCTGGGCCTACAATACTTACATGCCATAAAAAGTGACGCTAGTTATATATGGGCTAATGTCCAGTTCGGAAATCAAGGGGTGAAAGGGAAGGAACACCTGTGGAATCAAGTCCGCCTTGATATAAGAGGATACATCGAGTATCAAAGCTGGAAAAGTCCAGTTCGGCAACTGAGGGGTGAAAGGGAAGGAAACACCTGTGGAATCAAGACTGCCTTCAGCGCAAATGTTAAGAAATCAATGCGCTGGAAAAGGAAATTAGGCAAGTGCTTAATTTGGACTATTTTATGCAGCGAACGAACAGCGGAAGTGTAGTAACGCGGTCCAGTACCGGAAGTAGAAATGCAATGACATATAAAATTGATACAAGTATCAACTTTCAAAAATCATTTCACCCTTGGGTTTTGTATGAGACAGTCACGTGAGGTATAATAACAACAGATAACAAACTTCCAGAAATTGAAAATGTGGGCCACGAGGCATCTGTTTAAAAGAGGTAAACTTAAACGCATAACTCAGCCCCAATTTATAACATTACGATAAGACATCCGTGCCACAAAGTGCATTCACTCGTGTCTCTAAAATGATTATTTTGTGATGAAAATTCCTTTTTTTGGATGGATTTTGAAATTACTTTGTAGAAATGTTAACCATCATGAGACAATGTGTCACGTGCAAAACCCAGATCCGTACCTCCAAGGTCAAGGTCATACTTAGAGGTCAAAGGTTAAAACAAGGGGTCCGAAACTGAAACACAGTCAATAACTTACTTATTTCTGGATGGATTTTGAAATTACTTTGAAGAAATGTTAACCATAATGAGACGATGTGTCACGTGCAAACCCATATCCGTACCTCCAAGGTCAAGGTCATACTTAGAGGTCAAAGGTAAAAAAATGGTCCGAAAAATAAACACAGTCAATAACTTTCTGATCTCTGGATGGATTTTGATATTACTCGGCAGAAATGTTGGCCATCATGAGACAATCTCCCTCACACAAAAACCAAGGTCCTTTCCTCCAAGGTCAAGATCATACTTAGAGGTCAAATGTGAAAAAAGGGTCCAAAACTTAATCACAGTCAATAACTTTCTATGGACGAATACGAACATAGACATATTTTCAGGCGGGGACATCCGTGTCCCATGGACGCGTTTCTAGTTTGTCTTCAATGAGGCAGCTGCCTCATTGGGGTGGTTCTGACGAGTAGCCCCAACCTATGTCTTGGCACAGATATAAGAAAAAAATAATGTGTACCCCTGTAAACCCCAGTTTTCTCTGTATAAAGTGGGGTTTAGAGGGGTGTTCATTACATGGACTTGTTTATGTGTTGATACGTCACAAAAATACGCTTAAATAATATTGACCCCTATTCTAACACAGCGCGCCTATATAGGCAATGCAAAATAACTGTGTTTTATTCTGCAACAAATCACAGCTCGGAAGAGCGTGACGTGTGACGTCATTACAAAACTGCAAATTTATGACGTCACTAGTCGATTTACTTGACGTTAGTCGGTGTAACGTCATTTTCTCGCATCGAGAACGTTAGAAAAGGATGTAAATGCATGTGTTACAGTCGATAATTTTAGCGGGATTTCTTCTAATAATGGCGAAAGGTTGTGAGATTTTGAAGGAAACAACAACATTATTGCCGATTTCAGCGTGTTAGAATCGAAATAGATCTGCTCTAGCCAGTGATTTGTTGGGTAATAAATCACACTGACCTCCAAACTGTGATTTATTACACAACAAATCACAGTTAGAGCTGATATATTTCTTAATTGAACCCCACTTTTTTCTCTGTATAAAGTGGGGTTTAGAGGGGTGTTCATTACACGGACTTGTTTATTTGATGATACATCACAAAAATACGCTTATAAAATATTGACCCCCATTGAACCCCACTTTTATATGGGCCCCGCCAAGCGAATTTGGGTCTTCGAGCATTCCGTCATGACAAATTTTAACTGCGCATGACCAGTCATTCACAGAGTCAGGGATATGGCTTTCTGTCTGAAGGTTCCTCTTGATTCACAGCTTGTATGAGCGAGCAGCGAAGGTTCTGGCGAGACTGCGCGGATGCGCAGGCTCGCCTGAACCTTCGCTGCTCGCATAGGCGATAAGTACCAAAATCGCTTGACGGGGCCCATATAGTAAAACTGGTGTTTACAGTGGTAAATATAGTAAATACATGGTTAGTGTCTTTAATAATAAAATATAATCGGTGAGCCTTAGACAATTTTATAGGGGCTCGCTTTCAGCGAGCCCCTATGAAATTGTCGCGGCGAACCGATTATATTTTATTATTAAAGACACTAATCATGTATTTAAATGTAGTTTATACCGCAACTCAAAAGAATCAAGGGATTTCGCAAAATTAAACAAATTTAAGCAAATAAGACAGCAGACAACGCGGCATGTTAAACGACATCCAGTGCCATGGCGCGCACACGTTGTATAACGTGACGTCAAATAGTGCTAATTTTATGACGTCACCGCGCCACGCAGACGTTGGAAACAACATGGACGCTCGAATAAAAGTTTCTCAGGGCTTTACATTCTGTATGAAAATCTGCAAATTAATAGTTTATTTTAGCTTTAGAAAGTATTTTCGAGGTTGAGACGCAACCGCAGTAGAAGTGCGTAATTATTCTAACGAACCATTCAAACCAGGAAAGCCCGAGAAGGTAGGAATTTTGCTTAAATTTCTGAAAATTTGTTTAAATAAATATTGTAAAGATTATAACTTGCTATTTGGTTGTTTTTCCGGGTATAAAAGGTTGCATGTTATTGTTTACATTTGCAAATAAGTGACATGAAAAGTAGATCCGGTCTATAAACGGTCACTAGACGTATTATAGGTCAGTAGAAGGTATTATAGGTCACTAGCGATTATACAATGTAGCGTGCAGTTATTCGACCCCCTTTATTAGGTTACTAGAATGACTGGTTGCGGTATAAATGTTCTTTAAAAGGGTTATCCTTTGGAAGCAAGGTATACACCACAGAACTAGAAAATATAAAGTGTACATGTTTTCTGGGCCAGACTAGCTAGTTTCGGCCATTTCTTATTTCTGCTCTAAAATATAGAGTGTGGGTCCTCGTTAGAACCGCCTCGATGAGGCGGTTCTAAGCAGTACCCACAATCTATATTTTGAGCTAAAATGAGAAAAAAAACATAATGATTTTTCATCTTAAAAGTTTCGATTTTTGGCGGTAACATTTACATAGTAAATACATGGTTAGTGTCTTTAATAATAAAATATAATCGGTGAGCCTTAGACAGTTTTATAGGGGCGAGCTTTAGCGAGCCCCTATAAAATTGTCGTGGCGAACGGATTATATTTTATTATTAAAGAACTAATCATGTATTTAGTTTATACCGCAATTCAAAACAATCAAGAGTTTTGCAATGATTTAGCAAATTTGAGCAAAAAAGACAGCAGACAGAGTGGCATGTTAAACGACAATCAGTGCCATGGCGCGCACACGTAGTATAACGTGACGTCAAATAGCGCAAAGTTTCTGACGTCACCGCGCCACGGAGACGCAGGAAACAACATGGACGCTCGAATAAATGTTTCTCAGCGCTTAACATTCTGCATAAAAATCTGCAAAATAAATAGATTATTTTAGCTTAAGAAAATATTTTCGAGGTTGAGACGCAACCGTAGTAGCAGTGCGCAATTATATTCCAATGGGCCATTCAAACCAGGAAAGCCCGAGAAGGTAAGAATATAGCTGAAATTTCTAAAATCTATTTAAATAAATATTGCAAAGATTATAACTTGCAGTTTCGTTGTTTTCTCGTGTATAAAAGGTTGCCTGTTGTTTTTTACCCTTGCAAATTAGGGACCAGAAAAGTAGGTCCGGTCTATAATCGGTCACTAGACGTATTATAGGTCAGTAGAAGGTATTGTGGGTCACTACCGATTATAGCGTGCAGTTATTCGACCCCCTTTATTAGGTTACTAGAATGCCTGATTGCGGTATAAAATGTAATTGTATAGGTGTGTTTTCGCAATGACACGGGCTTTGAACTCATGAAGACTGAACAAATTACAGTCCAACCTGTGTTAACCGATCACCTTAGGGATAATGAAAATGTGCTTGCTTAAGACAGGTGATTGCTTAATACAGGTGAATTTTAATGCATTTGCCTCTTTTTGGGAACTAAATGCCTGCTTGCTTAAGACAGGCTGCTTGCTTAATAGAGGTGGCCACTAAGACAGGTTTGACTGTATTTTGCAGAACCAGGGGCGAGGATTATGGTTACCTAGCAACTACCACAGAAGAGGGAATGCTCTTTGTTATGACCTTGAAGGTGTACATGTATGTGCGTGGTCTGTCTTCTTTATTTGTGTATTTAATTTTTTTTGGACATAAACAACTTGGTGTCTCTGATGGGAGATGTCATCTTCGCGAGCCAAGGGTACTAAGTCCACTACGTTCCTTACGCACGTGCGTAAGGAACGTAGTGGACTTAGTACCCTTGGCTCGCGAAGATGGGGAGATTTGGGTTAATTATCGATTCCTGATCATTGCCTCTACTTCTATTTTGGTAAGTGTGTTTTGTTTTCCATATTGACCATCTTTTGGGCACGGCTATAGATGTCGTTTTCTATTCTCATAATCTATTTTTTTTCAGCTGCAAATCACTAGTGTTTGTAAGAATCACACCTCACCTGTGTGGTTCGAGCCTCGCTCGGGTCACATGTGAGACGCCAAGTTCTGCAACGGAAGGTCAGGTGGTTTTTCTCCGGGTACTCCGGTTTTCGCCCACCTCTGATTAACGATCGGCTCGATATGAGTGAAATAATCTTGAAAGGGCCATAAAACCAAACAAAAAAAAAAAAAAAAAAAAACACCTCACCTGTGACCAGAAAATCGATCAGTCGAGGGCTTTGATTGAAATAAAAAAATCTTTTAAGACCGTTTTAAGATAGAGTAATAATCTATAATGAGTTATACTCAATTTAACCCTGTTTGTACCAAATGGAATCTTCCTCCTTATATATACATGTAGCATAAGTCCTTTTCAAAATTTAGAGGTTGGGTGTGTGGGGGGGGGGGGGGGGTGTCAGGATGTGTTTTCTTCAAAACTAATTACGAAAATTGTTAAACGTTTTGCAAACAGTGTAGGCCCTGATCAGACGTCACATAGGAAAAATATCACGGATTTTCATAAGAAAAGTAGCCATTTTGGTGATGTGAATATTGCACTATGCCGCACGGGGCGGTTCTAACGAGTACCCACAATTAATTTTAGAGCAGAAATAAAAAAAAAATAAGGTTTACCCCCTGCGAACCCCAGTTTTACTATGTAAATCTGGGGTTCAAGGGGGTCAAATTATATGTTTTCGTGATGAACTGGAACAAGCAATATACATTGATTGGTCTCATTGTGACAAGCACTTTTTTCATTTTCCATTCGCATTACGAAAACACGCATTCACTGTAGTTTTTAGGAGGCCTTCATGCGGACTGAACAAGTTATTTGTCTTAATCGCGACGGAAGTAAGGACGAATATTGTGTCGATTTAAGCTCTCTAGTGGAATTCGTTTCCGCTGACCGTTCCAAAGCGTTTCTTCTGTCGCGGTTACTTTTTGTTATGGTTTGTCTTTGGGTGTTTGTGTCGCTTATATTATTTTGTTTTGGATAGCCTATTGGCCATTTTGTGGGAAAGTAACTGTCCTTTTGGCTTCCCGCTATTGATGTTTCCATTAGGGTCTGTTGTTTTGTGTTTGTGTTCCTTCCCTTTGGTGTCTCTGATGGGAGCTGTGGGTTAATTGTATCGATTCCTGATCATTGCCCCCACTTCTATTTAACGCCGAAAAAAAAAATGATTATTTTAAGATGAAAACTTGTGATATGTGTCTTACATTGCGATAACACACCCGTGCGACATAATGCATTTTTTTTTTCACATCTCCAAAATGGCAATTTTTCTGATGAAAACCGTGATATTTTTCCTATAAATACTGCAAACATAGGTTGTGGGTGTTCATTAGAACCGCCTCATTGAGACGGTTCTAACGAGTACCCACAACCTATGTCTTGGAGCATAAATAGGAAAACTATACCCCCGGAAACCCCAGTTTTCTCTGAATAAAGTGGGGTTTAGGGGATCTTTATTTCACGGACTTGTTCACGTGATGGTTCGGCTCAAAGTATAGCTTGAGGATACACGTTAGAACCGCCCCAACGAGGCGGTTCTAACAAGTACCAAGAGTCTTACATTTTTTAGGAGAAATAAGGAAAATAAGGTCTACCCATGTAAACCGCAGCTTTTTTTATATTAATATGTTCTCGAAAGGGTTATTTTCTGGAAGCAAAGAATACACCACAGAACTGGAAAACACGGGGTGTACATGTTTTCCCGGTCAGACTAGCTAGTTTCGACCAATTAAGCCTCATTAGTGACCCTCAGATATTTTTCAAAATTCAACAGTGGAATCAATGATCCCAAAGGACAAGAGAATATAAACTACACTATGATGTAGGCAGGGAGACTTTTTACGACCGCCACACATTCATTTGTGGGTCCCTATCAAAATAATCAAATCAGGCAAATAAAAAAAAATAATAATCGAGCATCCAATCCGGTCTTCAGTCGAAATGGGAACCCAGTGAGAAGCAAAGTGGGACCGAAGTGTCTAGGTATATAGGGCCGAGGTGTCTAGCGGACGAGGTGTCCAGGGGCTAATCCGTCTAGGGTTTCAGTTTTATGTGGGGCCGAGGTGGTTTTGGGGCCGAGGTGTCTAGGAGCCGAAGTGTCTAGGGGCCGATCTGGATGTGGGGCCCAAGTGTCCTGTTACCATCCAAAGGACAAGAAAATGTAAACTACACTATGATGTAGGACAGGGGGACTGTTTACGGCCGCCACACATTTACAGACACCAGCTATGGTGACGCCTATATAATATTGTGACGCCTATATATAAAAGTGGGGTCAAAGGGCCCCAGAATCATATAGGCATGCTTTCGTGGTTGATAAACACTCGACCCAAAAGAATCAGAGTATAGGAATGCAATAATGGATTTCTTCTTGTGTCACGACTGTTTTTTTTTTTTTTCTTATTTCATTTTTTGACATGTTTTAAATTTTCCAATATTCAGAGTCATTCAAGCGAGGTTTGGTGTGGTAATTTTGAACGTTTCACCTGACTTAATTTATCATTGGGCGTTTCTGTTCGTAGCAAGAAATTAAAAGCATGGTCGACTGACCATGAATCAACACGCTACGTTGGTTTCGAAATTACCCAGGTCGAGGTAAGAAAATGTATATCCCGCTGTAGCTTCGATCACGACAGGCATGCGCAAAAATATACGGATCTAGGAAGAAGCTCCACCGACTTAAGATTTTGACTATAACGTCTGTTCATAGCAAGATCGTTTATTAGATCGACGTTCTGTTTGGCGTTGTTGTCCGTTTTTGTCCATTTTCCTTGATACGCCTGGTTATCACGTCACGGTACGTTACGCACAGTCGGCTGACGGCTTTTTGATTAGATCCCGCATTGCTGTGGAGAGGATTGAAAACACGACATCTTTCTCGTAAGTATTTTTTTTTTTGTTTCTAATATACAGTCGAACTTCGATGGCTCGAACCCCTTTTGGATCATGAAAATTTATTCGAGACAGCGGTAGATCGAGCCACTGAAGGTCACTGCCAAGAGGCATAACGAGATACTTTTGAACATCTTTCGATGTTAGATAATAAAAATGTTTGTTGTGTGTACTCATTAGAATCGCCTCACCGAGGCGAAAGCTGTTGAGCAGTTTACCAGTTTACTGCTGATGATATCACACAGAGTTATCTTCCTTGACAATATCCCGGGTTTTTCCAGACTTTCGGATGAGTTTTTAAACCGAGCTTCCGTTTCCGTATGACCTTTGCTGTTGGTGAGACGTAAAACTCAAACACTCACTCATCTTTCTTGATAAAGACATTTCACATACTTGTCATCATGATAAATAAAAAACATTTGGAGTGCTCGCTAGCATTTCCTCAAACAGGCGATTCAGTTGAGCACCCACATTCTATAGAGTGTTGCAAAATAGGGAAAATAATATGTACCCTAGACTGATACCAGTCCTAGATGTTAATGGTTTTGTCCATGCTTACCACATTTTATCTTATGCCATCATGCCAGGCCAGATTTTATTTTATACCGTCTCAACGTGATGAGAGGAAGAGGTCAAGAGAGAGATTTGAGGAATGGGTATATGTTTTCATCTAAGGATTACTATAATGTTATTAATCAAGTAATTTCGTATTTGACCAGTTACAGGTCCGAGGTCTGCTGTATTGGCACGAGGCCGAAGGCCGAGGCCAATACAGCTGACCGAGGACCTGTAACTGGGCCAATACGAAATTACTTGATTAATGACAATTTTATTAATTGACGCAATTAAAACATGATTTATAATTTTTTTAATATTGGTTGACCTTGTCTAATATAGGATAATCAATTAATAATTTATAAAAAAGTCACATCTCATCAGACTTTATAAGTCTATCTGTACCCCTGTAAACCCCAGTTGTCTCTATATAAAGTGGTGTTTAGGGGGTTCTCATTTCAAGGACTTTTTAACATGAAGTTCTGTGGTCTGTAGAGTTTATTGATGAAAATTTGTGATAATCATTCCCAGAAAAGGTCTCGGGATTTACCTTTACTTAAAAAAACGCCCATCGGGGCTTGAAGAAATACATGTAAATGGGCTCTTCCACGCAGAGCTGAAACCGACCGCAGACAAGTACTGGTAAACCGCTTAGAGGATCTAAGCCTGCCCAGGCAAAGTGGTGCGAGTCGGAACGCCCATGCTTATAAACCCTATTGGTTTCATCGGGCGACAGGGTTTGAGATGTCATTTCATCTCAATGTCGGGTAAAAGTCCCACAAAATTGGAAGCAGCGTCACCAAAAATGACCTATGCAGTGTTGACGGGGACGTTAAACCTCAAATCAAACAACTAAAATACATGTACAAATGTAGTTGGTCGATATTCCGATACTTGTAATAGGCCGATATAAGACAACTTATTTTACCACCCAAGTTTGCCCTTAAAACATTAAAATACCAAAATAGTGTTCACATCTGGAAAACACACCTATATAATTTTGACCCCCTTGAACACCACTTTTATATAGTAAAACTGGGGTTTCAGGGGGTATACCTTATTTTTCTTATTTCTGCTCAAAAATATAGATTGTGGGTACTCGTTTTTTTTCTTATTTCTACTCTAAAATATAGATTGTGGGTACTCGTTAGAACCGCCTCGATGAGGCGGTTCTAACGAGTGCCCACAATCTATATTTTGAGCAGAAATAAGAAAAATATCACAATTTTTCATCATAAAATTTTCATTTTTTCGGCGATAAAGGTTGCAATGTATTTTGTATAGGCGTGTTTGCGTAATGTCATTCCTGAATTTACATTCCATTTAAGTGGATTTTTTTTTTCATAAGATTTTGTTGACAAAAAGTTAGGTGATTTTTATGGACCACTATAGAGATTATCTTTTCTACAAAATTAATGCAACATTGTTCATATTTTCAAAAACTCGAATAAAATATATTTCTAAAGATATAAAATTGCCATTTCTACTGGGGGAAAAAGGGTCATTTTCACACACACAAAAAAAAACAAAAAAAAAAACAAAAAAAAAACAACAAAAAAAAACACACACAACAGCAACAAAAAAACAACTGAAGGGCAACTACGGAACCCGGGAAGGAACATGCATTTTTTTTTAGTAAGTTGTGCGAACACGATAGTATCTTGTGCGCACTAGATAATATGTTGTGCGGACAATATAATATATCTTGTGCGGACAACATAATATATTGTGCGCAGTGCGCACAACTTAATATCTTGTGCGCACAAGATACTGTCTTGTTCGCACAGAATATTATCTTGTTTGCATAACATTGATCTTGTGCGGACAACATAATTTCTTGCACACCAGACAAGGAAATCCGTGATTTTACCCTGGGATAGAAATTTAAGTTCTGACCCTGGTGTTCCGACCCCAAATCGAATATAATCGCGTGTTTGATAAATGCACTGGTTGATTACAACCTCATGCGCGGCATCGTCATGCGTGACGTCACTAAACATGCCTGTTGTGTCATCACAAAATGGCGGACGTCGGTAACCGAAGTGACAGCAGCATTAAAAATTCGCAATAGAAATGGAAGGTATGCAAGAAATAGAATCCAATATGGGTGTGAGAGGTGGATAGAAAAATCCGTCCCTCGGGATCACTGTCCGGCATCACTCGGCAAGCCTCGTGATGCGGGACAGTGTCCCTCGGGACGGACTTTTCAATCCACCCCTCACACCCATATAAGATTCTTGTATTCTTATGCGTCTGATTAAACTGTGCTAACAAGATAATATGTTGTGCGAACAAGATTTGTTTGTTTGTTTGATTTAAGAAATAGATCAGCTCTAACTGTGCTTTGTTGAGTAATAAATCACAGTTTGGAGGTCAGTTGTAAAGTAGACAAATCACAAGCGCGTAGCGCGCGTGATTTGTCTACTTACAACTGACCTCCAAACTGTGATTTATTACTCAACAAATCACAGACTAGAGCTGATCTATTTCGATTCTTACAGGCTGAAAATCGGCAATAATGCTGTTGTTTCCTTCAAAATCTCACAACTTTGCGCCATTGTTAGAAGAAATCCCGCTAAAATTATCGACTGAAACACATGCATTTATATCATTTTCTTACGTTTTCGATGCGAGAAAATGACGTTACACCGTCTAACGTCAAGGAAATCGACTAGTGACGTCATATATTTGCAGTTTTTAATGACGTCACTCGTCACGCTCTTCCGAGCTGTGATTTGTTGCAGAATAAAACACAGTTATTTTCCATTGCCTATATAGGCGGGCTGTGTTAGAATTGAGGTTTAACGTCACCGTCAATACTGTAAAGGTCATTTTGGAGACGTTGCTTCCAATTGTGTGGGACTTTTACCCGACATTGGGATGAAATGACATCTCAAGTCCTGTCGTCCAATGAAACCAATAGGGTTTATAAGCACGGACTGTCCGACTCGCGCACCGCTTTGCCTACGGTCCTATATTAAGAATCGTTGTATTCTTGGTATACGGTGCAAAGACATTTTTGATGAAATATGTTCGGTTTATGGGCATAATGAAATGTCTTTTCCGACAGTTTTTCGTTGGTGTAAGAAATTCAGCTGTGGGCTAGGCTCAACAGAAGATGCACCACATGATCGTCGGCCGAAAAGAGCAACATCTGCCAAGATGGTTGCTAGAGTGAAAGAAATAGTTGCTACCGATGCACGATACACCACTAGGCAAATAGCTAGTATGGTTGGCATCTCATTAGGAGTAGCTCATACAATTCTGAAACGGGATTTGAAAATGAGAAAGATCTGTGCTAGACGGATTCCCCATCTGTTGACAGATGAGCAGAAAAAGACACGCGTTCAGTGCGCCAAGAAGTTGCTTAAAAAGTTTCCAAATTACAATGCACGGTCTTTCGCTAATGTCGTCACAGGTGACGAGACATGGGTTCACTTTTTGGGCCAAAACGAAAGATTCAGAACAAAATATAGACAACAAAGTATTGCAAAAGACCATGCATTGCAAAGCGGACCATGAGCGTCAAGAAGGTAATGTATGCCATATTCTTTTTCAAATCAGGGCCCTGCTATTCAGGTTGCTGTGCCTAAAGGCAAATCTGTAAATGCGAAGTTTTACAAGAATAAAGTTCTTCGAAAATTGAAGAAACATTTCAAAGAACGACGACCCGCAACTAGTTTGGCTAATATCAGATTGCTACATGACAATGCGTCATCGACGTGCATTGTGCAAGACTATCTGAAGCAGGAAAAGGTTGTTGAACTCCCTCACCCCCCGTATTCCCCTGACCTTGCCCCGTGTGACTTTTTTTGTTCCCGCGCTGAAAAAATACCTTTCTGGTCGAAAATTTGTACAGCGCAAACACCTCGGTTCTGCAATATTCCAGTGCCTTCATAGTATACCTCGAAAAGACCAAAATGCATTCAATGATCGGATCAGAAGACTGAAAGTTTATATATCTGTTAAAGGGGAATTCTTTGAGGGGACAAAATAAATTTTTCATCGAAATCTATCACGGAATCATTTTTATGTGCTTAGTTGCATTCATATTTGAACAGTCCTCGTAAACAAGACAATATCTTGTACGCACAATATATTAAGTTGTGCGAACGAGATATTATCTTATCTTGTGCGCACAAAATAATACCTTATGTGCACAAGATATTATGTTGTTCGCACACGATAATATCTTGAGCTCAGCGTAGAACCGACGCTTTACCTCCCCTAACGACAATTTTCAATTCAGTTGTTTTATTAAAAATGGTACACTTTTGACCAAAGCGACAAGCCCTGTGAGCTGCGTGGAACCAAATGCTATCCAATGAAAAGCGACGTTGCATGATCACGTCGGGTTTCCGACAGTATATCGCAAGATTCCGTCGCAAATTGTCGGTATCCCATCTAACGTCGAGTTTAATACATACGCACGTGTATTAGAATGCGTATTTATTGCAAAGCATGTTTGTACTGAAGCTAGGTTATCAACAACTATAAAACTACAGTTGGAAAATATACAATAAGGGGAATGGGAACACCTTCAGGGAAGGCAACTCCTGCAAAAGTATTTTTGTCTCCCATGACAAGAGTGGTCAACTCTCAAAGGAAAGAATTTGCTCCTGAGGAGCAAATTCTTTCCTTTAAGAGTAGACCCCTTTTTCAGTGGGACAGGGCTTATAGAAAAGCAATCAGGATGTCTCGAAAGTTGTCTCCCTTTGAAAAATGGCGGACAAATGTGCCAGGTGTTCCCATTCCCCTTAAGACACAATGCAGTTTACATTTGAGCATGTTGAGATCTTTTCATTCTAAGATTTATTCGAGTTTTGCGTTTTCTTACATGCTTTTCAATGAATGATAGAGATTTATCAGTGAAATATAAATCGATATTTTCACTGTTTCAAACAGTGAAAATACGATTTTTTATTTTTCACTGTTTGGGACTACTTTTTTCTTCAAATCTAACTCTAATTTCAATTTTATCTTTGTCAGATAACTGAACAATACTGAAATGTGTTCTAATTGACGCATAGCCCGTTCATGTGTGACGGGGAAGTTACTGACGTCATTTATGACGCTGACGTCACGTCTTTTGTCGCGCGACGTTAGACTTGCCAGCAACTTCTTTGGAAAACTACTCTCTCAATTATTTCATTAATCATTCATAATAATACCATCCCAGGCCATTTCTCAGGTGTAAACTAAAAGTTTGCACCCAATAGTATACCCACTAAACACGATGGACACCACTAAATTGACGCGAAACGAACAGGAACAAAGATAATTTTCTCCGAATGTGAGCGACACCATTAAAGACGCTAAATATTGCCTTTTGAAGCATGTAAGAAACAGAAAATTTGATTTTTTCAGTGCAAGATCAAATTTTATTTCACTCATGAACACCAAAACTGCTATTTTCACTCGTGGCTACGCCACTCGTGAAAATAACAGTTTTGGTGTTCATTCGATGAAATAAAATTCGATCTTACACTGAAAAAATCAAATATCCTCTATATACCTTATTTTTACGGAACACTATCCAGCATGTGTAGAACTAATTTTTAACTTGGTTGAAACATATTCATTTTTGCGGAACCCTGGAAAGGACATATATTTGTTGTGCGAACAAGATTTATCTAGTTTAATAATATTTTATTGCAAAACAAGCAATCGGTTTGGGTCACAAGTTCTCTCAACATTAGTGACGGCCCTTCCCCTTCTTGTGCGCACAAGATATTACGTTGTGCGAACAAGATAATAAGTTGTGCGCACAAGATATTACATGCATGTTGTCCGCACAAGATCTATGTTGTGCAAACAAGGTAATGTCTTATCCGCAAAAGATATTAAGTTGTGCGAACAAGATATTATCTTGTATGCACAAGATGTAATGTTGCTCGCACAAGATAATATCTTGTGCGCACAAGATATCTTGTGCACACAAGATAATACCTTGTGCGCAGATATTATCTTGTTCGCACAACATATTAAAGAAAAATGCTTGTCCCTTCCAGGGCTCCGTACATTTCCACAATCTGTACATATACAACACATTAACAGTTTCATATTTAGGTTTTGAACGAAAACATGCCCAGCAGGTACACGTCGATAAGGCAACGTCAAATCACAGCGGTGCAATGTTCCACCGACGTAGATGTGACGTTTTATAAACTTCATGACGTTGTACTAACGTTGTTGTGACGTCACAATTACGTCATGTGCCTGCTCGAATGCGGGTTAATTTAGTTCGGTAACGCAAATTACTTAAGATACACATGTCAATTAGGTTACCCGCAAGAAATAAATGTAAAAATAACAAAACAAACCGCAAAGTAAAAAATGTACTACACACGAAAAGAAGCGGTCCCCGTCCGCCGGGGCTTGAAGAAATAGATGGGCTGCATGGTGCTTCCACGCAGAGCTGAATCCAACCCGCACACGAGTACTGGTAAACCGCTTAGAGGATCTAAGCCTGCCCAGGCAAAGCGGTGCGAGTGTCTGACCGTCCGTGCTTATAAACCCTATTTGTTTCATTGGGCGACTGGGCTTCAGATGTCATTTCATCTCAATGTCGGGTAAAAGTCCCACAAAATTGGAAGCAACGTCTCAAAAATGACACTTACAGTGTTGACGGGGACGTTAACCGCAACAAACACACAAAAAGTAATCATGTGTTTGCCTGAATTGAGGTTTAACCGTCAACACTATTAAGGACATTTGGAAACGTTGCTTCTATTTTTGTGGGACTGTCACCCTACATTGAGATGAAATGGCATTTCAGACAAACTAACAAGATTTAATTTAAATGCAGGGGCGGCCCGACTCGCAATTCTTTGCCTAGTAAGCTTAGACCTTCTAAGTGGTTTACCGGTACTCGTGTGCGGTCAGTCGCAGCTCTGCGTGGAAGCACCATGCAGTCCATTCTATTTCTCTATTTCTCCAAGACCCGATTGCAATAAATGCGCATTCTAATACACATGGGTAACTTGACGTTAGATTGGATAACTTCAAAAATTTGCGACAGTGTATTTAAGAAACAGATCAGCTCTGTGATTTGTTGAGTAATAAATCACAGTTTGGAGGTCAGTTCTAAAGTAGACAAATCACGAGTGCGTAGCCTCGGCGCGCGTGATTTGTCTACTTACAACTGACCGACAAACTGACCGACAAATTGTGATTTATTACTCAACAAATCACAAACTAGAGCTGATCCATTTCGATTCTAACAGGCTGAAAATCGACAATAATGCTGTTGTTTCCTTCAAAATCTCACAATTTTTCGCAATTGTTAGAAGAAATCCCGCTTAAATTATCGACTGAAACACATGCATTTATATCCTTTCCTACTGTTTTCGATGCGAGAATATGACGTTTCACCGTCTAAAGTCAAGGAAATCGACTAGTGACGTCATAAATTGGCAGTTTTTTCCTTCCTTGTCGTGATTTGTTGTAGAATAAAACAGTTTTTTTTCCATTGCCTATATAGGTGCGTTGTGAGCGATATACTGACGGAAATCCAACGTCATCATGCAACGTGGCTTTTCCTTGGGTAGCAAGCATCTCATATTGCATGCCGCTTTGATCAGAATCGTACAGTTTATGACAAAACAACTGAATGATGCATTAGAATGGGGATAATTGTCTCGAAACTGTCATTTGGGGAAGTTGATCGTCGGTTTTTACCGTCGGCATTTCCATTTTAGAGCATTAAAAGACATCGTTGCATGTATCTTTCATAAAAGTCAAAGCTCTGACAGCACAGGCGGGTTTGATTGTCTGTGAGTTAAGGCCGGAATATAAGAATCTTATATGGGTGTGAGGGGTGGATGGAAAAATCCGTCCCGAGGGTCACTGTCCGGCATCACGAGGCTTGCCGAGTGATGCCGGACAGTGATCCCGAGGGACGGATTTTTCTATCCACCCCTCATACCCCTATTGGATTCTTTTTCTTGCATACCTTCCATTTCTATTGCGAATTTCTAATGCTGCTGTCACTTCGGTTACCGACGTCCGCCATTTTGTGATAACACAACAGGAATGTTTAGTGACGTCACGCATGACGATGCCGCGCATGAGGTTGTAATCAACCAGTACATGTATCAAACACGCGATCATAGTCGATTTGGGGTCGGAACACCAGGGTCAGAACATAAATTTCTATCCCAGGGTAAAATCACGGATTTCCTTGTCTTGTGTGCAAGAAAAAATGATCCTGAATTTATCATTTCCTTTTCTGTACTGTAAGCAAACAATGTAGACCCTGACCAGACGGTGTGTTCTGTGATGTCTGACCCTTTAATACCTGTACTGTAAGCAAACCGTATAGACCCTGATCAGACGCCGCGTTCCGCGGCCACCGATCTGTTGTCTACACTATTTGCCACAAATAGTGTAGACCCTGATCAGACGCCGCGTTCTGCGGCGTCTGATCTGGGTCTACACTGTTTGCCGAGCCCAAACCATGATTCCAGTCCAGATTTTACAACTGATCCTATTCCTCAAAGCGATTAAGTTATCGGGGCTATTTTCTAATGCTTACGTTGCCTTGATTTCGAATCAGTGATAGTCACGTGGACTTGAGCACTGGAGGTTTTCCATGCTTTGTAACTTTGGGTCGATTGACAGACAATCGAATTGAAACAATCTTAGAGATATGGGCAAGAATATTAGCTAAGGCACAAACTGGCCTACATTGTACCCTCTACATGTACATGAACACAGATAAGCAATAGTCTACTCGTAAAAAAAATTCTCATATACGTTGCCATGTCATAAAATCTTGTGACAACACGTGAAATAATAACACGTGGTTGCTGGCACGTGACGTTCATGACGTCATGACGTCGTTCTTGACAACTCTATGCTTTCTATTTTTTTTTTTTTTTTTTTTTTTTTTTTTTGTTTGGGTTTTACGGCCCTTTCAAGATTATTTCACTCATATCGAGCCGATCGTTAATCAGAGGTGAGCGAAAACCGGAGTACCCGGAGAAAAACCACCTGACCTTCCGTTGCAGAACTTGGCGTCTCACACGTGGCCCGAGCGAGGTGCTTTCTATTTACATGTATTTGAGCCGGCCTCGTTAGCTCAGTCGGATGCTCGACTGACTGGTGATCAGGAGGACGCGGCATCACGAAAACACGCCTATACAATCTGACCCCCTTTAATCACACTTTTATGTAGCAAAACTGGGGTTGACCGGGGTAAACTTAGCCCTCGCCCATCGGGTCTTGCAGAAATAGATGGGCTGCATGATACTTCTACGCAGAGCTGAAACCGACCAGCACATGAGTACTGGTAAACCGCTTAGCGGATCTAAGCCTGCCCTGGCAATGCAGTGCGAGTCGGCCCCTCCATGCTTATAAACCCTGTTAGTTTCATTGGGCGGCAGGGCTTGAGATGTCATTTCATCTCAGTGTCGGGTAAAAGTCCAACAAAATTGGTAGCAACGCCTCCAAAATGACCTTTACAGTGTTGACGGGGACGTTAATCTTCAAATCAAACGAGACGCCTCCGTGATGCAGTGATTACGCCACTCGCCTTGTAAACCAGGGGTCGCAGGATCGATCCCGGGCTTCTCCAGAATTTCGGATGAGTCTTTAAACCGAGGTCCCGTCTCCGTATGACCTTAGATGTTGGTGGGACGGAAAACCAAGGAAAATTTACAAGATACATTCAATGAGACTGTGGAAGAAGTTTTGGCAGACCATACTAATATCGACACAGAAGCTGCTGAAAATGTGGCATATGAGGAACTCACAACAAGATATACACAAGAGCTTGCAAACTTTTACAGAACATTTATCAGTTATCCCCGATATATTATTGCATTGTAACATTGACCTGATAAAGATATTTGGTGTGTAGCTTCATCTAGTGAATCTCTACAAAGATTGTTCAAATGAGAGCCCTGGTGTCAAAAATGCTCCCCGCCCGGGCAATTGTTTTTACATAGATTTACAAAAAATCTTTTAGTCTGAAACCAGAAGGTGTTTGATATTTAGTACGAAGCTTCGTCTTATGGACCTTTATCAAGATTGTTCAAATTATAGCCCTGGTTCCAAAAATGCTTCCGCCCCTGGGCCCTTTGGTTTTACATAGACTTATATAGGAGAAATCTTTAAAAATCTTCTTGTCTGAAACCAGAAGGCTCAGCAGGTATTTGATATTTGGTATGAAGCTTCGTAGTGTGGACCTCCATCAAGATGGTTCAAATTATAACCCTGGAGCCAAAATTACCCCGTCCCGAGGCCATTTGGTTTTACATTGACGTATATAGGAAAAATAATAAAAAAATCTTCTCCTCTGAAACTGAAGGGCCCAGGTCTTTGATATAATGGTGTGTAGATTCATCTAGTGGACCTCTACAAAGGTTGTTTAAATTATAGCCCTTGCGCAAAAAATGCTCCCGCCCGGGGCCCTTTGGTTATACATTGGTTTATTTAGGAAAATCTGAAAACAAATCTTCTTCTCTGGAACCACAAGGGCCAGGTCTTTGATATTTGGTGTTAAGCTGCATCTAGTGGACCTCTACCAAGATTGTTCAAATTATAGCCATGTGGGCAAAAATGCCTCCGCCCCGGGGCCCTTTGGCTTTAAATTGACTTATATTGGGAAAACTTTCAAAAGTTATTTGGTAAGAAGCTGCTTCTAGTGGACTCTGTCCAGATTGTTCAAATTATAACCCTGGGACCAAAAATGCCCCCGCCCGGGGCCCACTGGTTTTACATAGACTTATATAGGGAAAATTAAAAAAAAAAACTTCCTGTCTGAAACCAGAAGGCTCAGATGTTTGATATTTGGTGTGAACCTTTGTCTAGTGGACCTCTATCAAGATTGTTCACATAATAGCCCTGGGGCCAAAAATGCCCCCCGCCCCGTGGCCCTTTGGTTTTACATGGACTTATATAGAAAACATATTTAAAAAAATCTTTTCCTCTGAAACCGCAAGGTCCAGGTCTTTAATATTTGGTGTGTAGCTTCATCAATTGGACCTCTTCCAAGATTGTTCCAATTGTAGCCCTCTGGCCAAAAATGCCCCCGCCCCGGGGCCCTTTGGTTTTCAATCGACATATTGGGAAAAATCTTTAAAACGACCCTGGGACCAAAAATGCCCCCGCCCCGGGGCCCACTGGTTTTACATAGACTTATATGGGGAAAATCTTCAAAGGTTGTCTTGTCTGAAACCAGAAGGCTCAGATGTTTGATATTTGTCGTGAACCTTCGTCTAGTAGACCTCTATCAAGATAGTTCAAATGCTCCCGCCCCGTGGCCCTTTGGTTTTACATTGACTTATATAGAAAACATTTAAAAAAAAACTTTTACTCTGAAACAGCAAGGTCCAGGTCTTTAATATTTGGTGTGTAGCTTCATCTATTGGACCTCTTTCAAGATTGTTCCAACTGTAGCCCTGTGGCCAAAAATGCCACCGCCTCGGAGCCCTTTGGTTTTACATTGACTCATATAGGAAAAATCTTAAAAAAATCCCCGGGTCCCATTGGTTTTACTTCGAATAATATATGGAAAACCTTTAAAAAATCTTCTTGTCTGAAACCAGAAGGCCCAGATCTTTGATATTTGGTATGATGCTCCATCTGGTGGACCTCTACTATGTTGTTCAAATTATAGCCCTGTGGCAAAAGGTGGCCCCGCCCCAGGCCCCACCGGTTTTATATAGACATATATCGAAACCCTTTAAAATCTTCTTCTCTGAAAGTACAACGCCCGGGTCTTTGATATTTTGCTTGCAGCTTCAAGCGTGTGACCTCTACCAAGATTATTCAAATCATACCCCTGGATTAAAAATGGCCCCGCCCCAGAGCCCACTGGTTTTGCATGGACTAACATAGGGAATTTATTTAAAAACATTCACGTCTAAAACCAGAAGGCCCAAGTCTTTGATATTTGGAATGACGCTTCCTCTAGTTGCGCTCTACAAAGATTGTCCAAATTATAACCCCATGACAATATTGCTAAAAATAGTTTCATTAGGAAAATATGTCCGTAAAAAATAATGGCGTCCAACATGGTGTCAGAAAATGATAAATATTATGTAAAAATGATATCATTAAGGCGTAACTATACCTAATTTAGTGACACAGAGGCCTTTCTGATATTTAATCTTCATCAGTGTGTCTCAACCACAAAGTTCTGAAACCGAAACAGATGATGGACAAGACCCGGCAAACACAGCACATCCCCCTCCGAGCACACACCGACCGACGTAGCTCGTGAGACAGGTCAACTGGAGGCATCAGGCAAGAGACGCCCACCCGCGGACTTATAGGCGTCCCCCACCGAGCCACCATCAGCAAACATGGCCCACGCTCTACGGAAGTCCCAGGCATCAAGAAGGAGATGTCCAAAGTAGCGAGACTTGCAAACTTTAAAATATAACAAAAAGTGGCAACCAAATCCGCTAAGATACATGTCTCACCTGACAAGTCAGTCTTAGTTTTAGACAAAATAGAATTTTATACTGCAAAAATTAAAGATATAATAGTGTTATTTAAATCAGTACCTGAGTACTGATGTCAACACTGCAGTATCAACCTCAGCACTCAGGAACTGATACTGAGCTGATGGTACCCTCAGGGACGAACGAATCATCCACCAGCAGAGCTACCGACCCAATGGTTGCAATTAAGGCGTAACTATACCTAATTTAGTGACACTGAGGCCTTTCTGATATCATCTTTATTATTTCTGCTTTCAACATAGATTGTGTGAGAAAAAAAAATAAGACAGATAATGTTTACCCCGTAAACCCCACTTTTCCATATATAAAGTGGGGTTTATGGAGGTGTTCGTTTCACAGACTGGGCACCGTCAAGCGACTTTGGTACTTATCGCCTATGCGAGCAGCGAAGGTTCAGGCGAGCCTGCGCATCCGCGCAGTCTCGCCAGAACCTTCGCTGCTCGCTCATACAAGCAGTGAATCAAGAGGAACCTTCAGACAGAAAGCCATATCCCTGCCCCCTCTGAATGGCTGGGCATGCGCAGTTAAAATTTATCATGACGGAAATTCGCCTGGCGGGGCTCAGACTTATCGTGATGTGCTCCACTGAACATAATAGCCATCAAAACTAAACAATAAACAAGCTTTAAAATGACTTCTACTACTAAATAGGTATACTGACTTCGAAATAATTTTACAGAAATGTTCCTTGGGTCACTCTCATCCAAAATGGCTCAAACCATCCACTCCACCTTATATTACCTGCCACTTTATCTGTACAATAAGGATCAGGTGAGCGATTCAGGACCATTATGGCCCTCTTGTTATAATGATTTCATGTATTTTATCAGGCAAATAACCGCTTATCATTTTTTCAGCCCAGGGGCTATATTTAGTTCGTAACCATGGGGACAGCACCAATGATACTGGTTTTCGCGTTTGCAATGGTCGTAGATGGAACAGTGATATGGAACCGAGCTCAAGGACCATTGCCTGCATTTACAGCTAACGAACCGAGGGATACCGAAAGTGAGTATTTAACCCCATCATCGTGTTGTCAAGTCCGTGCAGTGAGTATCCCCTAAACCCAACTTCAACATCTCGGGTCCCGCCCATCGGAGCTTGAAGAAATATACGGGCTGCATGATGCTTCCACGCAGAGCTGAATCCGACCCGCACACGAGTACTGGTAAACCGCTTAGAGGATCTTAGCCTGCCCAGGCAAAGCAGTGCGCACGGGTCGGACTGTCCATGCTTATAAACACTTTTGGTTTCATTGGGCGTCAGGGCTTGAGATGCCATTTCATCTCAATGTGGGGTAAAAGTCCCACAAATTGGAAGCAACGTCTCCAAAATGACTTTTACAGTGTTGACGGGGACGTTAAACCTCAAATCAAACAATCAACAGTAGGGTTTACAGAGGTATCCATATTTATACTCCCGGCATAGGAAGTATGGTTTGGGATATATAGTTTTTGTCCTGCCGTGTCCGTCCGTCCGTTACATGTAACAGTTTGGTCATTACGATAACACACCCGTGCAACAAAGTGCATTTTTTACATCTCCAAAATGGCTACTTTTCTGATGAAAATCTGTCATATTTTTGTTATTTTCACTTCAAACATAGGTTGTGGTGCTCATTAGAACCGCCTCATTCAGGCGGTTCTAACGAGTAGCCATAACCTATGTCTTGGGGCAGAAATGAGAAAAATAATGTAAACCCCCGTAAACCCCAGTTTTCTCTATATAATGTGGGGTTTAGGGGGTGTTAATTGTACGGACTTGTTCACGTGATGTAAAGTTTTGCGTCACAGTTTCTACGAGATTATATCTTCTGAACCCTTTGAAAGATTAAGTTGATACAGAAGTTACATACTGGTCTAATTGGCCCCCGCCCATTGGGGCTTGAAGAAGTAGATGGGCTACATGATGCTTCCACGCAGAGCTGAAACCGATCCGCATACGTGTACTGGTAAACCGTTTAGAGGATCTAAGCCTGTCGAGGCAAAGCGGTGCGAGTCGGACCATCCATGCTTTTATACCCTATTGGTTTCATTGGGTGGCAGGGCTTGAGATGTCATTTCATCTCAATGTCAGGTAAAAGTCCCACAAAATTGGAAGCGACGTCTCCAAAATGACCTTTACATTGTTGACGGGGACATTAAACCTCAAATCAAACAAACAAACATACTGGTCTAAAGATTTCATTGATGTACAATGTATGTTCAAATCCCCCCCCCCCCACACACACACACACTCACACACACACACACCCCACCACCACCACAAAGACCTTGAGGTCAAGGTCACAGACTTAGAAATTTTAGATTTGGTGAAAGTTTTATGTTAAAGTTTATAAATGCCTGTGTTTTCTAAAGACAATTTCACTTCATACTTGCATCAATGTTGCATGCCAGTCCAAAGATTTCGTGATGTATGTCCCTTCCTCCGCCCACTGTGACCTTGATCTCAATCTTACATTTGTTTTATGACAAAGTTTATAGATGTCAGTATGCTCTAAACTCTAAGACAAATTCAGTTGATGCTTGCATCGATGTTGCATACCAGTCCACAGATTTCCTTAAGGCATACCCCACCCTGCTACTTCAATAGCATTGATGCCCCCACCCCTTCAGTAACGTTGATGCCCTCATTCACTTGGTCCATTTATCAATTTTATGTTTAGTTTAGTTTTTACAAGCACATTTATAGATTCTTGTAGCTTCTTGACTTCTTCATTCATATTATAAGCAAGCTCGAAAGGTATATCAGAGGGTGGCCCTGGCCGGGGGTGTACGGTATTTCTTATTTTTGCTCCAAGACAAAAGTTGTGGGCACTCGTTAGAACCGCCTCAATGAGGCGGGTCTAACGAGCACACACAAACTTTGTTTCAAGTGGAATTAAGATAAAAATTCACAAATTTGCATCAGAACATTCCCCGTTCTAGAAACGTTCTATAAAATGGTTATCCTTTGGAAGCAAGGAATACACCACAGAATTGGAAAATATGAAGTTTGCATGTTTTCTTGGTCTGACCAGTTTGTTTAGGCCAATTAGGCCTCATCAGTGACCCCCACGTATTTTCCAAATTCCTAAATGAAATCAATGATCCCAAATGAAAAGAAAAAATAAACTACACTATAATGTAGGGCAGAGAGACTTTTTACGGCCGCCGCACATTCCCAGACACCAGCTGTATTGACGTTAAATATGTTCTATAAAATGAGTATCCTTTGGACGCAAGGAATACACCACAGAACTGGTAAATATGCAGTTCAAGTTGCATGTTTTCTGGGCCAAACTAGCTGGTTTGGCCCAGTTAGGCCTCATGAGTGACCCTCGAGTATTTTCAAAATCAATGATCCCAAAGGACTATACACATAATGTAGGGCAGTGAGACTTTTACGGCCGCCACACATTCCCAGACACCAGCTATAGTGACGTGAAAATGTTCTACAAAAGAAAGTTTTTGTTTGATTTGAGGTTTAATGTCCTCGACAACACTGTAAAGGTCATTTTGAGACGTTGCTTCCAATTTTGTGGGACTTTTACCCGACATTGAGATGAAATGTTATCTCAAGCCCTGCCGCCCAATGAAACCAGTAGGGTTTATACGCTTGGACGGGCCGACTCGCACCGCTTTGCCAGGGGATGCTTAGATCCTCTAAGCGGTTGACCAGTACTCATGTGCGGGTCGGTTTCAGCTCTTCGTAGAAGCATCATGCAGTCCATATATTTCTTCATGCCCCGATGGGCGGGGACCGTCATGTAAGAAAGCATTATGTCGAACGGATGTGTTATCACACTGAAGATGCCAATCACAATTATTGTCGTCTGCTTTGTTGTCTGCTGGTTTCGAAAACGCTCTGGATCCAGATCGGACTGATCTTCCGTCAGCAGTCTGACCAGGTCCTCCATGTTTGCATGTTTAAGAAGATATGAACATGTGACAAGTGTTTCTTGGAGACTTTGGTCTGTTATAAAGACGTACTGTAACGAACCTTCTTTCGCGAAAGGTTTCAATAACTCAATACAGGTCTAACAAATCTCTAGCATTCGATATTACTTACATTTAAACAAGCACTTTTATCACAAGACGTCGCGTCTGAGAGTGTAATAACACCAAGTAATATTTTCGATAATCCACTAGTGGATTAAATATGCAAATTAGCTAGATACGTCCCGCAACTTTGCATGTACGACGTCCTTAACGACGTCCCGTTAACTAACGGTGGAATATTGACATTTTTGTAAACTATCGTGAATAAAATGCGTTTTAAATGTCATATGATAAATAGAATCTTGCATTCGTGCTCATGCATTATTGAATTTATTAAACTCGTTGAGGAAAAGGGATAAAATGCGAGGCAAAGCCTTGCATTTAATCCCTTTTCCTCAACTTGTTTAATAAATTTAATAATACATGATCACTCATGTAAGATCCTCTATTTATCAAACGATATCTTCGTAAAATGTCTGATCAAGTTTAGTCATGACAACGTACATGTACATGTAAAAAACAGCATTCATATTTGTCTCAATACATAGAGGATCTTACATGAGTGCTCATGTATTATTGAATTTATTAAACGAGTTGAGGAAAAGGGATAAAATGCTAGGCTTGCCGAGAATTTTATTCCTTTTCCTCAACGAGTTTAATAAATTCAATAATACATGATCACGAATGCAAGAATCTATTTACCATATGACATTTTATCACGATTGTTAACAGAAATATCAATATTTCGCCATTTGTAAACGCGACGTCGTTAAGGACGTCGTACATGTAACGTTACGGAACGTATCTAGCTAATTTGCATATTTAGTCCACTAGTGGATTATCGAAAATATTACATGGCGTTATTGCACTCTCAGACACGACGTCATATGATAAATGCAGTTTCAAAGCTGTTACTGATATTTATGAAGTAATGTTTTTGTTTGTGAATGTATATCATATATGTACCGGTCATCAAGGAGAGGATACGTACAGGCCGAGCCTACATCTAATCCTTTGATGCATATGTATGTACTTTGTATGTATACATGTTGTCAAGAAATTGATAATAAATAAATATACGTTTGCGTGTTTACAAACGATATGTTTAATATGTTCTAGAAAGGGTTATCCTTTGGAAACAAGGCATACACCACAGAACTGGAAATATGGAGTGTACATGTTTTCTGGGCCAGACTAGCTAGTTTCGGCCAATAAGACCTCATCAGTGGCCTTAACCCTTTCTGTACCGGAAACCAAAGAAGAGGTTGTTGGCAAACAATGCAGGCGCAGATCAGACGCCGCAGAACGCGGCGTCTGATCAGGGCCTTCACTGTTTTCGGAAAGTGAAGGTATTTTTTTTAAAACATCCTGACACACCTTAATTTTGAAATGGACTCCTGCTATATATAAGGAGGAAAATTTCATTTGCTAAAAAGTTTGAAAGAAGGGTAGCAGACGATATAAACAGACGACATTTTTTGTAATGGATACCCCATAACGAGCACCGAAAATATTACAAGTGTAAACTTTACTGATATTAAACTGCTTTTTGGCTCGTACGCCATGAATTGGTATAGACCACTCGTATAGGCTGTGTGGTCCGTTGTCTGAGTCGTCGTATACATTTTAAAACAACACCTCCTCTGAAACCACTGGGCCAATTCAAACCAAATTGGGGCTTGAAGAAATAAATGGGCTGCATGATGATTCCACGCAGAGCTGAAACCGACCGCACACGAGTACTAGTAAACCGCTTAGAGGATCTAAGCGTGTCCAGGCAAAGCGGTGCGAGTCGGACCGTCCATGTTTATAAAACCCATTAGTTTCATTGGGCGACAGGGCTTGACATGTCATTTAATCTTAATGTCGGGTAAAAGTACCACAAAATTGGTAGCAGCGTCTCCAAAATGACCTATACAGTGTTGATGGGGACGTTAAACAGACAAATATTTTTGACAACGCTAAGACTTTAAATATGACTTTCTCATCATGTTAACAAGACCGTAAAGTGAACAACCCTCTAAACCCCACTCTATATAGAGAAAAACACCCCTCTAAACCCCACTCTATATAGAGAAAACTGAGGTTTACAAGGGTTCACATCATTTAGTTTATTTCTGCTGTAAGACATAGGTTGTGGCTACTCGTTAGAACCGCCTCAATGAGGCGGTTCTAACGAGCACTCACAACCTGTGTTTGAGATACAAATAAGAAAGAAAAACAAAACAAAATAACAAAGAAAAAAAAATCGGAAAAGTAGCCATTTGGAGGTTCTCACGGATGAAGACACTACAACACGTTTTGTTATGTGTTGTATTCATATCTATCATTATTGAATTTTTAAACGAGTTGAGGAAAAGGGAGGCTTTGCCGAGCATTCTATCCCTTTTCCTCAATGACTTTAATAAATTTGATAAGACAATGATGAGCACGAATGCAAGATTCTATTCATCATATTATGACATTTAAACGGCATTTAATTTATCATTTTTTTTTACAAAAATGTCAATATTTCGCCATTATTAAACGCGACGTCGTTAAGGCCGTCGTACGTGTAACGTTACGGGGCGTATCTAACTAATTTGCATATTTCATCCACTAGTGGATTACCAAATTTAATTCATGGCGTTATTACATTCTCAGACGCGACGTCATATGATAAATATGATAACGAAATGACGCTATCTACATAATAACAGCGACGTTATATGATACAAAATGATCTTATACGAGTGGCCTTCGACAAATTTCATAAATTTCGTTTGAAATGACAACGACTGTAAGATTCTGATTATTCCATAACGTCATTTATGGAGTTATTAAAATAAAACATGATTTGTTTTAAAATTACATTTATGGTTGATAATCGTTGGTTGTCTGACCAATTTAAAGTAATGTAGGTAACGTTCAATAACGTATATGACGTCTAAAACTGGCTGCATAAAAGAGACTGTGATAAATACAGGCAGCTGACTATTAAATCAAATTACTGAGAGGTGTCATATGCCACGTCTCCGTCGTATATTTGAATGAAAAATAAATGATTGAGAGGTGTCATATGAGTATACTCTTATAACACGTCTATATCATATATTTTAATGAAAAATAAATGATTGAGGAGTTCCATATGAGTATACTCTTATAACACGTCTATATCATATATTTTAACGAAATATAACTAATTGATAGGTGTCATATGAGTAGACTCTTATAACATGTTTATATCATTTATTTTAATGAAAAATGAATGATTGAGGAGTTCCATATGAGTTTACTCTTATAACATGCCTATATCATATATTTTAATGAAAAATAAATGATTGAGAGGTGTCATATGAGTATACTCTTATAACATGCCTATATCATATATTTTAATGAAAATTAATGATTGAGAGGTGTCATATGAGTTTACTCTTATAACATGTCTATATCATATATCTAAATGAAAAATAAATGATTGAGAGGTGTCATATGAGTATACTCTTATAACACGTCTATATCATATATTTTCATGAAAAATAAATGATTGAGAAGTGGCATATGAGTATACTCTTATAACATGTCTATATCATATATTTTATGAGGTGTCATATGAGTATACTCATATGACACCTCTCAATCATATATTTTTCATCTCGTACTTGTATATATAATTTATGTTGATAATAGGATTGAAATATTGCAATACATAAACACACAAGAAAATTAATCTTTCCTATTTCCCTTCCAAGTTTTGGCTATTGAGTTACACATAACTCTGGGTGTTTAACAGAATGAATATAGATTTCGAAAGTGTTGTTGGCTGGAGGAACGACAACTCCTCCTATACCTTTGGGCTAATTTCATTCAAACTTCACAGGAATGTTGCTTAGGTAACCCTCTACCAAAATAGCTATAATGATTCCACTCCGATGAAAAAATGGCCACTTAAGTTAAAAATAGAAAAGCGTCAATAATTTGCGTTAAATGTCAACGTCTCTTAAACCCTTGGGCTAGTTTCAATCAAACTTTATAGGGATATTGCTTAGGTGACCCGCTATCAAAACAGCTACAATCTTTCTGCTCTGATAAACAAAATGGTCGCAAGGCCTAAACATAGAAAAATCTTTAAATGACAACTCTTCCTATACCCATAGGACAATTTCAATCAAACTTCATAGGAATTTTGCTCCGTTGGACAAGATGGCTGCCAGAGCTAAAAATAGGAACATCTTTTAGTGACAACTCCGAATAAACCTATAGGCCAATCACATTCAAGCTTCACAGGAATGATGCTTAGGTGGCCCTCTAGCAAACGTTTCCGCTCCGATGAACAAGATGACCACAAAAGCTAAAAATTGAAAACAAATTAAATAAGACTGGCTAATCGGAGCTGAAAAGGTAATCGATTAGCAGTCATGCCATTTCGATCGATAATCGATTAGTAATCGCTAAGGTTTTTGTTATAATTTTACCTGTCTGAGCATGTCTCTTACCATATGTTGTACTTTACTGTATGTATATTTGAACAGACAGGCCTGAGCAAACAGTATAGACCATTATGAGATGCCGCAGAATACACTGTTTGCCACTCATCCAGCTATTTTAGGCATAACTTAGGTTAATAAATTTGTACCTGTCAAGTAATCGATTAAAAACAAATCAGAAATGATAATCATTTTTCTGGAATTTATCAATCGATTAATCGATTATACGATTAATCGTGTCAGCCTTAAAATTAAATGACAACATCTCCTGAACCATTGGGTTAATTTCATTCAAACTTCATAGGAAAATAGAAGTGAAGGTAATGATCACGAATCCATACAATTAACCAACAGCTCACATCAGAGACACCAAAGGGAAAGAAACACAAACATGAAACAACTAGACCCTACTGGAAACATCAGAGGCGGAAAGCCAAAAGGACAGTTACTTTCCCACAATATTGCAAAATGGCTATCCAAAACAAAGTAATATAAGCGATACACACACTCAAAGACAAGCCATAACACACATAAACATAAACCGCGACAGAAGAACCACCTTGGAACGGTCAGTTAAGCGAATTCCACTGGGGAGTGTGTGTGTGTGTGTGGGGGGGGGGTCTTAAATCGATTTTGAGTGGCCCACAATCCGCGCCCTTACTTCCGTCGCGGTTTAGACAAATACTTATGTACCCCACCGGAGGGTAGGTGGACATATTATTTTAGGTGCGGATCCCGATTGCGTCGGCGTCGGCGTCAGCGTCGGCTTCGGTGTCGACGTAGCCTGTTTGAAGCAGTATATCTCCTTCACCTATGGATGGATTTTAACAAACGTTGCATAGTTACATCATTAGGATGGGGAAAAACAGTTTTTAAGTTATGATGACCTTCACCTCATTTTCAAGGTCACAGGCCCTCAAAAACAGTCATTTGGGGCGAAAAATGGCTTATCTGCACTCTATCTCATTAATGAATTGACCAATTTTAGTCAAACTTGTACACTATATTTTAATACGCAATCAGACATTCTAGTAACCTAATAAAGGGGGTCGAATAACTGCACGCTATAATCGGTAGTGACCTATAATACCTTCTACTGATCTATAATACGTCTACTGACCGTTTATAGACCAGACCTACTTTTCATGTCACTAATTTACAAATGTTTACAATAACATGCAACCTTTTACACATGGGAAAACAACGAAACTGCAAGTTAAAATCTTTGCAATATTTATTTGAACAGATTTTCAGAAATTGCAGATTTTCGGCCTTTCCTGTTTGAATGGCCCATTGGAATAAATGCGCACTGCTACTGCAGTTGCGTCACAACCTCGAAAATATTTTCTAAAGCTAAAATAAACTATTTATTTGCAGATTATCAAACAGAATGTAAACCGCTGAGAAACTTTTATTCGAGCGTCCATGTTGTTTCCTACGTCTTTGTGGCGCGGTGATGTTATAAATTTTGTACTCGTTGACGTCACGTTATACTACGTGTGCGCGCCATGGCACTGAATATACTTTAACAATCCGCACAGTCTGTTGTCTTTCTTGGTTAAATTTAATTGTTTATTGCAAAACCCCTTGGTTGTTTTGAATTGCGGTATAAACTAAAGCTCGCCCTATAAAATTGTCTAAGGCTCACCGATTATATTTTATTATTAAAGACACTAACCATGTATTTACTATATTAAATTATACCACAGATTTGATCAGGCTGTGATGACCTTGAGCTGTTTTTCAAGGGTACAACCCCCCCCTCCCCCCCCCCCCCAAAAAAAAAAAAAAAAACAGTCAATTTTGGGCCAAAAATGGCTTGTCTGCCCTCTATCTCATTAACAAATAGATTAATTTTAGTTAAACTTGGTACAATATATCATTACAATATACCGCATATTTGATTAGATTTTGGTGACCTTGACCTTTTTTCAAGGTCACAGCCCCACCCCCCCCCCCCCCAAAAAAAAAAAAAAAAAATAAATAAATAAACAGTCAATTTTGGGACAAAATGGCTTGTCTGCACTCAATCTCATTAACGAATGATTAATTTAAGTCACCTTTGGTACAATAAATTACAAAATACCCCAGATTGGATTAGATTTTGGTGACCTTGATCTTTTTTTTAAGGTCACCGGCCCCAATTAACTCTCAATTTTGACCCAAAAATGGTTGTTCTGCTCTCTATCTCAGTAACGAATTGATTAACCTAGTCAAAATTGGTACAGTGTATCATTACAACATTACGCAGGTTCGGGCTCATCGGAGTCTAACTGTTGGTTTTCTTTTGCTCCAGCATTTCAGTGGTTTCTTGCTGTCGAGTCCTCACCGTTATCTCACCTCTGTGGTTCTTTGATTTCTGTGTTCACGGAGATGTTGCACTGATGAGTTAGGAGGCCTTCATGCGGACTGAACAAATTATTTGTCTAAATCGCGACGGAAGTAAGGGCGAGGATTGTGGCCACTTAAAATCGATTTAAGCCCCCCAGTGGAAATCTTCCACTGACCGTTCCAAGGCGGCTCTTCTGTGGCGATTTATTTATGTTGTTGTTTGTTACTTACTGTGTGTATCACTTGTGTCTTTTAATTTTGGATGGCCATATGGCCATTTTGTGGGAAAGTAACTGTCCATATGGCCTTCCTTTGTTTAGGTTTCCATTATGGTCTGGTCGCTTAATGTTTGTATTTCTTTCCCTTTGGTGTCTTTTATGGATGGAGTAAGTTAATTGTATCAATTCCTGATCTTTGTTTTACTTCTACTTTGATTAGATTTTGGTAACCTTGACCTTTTTTCAAGGTCATAGGCCCCAAAACAGTCAATTTTGGACCAACAATGGCTTTTCTGCACCCTAAGTTCAAGGGCTCTAGAGACCTGTTCTTTTGGGACCAAATAAAAAAAGGCTTATCTATACCGTATATCATTTAAGAATTGATGAATGTTGGTCAAACTCGGTACAATATTTAATTACCGTCTACCAAATTTGATTCGATTCTGGTGATCTGAGCTTTTTAATGACTATCTTTTTATAAGGTCACAGACTCCTAAAAACTCAGTTTTTGGCCATAAATTGCGTGTTTGCAGCTTGCGTGTTGGTGGCATTAACCTAGTTATTAAAGTCAAATGGGTGTTTAAGATATATATTCATGGTTGGGGACATTGTTTTCCTCTGAAAATATTTCTAGTTTGTTCAGTCCGCATGAAGGCCTTCTAACTCATCAGTGCAACATATCCGTGAACACAAAAATCAAACAACCACAGAGATGAAACGACGGTGAGTACTCGACAGCAAGAAACCACTGAAATGCTGGGGCAAAAGAAAACCAACAGTTAGACTGCGATAGGCCTAACCAGAGACATAGCATCAGGCACCAACCAACATTCAATAAAATTAGATTCTCTCTAATTCTCAGTAAGCCTATACGCTGGAACCGCCATAGAATCTGAGGCCTGACCCACCAGCTCGCAATTGAAGAGGGAAGCAAACTTGCCAACCGTGATTGGGTTAACTACCATTCATGCAGTCTGTCGTATAACTTTTATGTTGTACCCACTATTTTTATATCGAAGAATGATTATGCAAAACTGGGTGCTGAAGTCATTGCAATTATATTTTTTTTTCTGAATTTATTTAATAAGTCACCATAAAATTCGGGTTTCCGGTAGACCTTGTTGCAGAAGAGATTTAAGTCCAACATTGAATTTTGAAATTAAATCGAAATGACGTCTATAAAATTTTAAAACGGCTTTGCGAAATTTATGATACCGATACAAAATGTTGCTTTGGTGACCCTCCACCGAAGAAGCTAAAACTGTTCAGCAAACGAAGACCAGTAGTTAGACTCCGATGGACCCGACCGGAGACAGAGCATAAGGCACCAGCCAACATTACATATAAT
This sequence comes from Lucinisca nassula, assembly GCA_963580285.1. Classification (NCBI taxonomy): domain Eukaryota; kingdom Metazoa; phylum Mollusca; class Bivalvia; order Lucinida; family Lucinidae; genus Lucinisca; species Lucinisca nassula. The sequence continues at coordinate 19,081,382 of OY757027.1, read as the reverse complement.
TTAATACTCTCTAATTCTCAGTAAGCATTTACGCTGGAACCGTCATAGAATCTGCGGTCTGACCCACCAGCGTGCAGTTAAAGAGGGAAGCAAACTTGTCAACCGTGATTGGGTTAACTATCATGCATGCAGTCTGTCTTGTAACATTGTTTGAGCACGAGTCGTCTGAAGTCAAAACTAGGTCAGTAGGTGAAATCTAATGAAACCGTGTGGATGCAAAAGGGGCTTCATTTTTATTGGATCTTTATGATAATTGATTAGCATGTGTTTAAATGAATTCTAGATCAAGTTCAAATATGGGTCATCTAGTTTTAAAAACTAGGTAACTAGCTCAAACCATATTAAAAATTTGCAGATGTTATAAAGGCTGTATGTTTCATTGGATTTTATTTTATAAAGCTTGGTCAGCATGTGTGTCGAGATAAATTCTAAGTCATGTTTGAATATGAATTATCTAGGGTTAAAAACTAGTACACTAGGTCAAATCATATGAAAACCTTGCGGATGCTATAAAGGCTGTATTTTTATTGGATCTTCATGATACTTGGTTAGTATGTGTGTTTAGATGAATTCTATGTCAAATTCGAATATAGGTCATCTCGATAAAAACTAGGTCAGTAAGTTAAATAATATGAAAACCTTGTGGATGCAATAAAGGCTGAATTTAGATTTTCGTGAAACGTGGTAAGGATGTTTGTTTAAATGGATTCTAGGATAAATTTGAATATGGGTTATCTAGGGTCAAAAACTAGATCATTAGGTCAACTAATATCAAACACCTTGTGGATACAATTGTAGCTGCAGTTTTCAAGAAATCATTGTAAATTAGAAATAGATAAGCTCTAGTCATTCATTGTTACCTTGACCTTAGATTGTGTAACGTAGTTTTCTTGGCGGCGGCATAACTTTTCACACATTTGCATTAGGTAGGAAGAATCTGGAGGAATCAATAGCATTCTCATCGACATTTCGTGTGTTAGAATCGAAATAGATCAGCTCGAGCTGCGATTTGTTGAGTAATAAATCACAGTTTGGATGTCAGTTGTAAAGTAGACACATCACGAGCGCGTAACGCGCATGATTTGTCTACTTTACAACTGACCGACAAACTGTGATTTATTACTCAACAAATCACAAGCTAGAGCTGATCTATAGGTCAAGATCGAATATGGTTCAAAAACCTAGTTCACTAGGTTAAATCCGTGTGGATGCAAAAGACACCGTATTTTTCTTTAGATCTTGGTTAGGAAGTTTGCCTTAAATTGATTAAATTGTTAATCTGGTTCATCTGGGGTCAAAAACAAGGTCACTGGGTCAAATCATATGCAAATGTTGTGGATGCAATAGAAGCTGCGTTTTAAAATCAATCTTATTTTCCGGAAACTTGGTCAGGATGTGTTTAGATAATTTCTAGGCCAAGTATGAATATGGGTCATCACGGATAAAGAGACTAGGTCACGGGTCAAATCATATGAAAATCTGGGGATGCAGTCATTATAAAAACACGCCTATACAAATACATTGTAATTTTTACCACTGAAAATGAAAGATTTCAGAAGAAAAAGTGTGATATTTTTCTTATTTCTGCTAAAAACATAGATTGTGGGTACTCGTTAGAACCGCCTCGCCGAGGCGGTTCTAACGAGTACTCACAATCTATGTTTTTGAGCAGAAATAAGAAAAACAATATATACCCCTGCAAACCCCAGTTTTACTATATAAACATGGGGTTTAAGGGGATCAAAATTATAAAGGCATGTTTTCCTGATCAGAGGCTGTATTTTCAATAACTCTTCATTAAACTTGGTAAGGATGTTTGTTTGTTGTGGGTACTCGTTTGAACCGTCTCGCCGAGGCGGTTCTAACGAGTACTCACAATCTATGTTTTTGAGCAGAAATAAGAAAAACAATATATACCCATGCAAACACCAGTTTTACGATATAAACATGGGGTTTAAGGGGGTCAAAATTATAAAGGCATGTTTTCGTGATCAGAGGCTTCATTTTCAATAACTCTTCATTAAACTTGGTTAGGATGTTTGTCCAGAGAAATTCTAGGTCAAGTTTGAATATAAGTCATATTGGTTCAAAACGCCGCGTCACTAGGTCAAATCATATGAAAACATTTGGGATGCAATGGAGGCCACATTTTTCACTGAATCTTTGTGAAAACTGATCAGTTTGTTTGTCTGTATGATATCTAGGTCAAGTCTGAATCCGGGTCATCTCATATAAAATCTAGATCACTAGTTTAAAGCATATGAAAACCTTGTGGATGCAATAGAGACAGCATTTTAATGGATCTTTAAGAAACTTGATCAGGATGTGTGTCTAGATACATTCTTGGCCAAGTTTGATTGTGAGTCACCTTGGGTCAAAAACTAGGTCACTGGGTCAAATATATGAAATCGTTCAATGGAGGCTTTAATTTTCCATTGATCTTTGTGAAATTTGGTCAGATTGTTTGTCCGGATGAAATCTGTCCAGTTTGAATCTGGGTCATCCGAAATCGATAACTAGATCATATCGTCAAATCATAAACATATATGATGCCCTACATTCATGTTCAGTTGATTTTTGTGAAAGTTGGACAGATTGTTTGGTTTAATTAAATCTGGTTCAGGTGTGAATCTGGGTCAGCTGCTGTCAGAAACTAGGTCTTAGGGTCGAAACATATGAAAACCTTGTTGGTGAAATGGAGGATTCATTTTTCAATGGATCGTAGTGAAAAATTTGGTCAGATAGTCTGTGAAGTTGAAATCTAGGTCAAGTATTAATCTGAGTCATATGGGGTCTAAAACTAGGTCACCAGGTCAAATCATGATAAAATCATGCGGGAATATTGGTCATCTGGGCTAAAAAACTACGTCATATCATACGAAAAACTATGGTCGTCACGAAAACACGCCTATATAATTCTGACCCCTTGAACCCCACTTTTATATAGTAAAACTGGGGTTTGCAGGGGTAGACATTATTTCTCTTATTTCTGCTCTAAAATATAGATTGTGGGCACTCGTTAGAACCGCCTCGGTCAGGCGCTTCTAACGAGTACCAACAATCTATATTTTCGAGGCTCTTCTAACGAGTACCAACAATCTATATTTTGAGCAGCAATAAGAAAAACATCACAATTTTTCTTCTTAATTTTTTTTCCGCTATTAAGGTTACAATGGATTTGTATAGGCGCGTTATCGTAATGAGTAAACTTCAGGAACTCCTGGGTGAAAAGGTTAAAAGAGAAACGGGAGTTAATACCATTATGAAAACACGCCCATATGTAAATTTGACCCCCTTAAACCCCACTTTTATATTGTAAAGCTTGGGTTTTCAGGGGTTTTCATTATTTTTCTTATTTCTGCTCAAAAACATAGATTGTGGGTACTCGATAGAACCGCCTCGTCGAGGCGGTTCTATCGAGTCCCCGCAATCTATGTTTTGAGCAAAAAATAAGAAAAATATCAGATATTTTTATCTTGAAATTTTCATTTTTGGGTGGTAAACTCTTCCAATACATATATATAGGCGTGTTTTCGTAATGGGTCGATTAATCGAATACTCCTTGGACCATGAATCTTTATTGGAGACATGGGCAAAATGACATCTTGCCCCTAAAACAGATCTTTCATATCATTAGAGTTAACATTTTCAGATATTTAAGTCTCCCTCTCCCAAACGACGAGAAGCCTCCGTGGTGCAGTGGTTACGCTACTCGCCTTGTAAACCAGGGATCGCAGGATCGATCCCGGGCTTCTCTAGACTTTCGGATGAGTCTTTAAACCGAGGTCCCGTCTCCGTATGACCTTTGCTGTTGGTGGGACGTAAAACTAAAACTCACTCACTCACTCACTCTCCCAAACGAAATGGGAAGATTTATTGTTTGCTGCGTTTCTTCTTCTTCTACTTCTACTTATTATTATTATTATTTTTTTTTATCATTATTATTATTAGACACATTCAGAGACATAAGCCTGTGATCCGCATGGATTTGCTGGGGCCAATCCGTATAAACGGATTCAGATACCCATCCCTAAACCGTATATATGTTTGATCCTAATGATAAAATTCATTCCGAAACGCCAAAATGAAGGTCCCCCGGGATGCGCCGGGGCCATGCCCACCCCTCCTTTTCATAAAAGGCCTACTACCTCAGAAACTATTCTGATACCCACACATAAACCATAAATACTCTTGTTCCTCATGGTAAGACTCATTCAGAGACGCCAAACTGGGAGTCCCCCGGATTGCGCCGGGGACATGCCCCCCCCCCCTTCCGATAAAAAGGCAAAGTATCTCAGAAACCATTCGGATCCCCGACCCTGAACCATGAAGTATCTTTTTTTTATGATAAGACAGGTTCAGTGCACCAACTTTGGAGTCCCCGAGTTTCGCCGTGGTCCGCTTCACTTCACAAAATGCCTAATATCTCAGAAACCCTTCAGATCTCCACCCCTAAATCATATATACGAGTATTCTTATCTCGTATGATGAGATACATGTGCATTCAGTGACAAGAACTTTGGGGTCCCCCTGGCAGCGCCAAGGCAATGCCCTACCCCTCCATTTCATAAAAGGTAATCTATCTCAGAAACCTTCAGATCCCATCAATAAACCATATTTATCATATGGCGTCGTGTCTGAGAGTGTAATAACGCCATGTAATATTTTCGATAATCCACTAGTGGATTAAATAAGCACAATAGCTAGATACGTCCCGTAACGTTACATGTACGACGTCCTTAACGACGTCGCGTTTACTCATGGCGGAATATTGATATTTTTGTAAACAATCGTGAATAAAATGCGTTTTAAATGTCATATGATAAATAGAATCTTGCATTCGTGCTCATGTATTATTGAATTTATTAAACTCGTTGAGGAAAAGGGATGAAATGCTCGACAAAGCCTCGCATTTTATCCCTTTTCCTCAACTCGTTTAATAAATTCAATAATACATGAACACTCATGTAAGATCCTCTATATATTCTTATTTCTTATGATAAGACGCATTCATTAACACCGACCTGGGGCCCACCATGTCCCATCCCTCCACTTTATAAAGGGCAATTTATCTCAGAAACGGTTCCGATCCCCACTCCTTAGCCATAAAACTATATTCTTGTTCCCTATGATACATGTAAGACGGATCCAGTCACACCAACTTAGGGGTCCCAAGGGCTGTTCAGGGACCATTTCTTTCCCAGCCACTTCATATTAAGACCTCATATCTCAGAGGCTGTTCAGAATCATTTTTATTTTGGTCCTTATGATAATACACATTCAGTGACACCAATCTTAGGCTTTCATGGGGTCCATCGGGGCCATGCCGCACCCCTCCACTGCTTCAAAAGGCATTGTGTCAGGATACTTTCAGATCTCCGCCCTTAGACCACAAATATTCTTGGTCCTTATGATAAGACGCATTCAATGATACCCACACGAGCTCCGTCGGGTCTATGCCCGACTCATCCACTCCATAAAAGTCCTAATATTTTATACAGGGTCCGCATAGGGTCTTATTCGAGTATGGGGGTTTGTTTGGGAGACATTATAATCGGATTATTATAATCATATCTTGTTTTTGATCAGTTTCTCAGATCTAGGATGATGTTTTTGGGGGAGGCGAAAGTGTGATGTATCTAAGGTCACTGGGTTACCCAACTGATATTAGCTTACATTTGGGCAAGACCTGGCCCCAAGGTTATAAAACTTTTTTCATGCTCAACTCAGCTGAGCATGAAACTTTTGGTGCTCATAAAAATTAAAATACTGAGAAAATGAGCGATTTTTCTTTCTCAGATAGCAGAGAATGTCATTTGTCCTGCTCACAAATTTTAAAATGCCAACAATTGTTGGCATTTTGAAATTTGTGAGCAGGACAAATTTCATGCTCAAGTGAGTTGAGCATGAAAAAAGTTTTATAACCTCGAGGCCTGGTGTCATTGCAGCAGGTACGGATAGGGGGCAATGTTATTCCTCTGCATCTTCACTTTCTTTCAATTTCCTCTTTCTTAGCTCTAGCCTAAGCATTGATTGTCCCAACACAGTCAATACATTTTCTTAGTTCTAGTCTAAGCACAGATTACCCCAAAACCAGTTCCACTCTAAGCATTGATTGTCCCAAAGCAATCAAACATTTTCTTAGTTTAAATCTTAGCATTGATTGCCGCACCACAATAAATAAGATTTCTTAGTTTGATTCCATTGTGGAATTTTAAAAAAAATGTGAGGGTCACTGATGAGGCCTTATTGGCCGAAACTAGCTAGTCTGGCCCAGAAAACATGTACACTCCATATGTTTCACTTCTGTGGTGTATTCCTTGCTTCCAAAGGATAACCCTTTTATAGAACATATTCAGCTTTGATCGCCCGAACATACATGATTCAATCAATTTTCTTACTTATAGTATAAAAAATTGATTGAACCAGCACAGTCAATCAGATTTCTTAGAGCTAGTCTCAGCATTTAGTGCCCGAACATAATCAAACAATTTTCTTATTAGTTCTAGTCTACATATTGATTGCCCGAATACAATAAATCAGTTATCTTAGTTGTAGTTTAAGCATTTAAAGTCCCAACACAATCAATCAAATTCCCAAGTCCTAGACTAAGCATTGATTGCACCAACGCAATAAATCAATTGCCTACGTTCTAGTCTAAGCATTGGTTGCGTCAACACTATAGTTCCAGTCTCAGTATTGATTGCCCCTACACAATCAATTAAAGTTCTTATTGCCAGTCTAATCATTGATTGCCAAACACAATCAATCATTTTTATCCTTAGTGTAGGCAATGACTGTCAGAACATAATCAATCGATTATCAGGACAGAACAGAACAGAACAGAAGTTTATTAGACTTGAGCATATACAGCTCATCGTCATTTTTATCATATACATGAGATAATGTTATATCAAATGGTCACAATACGAGAGAGTGATATATTATACAAATATAAGCAAGTTTTGCTAAACAGTAAATTACATGTAAATGGCTATGAATGACTACTGCATGACATTTAATAGATTGTCTCTCAATTTAAAAGCTTTGATAACATATATAGCCAGATTCTTAAGTACTTTTAGCTTTGGAGAATTTAATAGTATAATGTATTTATGTACACTTGGTTTTTGAAAAAAATAATTGTGTAGATACTGTCTTCTTAAATCTGCATAGGCTGGGCACAATAATGGGAAGTGAATTTCGTCCTCTATATCGTTAAGATTGCAAAGAACACATTTCCTATTTGCTCTTTCGATATTCCTATCACGACCAGTTTCAATGTATAGCCGGCGTGATTATAAACGTAGTTTTGCGAGAGCATTTCTTAATTTCCTATTATGCTTTATAACTAGGTACTGAGACATTTCTAATGACGGCTTTAATTCTCTGTAGATATTTAAGGCATTAGATAAATTTAACCCCTGGTTCCATACTGATATATAGCTGTCTTTAAGTATTGTATGTAAAATTTTAAGGAAAAGGTTCATGTCGACTGATTCGGGATATAACCAAATATCATAAAAACCATTGCGTTCTAACAAAACCTTGACCTTTGATGCCCAATTTGAACAATTTGGTACATTTTCGACCTCGCACCGTTGGTCTGCAATTAAAGTTCTTAAGATACAGTTATCATACTTAGTTTGATATAAATTAAGCCAATATTTTATAATGCTAACTTGTCGTCCAATATACAATGGAAAGCGCCCAAGTTCACCATATAAATACAGATTATTTGTGGACATTTTTACATTAAGAAACCACTTGCAAAATTTACGATGTACTCTTTCAATATTTTCTGCATTGTAGAAGCCCCAAATTTCACTTGCGTAATTAAGGATTGATAAAACAAAAGCATCGAACAAATTAACATAATATTCGTCGGTACTCTCAAAGGTCTCATAATAGCTAAAAGCGAGTTCATAGCTTTAAGTGCTTTTCCCGCCAGTGTATTTGTAGCTTTCAGAAAAGCGCCACCACTTGATAAAGCTACACCTAAATAGTTTAAAAAGGTTGACAATTTCAATACATAATCTCTGTGTAAACTGGTCTAACTAAAGCAAATAATTTTCCATCCAAACCGTTTTTGATCATTTTGTACCATAAACCGTTTCTATACACGGAGTCGAAGGCTCGTTTTAGGTCAACAAAGCAGGCGTATATTTTTTCCTTATTTTTTATATTTTTATTGATCAGGGATTCCAAGATAAAAATTGCATCTACCGTACTATAGTCTGATCTAAACCCAAATTGAGCATCGGAAATAATTTGGTTTTCTTCGGCCCATTTTTCAATCTTTCGTTTATGATAGCTGTGAACATTTTACCGAAGCAACTTACAAGAGTTATGCCCCTATAGTTACTAGGTTCTTTCAAATCTCTTTTCTTGTAAATCGGTAAAATAATACCCCTAGACCACTGCTTTGGAAAACATTTTTTATCTAAAATATAATTGAAAACATTTTCTAATGGTTTCTCCAAAATATGAATGCTTCCCTCTTTAATTGCACGCCGGTGGGTGAGGCCTCAGATTCTATGACGGCTCCAACGTAAAGGCTTATTGAGAATAAGAGAGATCTAATTCAAGGTAATGTTGGTTGGTGCCTGATGCTCTGTCTCTGGTCGGGCCCATCGGAGTCTAACTGTTGGTTTTCTTTTGCTCCAGCATTTCAGTGGTTTCTTGCTGTCGAGTCCTCACCGTTGTCTCACCTCTGTGGTTCTTTGATTTTTTTGTGTTCACGGAGATGTTGCACTGATGAGTTAGGAGGCCTTCATGCGGACTGAACAAATTATTTTTCTAAATCGCGACGGAAGTAAGGGCGAGGATTGTGGCCACGTAAAATCGATTTAAGCCCCCCCAGTGGAAATCATTTCCCTGACCGTTCCAAGGCGGTTCTTCTGTGGCGGTTTATTTATGGTGTTGTTTGTTACTTACTGTGTGTATCACTTGTGTCTTTTTATTTTGGATGGCCATATGGCCATTTTGTGGGAAAGTAAATGTCCTTATGGCCTCCCTTTGTTTGAGTTTCCATTATGGTCTGGTCGCTTAATGTTTGTGTTTCTATTCCTTTGGTGTCTTTGATGGGTGGAGTAAGTTAATTGTATCGATTCCTGATCTTTGTTTTACTTCTACTTTTCATTTAAAATGCTATCTAAAGAGCATGCTTTGTTGGACTTAAGTTGTCTGGCTGCCCACCGAATCTCATCCCCAGTGATCGGGTCATCAAGCTCATTAAAAGTGCTCCCTGCTTGATTAGTTTCAAAATTTTGAAGAAAATCTACAACTTCGGGGTTTTCCGCAGACGACCCTTCTGATGCTAGTGATTTAAAGTATTGAAAGAAATCTTCGGTTGTAACTTCCGGTTCGGTAGATATTTTTTCTTTTGTTTAAACAATTTCCAAAATTCCCTTGGTTGTTCTTGCGGATATCGCTCATTTTCTTACCCTGTTTATAGCTATACTTTAATTTGCATGACCTGCAGTAATACTTATAGTCCTTTTTTGCGTCCAACATTATCCCCCGGGTATCATTAGTTTTGTTCAAATTATAATTATAGAGTGCCTCGTTATAAATTTGTCGTTTTTGCTTGCATATTTCATTATTCCATTTCTTCGTTTCGTTACGGTTTACTTGGTAAAAATAACTTTCTGTTCGCTGCGAACAGTGTTTTTCAAAATACGGATTTGCCCTGTCAGTTATAAATTGCGTAAATAACGACACAATGTCATCCGGTTCACAGTTTCGGCTTATTCCGTCACTGATTGACCTATTTAAAAGATGGATATTTTGTGACATATCATTCAAAAAGCATCTTTAAATTGTGGGTCCCATTTGTGGAAGGTTCGTTCAGATTTAGTTGGCTTTTCAAGTGTTGTGCAAATTTTAAGTGCAAAATATATGGGTGAATGATTCGAGTACTCGTTAAAATCAAGGACTTGAAAGTCGCTGAAAGATGTAAAATTCGCTAATGCTGTAATGAAGTAATCTACAAGGCTTTCACTGTTATGTGTGTAGCATGTAAGACGTCCGATTGATTGATCTTTGTACAGGCGACCATTTACAATGCGCATGTCAGTCGCCTTACATAGATCTAATAAAGCTTCTCCAAAACGATTGGTTTTTCGGTCCATTGAATACCTGGGTGTGGGCGTGTCGATCTCGCTTTGACAATCGCACGCAGATATTAATCTATCGTTTTCAGTGTAATCAGGTTTATATTTCACTTTTGGTCCTTTGAGATCAGCGTCAATATTCTGAGAAATCGGAAATAAATTATTGGTTTAGACTCATATTCTAGACAGGTTTTTAATTATTTGACCCCATTTTGATTTATATCAGTCTTTGAATCGACTGACTATTCGAAATTCGCAAAATTGCAGTATGTTTCCTCTGGCTTTCTTTGCCGGATCATTACAGGGTCACTGATGAGGTTTTATTAGCCGAAACTACGTAGTATGACCCATCTTCTTTCTTATGAATGTTTTCATTGCTCTTAAAGGAACTCATTTTTGATTTTTATTTGATAGACGTGCGGGAATTTTGGTCACCTATCCAGAAACCTGGCCATACTGTTTGAAAAAAGATATGTCATCTTCAATGCATTTGAAAATATCTACATTATACATGTCATGAATGGGCGAATGTTCAGGAGCAATATAAGATATACATATGTATCTATCCTCATCAGTTAAAAAGAAGTTTCTATCAAGTTTTAACCATACAACACAGTCAATTTCATTTTTTACTAATTTTATGCCTTGCCTTATATTGTCCTTAATATACACTAAAATTCCGCCACTGGCTCGTTTTGCGCGTCGATTCTGGAAACGTCTATATGAATGTATGGGCTTTGAGTAGCCATTTAATTCCGTTTTTGATTTTTATTCGTCCACGTTTCTGATAAACAGATAATATCATTTTTGCTTAAAAAATATTAAAATTATCACTAGACTGTTTAGCTAAAGTAAGTCCTTCAATGTTCCATGAGAGAAACTTTAAATCACTTTCGTGTGACCCCTAATGCATCGGGCCTCTATATAATTGTTTGTCAATGTAAAGTTTGTCAACTACCATGTAGGCTTCTTTTCCACTGCCGCGCGCCGCTTTCATAATCGGAACAAGTTTCCTACGGGTCTCCATGATCCCCTTCGGGAATTGTTGACTAATGCCAAAGGGTTTGCCCCTCAACTTCCCGGCACTTTTTCGCACGTTCTCTCTGTCCGGATAATATGCAAATTTTGCAACGATCGGCCGAACCTTCGTTGCATCGTAACGATCCATTCTATGGGCCCTATGAAGCTTTATGTTCCTGGTAGCTCCTTCGATTTCCAAATCGTCCTCTATCAGTTGTAGCACTTTGCGAACGCAGTCATCATCTGTCTCGCCTCTCTCCTCGGGGATCTTATAGAAAATGAGATTATCTCTCATTCTTTGGCACTGCATATCGAGCACTTTAGCTTGGATCTCACTGTCTTTAGCGGTTTGTTCACCCTCCATTTTTTTTCATTTTTCCCAACAGGGTATCAATCTCCTTTTGTTTTTTTGTCCAAATTATTTACAGTCTCGGAATCGAACCCACTACTGGTTTTCAAGCGTGTTAACTTTTGTCTCCAAAGTATTCACCTTAGTTTCTATATCCTTCACTTTTACCGTTAAACTGGCAATGGACGACTGAATAGTATCAAGTTGCCCTAGTTTTTTATCCATATTGTCAAGCCGCTGGAGAATCAGGTTCATGACCCCATTATCAGTGTTTTGAGTCCCTGGGGAGGTGGGTTGGGGAGGCACGGCCATCATAGGGGAGCCCACACCCACGCCGCACATGCCTGTCATACTGGAATATACTGTGTATATTGGAATGTGGGTTGTGCAATATATTGTCCTGGTTGAGACGTACCTTGTACCGGGGACGAACCACTGTAACCGTTAAAATTCGCAATGAGCACTCTTTTGTTCTCCTGTTCAAAACTTTGACATGGCGAATTCTTGTCCTTCTTTCGTTTTTTGGTGGAATTTCTCCCCATCAATAATGTCCCGACTCTTTAAAATACACACACGTATGTTACATATCGAAATAAGTCCCTAGAATTATTTTATTCCGCCCATATTTTCAAATATTTGAGAACAATTTTTTTTCTACCGCCATTATCTCACGCATGCGCAGTATCAAAAAAATCTTAGTTCTAGTATAAGCATTGGACGCTCCAACACAATCAATCAATCAGATTCCTTAGTTCCAGTCAAAGCAGTGGTGGCCCCAACATAATCAGTACAAAATCAGCGAATCCGCGACCTGCTGATCACCAGTCAGACGCGCATCCAACTGAGCTACCGAGGCCTGCTTCTAAGCAGTGACTGGCCAAACAAAACCAATCAATTCTCGTACCTCTAGTCCAAGCATTGATTGCCCCAAAACGGCCCTTTAGTTTTAGCCTCGGCATTTATTGCCCGAATATAATCTATTAATTTCTTAGTGCTAGTCTAAGCATTGATTGCTCAAATAGAATAAATCATTTTTATTCCTTATCTAAGCACAGACGGTCCGAACATATTCAATCAATTTTTAAAGTCCTAGTCTAAGCAATGATTGCACCTAAACAAGCAATCGATTTTCTTAGCTATAGTGTAACCATTAATTGTCCCAACACCATCAATCAAGTTTCTGAGTTCTAGTCTAATCATTGTTCGCCCAAACACAATCAGTTTATTTTCTTAGTTCTTCTTTAAGCAGTGATTGCCCTTACACAATCATACACATTTATCAGTTCTAGTCTAAGCATTGATTGTCCCAACACAATCAGCCGATTTTCTTAGTTCTAGTCTAAGCATTGATTGCCCGAAAACCACCAATCAATTTCTTAGTTCCAGTCTAAGAACTTATTGACATTGATTGCACCAACACAGTCAATCAGTTTTCTATGATCTAGACACGCATTGAGTCCCGAACATAATCAACCAAATTTCTAAGTTCTAGCCTAAACATTGATTGTCCGAATACAATAAATCAGTTTTTTACTTGTAGTCTAAGTATTGATTATCCCAACACAATCAATCAAATGTCTTAGTCCTAGTCTAACCATAGATTGTTCCAACACAATGAATCAATTGCTTAGGTTTAGTCTTAGCATTACTTGCCCTAACCTAATCACTCAGTTTTCGTAGCCTAGTCTAAGCATTAATTGCCAAAACACAGTAAGAAGTCTTAGTTCTAGTCTAAACATTGATTGCCCCAACACCGTCAGTTAATTGTCTTAGTTCTAGGTTAAGTATTGATTGTCCTAACAATCATGACCGAAGAAAATATTTAATGATCATCTCCTAGAACGAAAGTTGCCGACCCCGGCAGGTATCAAATCCACGTCCTCCTGATATGCAGTCAGACGCAAATCCGATTGAGCTTAGGAGGTCTGCTTCTAAGCAGTGATTGCCCGAACATAATCAATCAATTTTCTTACTACTAGTTCAAGCATTGATTGCATCAGGTAACTTTTAGTGGTAGTCTAAGCATCGATTGCACAAACACAATCAATCATTTTTTGTTCCTAGTCTAAGCACTGACTACCCGAACATATTCAATCAATTTTATAAGTCCTAGTCTAAGCATTGATTGCCCCAAAACAATAAATTAAGTTTCTTAGCTCTAGTCCAACCACTGATTGCCCAAACACAATCAATCAATTTTCTTAGTTCTAGTCTAATCATTGTTCGCCCAAACACATCAGTTAGTTCTTTAGTTCTCATTTAAGCATTGAATGCCCCATCACGATCAATCGCGTTTCTTAACTCTAGTCTAAGCATTGATTCTCCCAACACAATCAGTCAATTTCCTAGCTCCTCTCTAAGCATTGATTGTCCAAAAGCAATCAATCAATTTTCTTAGTTTAAGTTTTAGCATTGATTGCCTCAACATAGTCAATCAGATTTCTTAGTTCTAGTCGAAGCATTGATTGCCACAAAACAATCGATCAGTTTCTTAGTACCAGTCTAAGCATTGATTGTCCGAAACAATGAATCAATTTTCTTAGTTTTAGTCTTAGCAGTGATTGCCCGAACAAACAGTCATATAATCAATCAGTTTCCTTAGTTCTAGTATAAGCATTGATTGCACCAGCACAGTCAATCCGTTTTCTTCGATCTAGTCTCGGCAATTTGTACCCGAACATAATCAACCAATTTTCTTAGTTCTTGTCTTCACATTAATTGCCAGAATACAAAAAAATCAGTATTCTTAGTTGTAGTTTAAGCATTGAATTTCCCAACTCAATCATTCAAATTTCAGAGTCCTAGACTAAGAACTGATTACCCCAACACAATCAATCAAATTTCTTAGTTCTAGTTTAAATATTGATTACCGAAACACAACAAATTAAATATCTTAGTTCTAGCCTGAGAATTGATTGCTTCGTACAAGTCTAAGCATTGATTGCGCCAAAACAATTAATTAAATTTCTTAGTGCCAGTCTAAGCATTGATTTCCCAAAGTCATCAATCATTTTATCCATAGTCTAAGCAATGATTGCGAGAACATAATCAATGAATTCTCTTTCTTCTAGTCTAAACCTGCCCCGATAGCTCATTTGGTAGAGTGTCCGCTCCGAGGAACGGGAGGACACGGGTTCGATCCCGGGCCGCGACATACCAAAGTCGTTAAAATGGTACTAGCTGCTCCTCACTTAGCACTCAGATTTACGGGGTAGAGCTAGGACTGGTCGACCCAGTGTCAGGATAACGTGACTGGGTGTGGTATCATGTAATGTGTCTGGGACATGATACTTCAGTGAGGCAGCACTATAAAAGTGAGCATTGAGCTCCCAGTCGCAACCAGACATCGTCGTGATATGACTGAAAAATTGTTGAAAGCGACGTTAAACCCGAATTCACACACACACACACACACACACACACACACACACACACACACACACACACACACACACACACACACACACACACACACACACACACTTCTAGTATAAGCATTGAAAGCCCCTACACAATCAACCAGATTCCTAAGTTCCAGTTTAAGCATTGATAGCCCCAATACAATCGGTACATTTTCTTAGTTCTAGTTAAAACACTGATTGCCCAAATATAATCAATCAAATTTCTTAGTTCTAGTATAAGCATTGATTGCCCCCCCCCCCAACATAATCAACCAAATGAATTTCTTAGCTCTAGTCTAAGAATTGATTGTCCGAACATAATCAATCAATTTTCGTTGTTCTAGTTTAAGCATTTATTGTCCCAAAACCATGAATCAATTTTCTTAGTTATTGTCTAAGCATTGATTTCCCAAATACAACCAGTCAATTTCCTTAGTGCTAGTCTAAGCATGGTTTTCCGCAACACAATCAATCAATTATATTAGTTGTGGTCTAAGTATTGTTTGCTCAACTCAATCAATCAATTGTCTTAGTTCTAGTCTAAGCATTCATTGCCTCAACTCAATCAATCAATTTCATAGTTCTAGTCTAAGCATTCATTGCCCAATCACAATCAGTCAATTTCTTAGTTCCACTCTAAGCATTGATTGTCCCAATACAAACAATATATTTTCTTAGTTCTAGTCTTCTTGTCTAAGCATTGATGGCCACAACACAATCAGTCACATTTTAGTGCCAATCTAAGCATTGATACCACAACCACAATCAATCGTTTTTATTCCTAGAATAAGCAATGACAGCCCGAACATAATCAAATTTCTTAGTTCTAGCAAAAGGAGTGATTATCCCAACACAATCAACCAGATTCCTTAGTTCCAGTCTAAGCACTGATAGTCCCAACACACTGAGTTAATTCTCTTAGTTGTAGTCTAAGCATTGATTTCCCCAAAACAATCAATCCGATTCCGTAGTTCCAGTCTAAGCAGTGATAGCCCCAACACAATTAGTTAATTTTCTTGGTTCTAGTTTAAGCATTGATTGCGCAAACACAATCAATCAAGTTTGATTGTTATAGTCTAAGCATTGTTTGCCCCCCAACACAATCAATCAGAGTTCTTAATTATAGTTTAAGCATTGATTACCGTAACACAATCAATGAAATTGGTTGCCCCAAAACAATCAATCAATTTCTGCTAGTCTAAGCATTGATCGTCCCCCTAAAAACGTTTAATTTTCATAATACCATTTTAAGCATTGACTGTCCCAACAAAATCAATTTTCGTAGTTCTTGTCTAAGCATTGATTGCCCAAACATAATAAATCATTTTACTTAGTGCCAGTCTAAGCAATGATTGCTCAAACACAATCAGCCATTTTTATGCCCTCAACTTCGAAGCATATTGCTTTTGCCACGTTCGTCCGTTCGTTTTTCGTCCTTCCATCCATCCTTCCATCCTTCCGTCCGCACCGCTTTTTACTAGGTTTTTGAAATATTTTATATGGATTCCTTATGAAAAGATCATTGACCAGTGTTTGTTTTTCTTATCAGGATTAAGCCACTTTCTGGAGTTACTCCCTTTTGTGAAAATGCTAAGAAATATTGTAAGCAAGATATCCCAAAAATCTTCAGAGCTTTTACGCTGAAACTTTACAAACTGATTGGGAATGATGAGAAGATGAAATGATTAACTTTTGAAAAAAATCTGATGTTTTACTTGAGTTGTGGCCCTTTGACACATTAGGCGTTTTAAGCTTTCAAGCAGAATATCTCAAAAACGACTTGAGCTATTGCCTGAAACTTAACATACTGATTCGGGGTGATGAGTAGATGAACTGATTAACTTCTGGAAAAATTCCGATTTTTTTCTTGAGTTATGGCCCTTTGGAACTTTAGGCAATTTGAACTTGCGAACAAGATATTTAAAAAACCATTACAGCTATTTCTCTGAAACTTTACAGACTGATTTGGGACGATGAAAAGATAAACTGATCAACTTTTGAAAAAAATCCGTATTATGTTTTCTTGAGTTATGGCACTTTGGAATTTTGGGCATTTAACGCTTGTACCCAAGATACCTAAAAGCCAATTTGAGCTATTGCTCTGAAGCTTCACAGACTGATTGGGGATGATGAGAAGACGAATTGATTACTTTTTGGTAAACACATTCTGAAATTGTTTTTTTGAGTTATGGCCCTTTGAAACTTTGGACGTTTTAAGCTTGTAAGCATTATATATCTTAAACTATTTGTGCTATTGTCTTGAAACTTTACAGACTGATGCGGGACGGTAAGTATATGAACTGATTAATTTTTGAAATTGTTTTCTTGAGTAATGGTCCTTTGAGACTTTGAGCATTTCAAGCTTGTAAGCAAGATATCTCAAAAGGTATTTGATCTATTGCCATGAATTTTACAAACTGGTTGGGGATGATGAGTAGATGAACTGATTAACTTTTGAAACAAAAAAAAATCGAAATTGTTTTCTTGAGTTATGGTCCTATGAAACTTTGGGCGCTATAAGCTTGTAAGCAAGGTATCTAAAAACTATTTGAGCTATTTTCTTGAAACTTTACAGAATGATCGGGAATAGTAAGTAGATGAACTGATTAACTTTTGAAATAAATCTGATTTTTTTTCTGAGTTATGGCCCTTCGAAACTTTGGGTATTTTAAGCGTGTAAGTAAGATATCGCAAAAACTATTTGAGCTATTGCGCTGAAGCTTTACAGACTTGTTGGGGATGATGAGTAAATGAACTGAATAACTTTTGAAAAAATCCGACCTTTTCTTTTTAGTTATGGCACTTTGAAACTTAGGGCGCTTTAAACTTGGTTTAAACTGTATTTTATTTGTATCATAACATATATAACATGTTAAGATTACAAACTATATAACAATACAAATGGGATTCAGAAGGAAGTCATTTGACTTATGGTATCTTTATCCCGCATGTTACACAGTGGTAAGACAAATAACCTGTGACTTGAAATAATGACTTATCAGTAATGACTCTCTGTGATTAAGATTACAAATATGGAAATGGTAATTATGCCTAAATATTTCATAGTATCAAACTATGTTACGAGTTGGAACAGTGTGCGTCGCAAGGTAAACCAAAGTAATTTTATATATTTATTTTCCATGCTGCCGAAGGTTCCACGGGGAGGAGAAGGGTATTTACCAAATGCAGTAGGGTGGTCATCTCAACACAAGTAGCAAGAATTGTGTATAGTCACCAAGTAGTGTTTTTGACTTACATATCATAATCAATCTATTTTAAGAGAGATTGGATCGAGAATGCCGACGAAAGTTATCTTCAACCATTCTGTATTTAAGAAAACAGCTTTTAACTTGTAAGGAAGACACGAGAACCGAGAACCACTAAGGCTAGGCTTATAAAACTTTGCAAGCTGTTTGGTAATAATGTGAAGAGGGTGTGATTAAATTATGATGTAATAATTTTATTAATAATTGATCAACTTATGCCCCTTTGTAGACAAGGACATTTTGGCCTAGGAAAAGCTTGAAAGCCAAATTTATCAAGAGCCAATTTAGCTTGTATCTTGAAAATTTTACAGGTTGTTTGGAACCAATCTGAACATGATCTGATCAAATTTTGGTATACTTTTATTACAAATTGACCAGTTAATGCCTATTTATGTACATAGGCATTTTGGCATAGAGAAAGCTCGTAAGCAAAATATCTCGAGAATCGCTAAGGATTCGTTTCACTGACCGTTCCAAGGCGGTTCTTCTGTCGCGGTTTATTTTTGTTATGGTTTGTCTTTGAGTGTTTGTAACGCTTATATTATTTTGTTTTTGGATAGACAATTGACCATTTTGTGGGAAAGTAATTTTCCTTTTGGCTTTCCGCTACTGATGTTTTCATTAAGGTCTGTTTTTTTTTCATGTTTGTGTTTCTTTCCCATTGGTGTCGCTGATGGAAGCTGTGTGTTAATTGTATCGATTCCTGATCATTGCCTTCACTTCTATTTTTATAAAACTTTGCAAGCTGTTTGGAACTAATGTGAAGATGGCCATTTAAATTTTAATAATTTTATTAACAATTGACGAACTTATGCACCTTTGTGGACCCATGCATTTTGGCAAAGGAAGAGATTTTCTTGCACACCAGACAAGGAAATCCGTGATTTTACCCTGGGATAGAAATTTATGTTCTGACCCTGGTGTTCCGACCCAGGCAACTAACATAAATGCGCTTCAGTTCTCTTCAATTGCCGGAACTACTTCCACACTACTTTTATTTTGTAAACAATATACATGTGCGCGCTGTCAAAACTAACTGGAGGTGTTGTGCAAGAAAAAGTATCCAATATGGTGTTCTGTTGTAGATGGGCGTTTCCAACCCTCGGGATGACCGTGCTGAGCGGAACCTCGGCGTGGTCTCGGTTCCGCTCAGCACGGTCATCCCTCGTGTTTGAAACGCTCATCTACAACAGACCCCATAACAGATTCTTATAATCTCAAGAGCAACTGGAGCTAGTCTCTTGAAATTTTGCATGCTGTTTGAACTAATCAGAAGATAATCTGATTAAATTCTGGTATACTTTTATACTTTTATTTAAGAAATCACAGTTTGGAGGTCAGTTGTAAAGTAGATCAAATCACGAGCGCGTAGCGCGCGTGATTTGTCTACTTACAACTGACCGACAAACTGTGAGTTATTACTCAACAAATCACAAGTTAGAGCTGATCTATTTCGATTCCAACAGGCTGAAAACTGGCAATAATGTTGTTGTTTCCTTCAAAATCTCACAACTTTTCGCCATTGTTAGAAGAAATCCCACTAAAATTATCGACTGAAACTCGTGCATTTATATCTTTTCCTTACGTTTTCGATGCGAGAAAATGACGTTACACCGTCTAACGTCAAGGACATCGACTAGTGACGTCATAAATTGGCAGTTTTAATGAATGACGTCACTCGTCCCGTTCTTCCTCGTCGTGTTTTGTTGTAGAATAAAACACAGTTATTTTCCATTGCCTATATAGGCGCGCTGTGTTAGAATAAAAATTGACCAGATTATGCCACTTTGTGGCAATAGGCAATTTGGCCCTTTTAAAATTTGGGCATTCAATTTTATAACTGTCTGAGCTATTGTCCTGTAACTTCAAACGCTGATATGGGATGATAAGTAGATGACCTGATTAACTTTTGTTTTTCTTGTGTCCTGTTGCTTTGAAAATTTCCATTGCAACGAAGTAAAACAAAATACCTCAATTACTGTTAGGGCCAAGCAGTGTTATGGTGAAGCAGTGTTATGCTCATGAAGTTGGGGCATAATTTTCATAAACATTGGCTCTAGCTATTCCTAGTCTACGCATTGTCTGCCCGAACATAATCAGGCATTTTCTTAGTTCTAGTCTACATATTGGTTGCCCCAACTCATTCAATCAAATTACTTAGTTGCTTTTACACAATCGATCAGATTTCTTAGCTCTAGTCTAAGCACTGATTGCCCCGACATAATCAATCAATAATCTAAGTTCTAAGCATTGATTGCTCCAACACAATAAATCAATTGCTTAGTTCTAGACAAAGTATTGCTTATCTCAACACAATCAATCAATTTTCTTAGTTTCATTCTTAGCATTGATTGCCAGAACATAATCAGTCAGTTTTATCAGATCTAGTCTAAGCACTGATTGCACAAACACAGTCACTCAATTTTCTTAGTCTAGTGTCAGCAGTGATTGCCCGAACATATTCAATCAATTTGTTTTGTTCTAGTCTAAGTTTTGATTGCCCTAAAACAATCAATTAGTTTCTAAGTTCTAGTCTAAGCATTGATTGCCCCCACACAATCAATCATATTTCTAAGTTCTAGTCTAAGCATTGATTGCCCAAAATCAATCAGTCAGATTTTATTGTTATAGTCGAATCATTGATTGCCCAAACACAATAAGTTAATTGTCTTAGTTATTGTTTAAGCATTGATTGGCCCAATACAGTTCAAACACAATCAATCAAACTTAGTTCCAGTATAAGCATTGATTGCCATCACAAAACAATCAATCAGTTTCTTAGTTCCAGTCTTTTTTTTTTTTTTTTTTTTTTAGTTTAAGTCTTAGCAATGATTGCCCCAACGCAATCAATCAAATTTGTAGTTGCAATTGAAGCATTGATTGTCCCCAACACATTCAATCAGATTTCTTAGTAATAGTCTAGGCATTGATTGCCCCATCACAATCACTCAAATTTCTTTGTGCCAGTCTACGCATTGATTGCGCAAACACAAACATTTTATTTCTAGTCTAAGCACTGGCAGTCCTTAGTTCTAGTCTAAGGATTGATTGCCCAAACATTATCAATCAGATCCCTTAGTTCCAGTCTAAGCAGTGATAGCCTCAACATAATCAGTTAATTTTCTTAGTTCTAGTTCAAGCATTGATCGCTTAAACACAATCAATCAGACTTTTTACTTCCAGTCCAAGCATTATTTGCTCCAAACACAATCAATCAAATTCCGTATGTTTAGTTTAAGCATTGATTGCCTCGACACAATCAATAAAATTTCTTAGTTCTAGTCTAAGAATTCATTGCCCCAACATAATCAATAAATTTCTTAGTTTTAGTCTACGCATTGACTGTCTCAACACGATCAGTTAATCTTCATAGTTATTGTTTAGGCATCGATTGCCCCATCACAATCAATTTAATTTCTTAGGTTTTGTCTTAGCATTGATTGCTGGAATTAGTCAATCAATTTTCTTAATTCTGGTGTAAGCATTGTTTGCTCCAGCACAGTCAATCGATTTCCTAATTATAGTCTAATCATTGATTTGCCTGACCGCCCCGATAGCTCACTTGGTAGAGTGTCCGCTCCGAGGAACGGGAGGTCACGGGTTCGATCCCGGGCCGCGCCATACCAAAGTCGTTAAAAATGGTACTAGCTGCTCCTCGCTTGGCACTCAGATTTACGGAGTAGAGCTAAGACTGGTCGACCCAGTGTCAGGATAATGTGACTGGGTATGGTATCATGTAATGTGTCTGGGACATGATACTTCAGTGAGACAGCACTATAAAAGTGAGCAGTGAGCTCCCTGTCGCAACCAGGCACCGTCGTGATATGACTGAAAAATTGTAGAAAGCGACGTTAAACCCGAATTCACACACACACACACACACACACACACACACACACACACACACACACACACACACACACACACACACACACACGCACACGCACACGCACATTGATTTGCCTGAACATAATAAATCAATTCTCTTAGTCCGGTCTCATCATTGATTGCCCAAATCCAATCAATATTTTATTCCTAGTCTAAGCACTGACTGCCTACGTCTTGGTTTCCCCATCACAATCATTTTTTTTCTTAGTTCTAGTCTAAGTATTGATTGTCCAAACACAATCCATCCATCCTCTTAGTGGCAGCCTAGCATTGATTTCCACCACAATTCAATCAATCAATTTCTTAGTTCCAGTCTAAGCATTGATTCCCCAACACAATCAATCAGTTTTTAGTAGTAATCAAAGCATTAATTGTTCCACCTCATTAAATTTTCTTATTTCAAGTCTAAGCATTGAGCGCCAGAACATAATCAGGTTCTCTTAGTTCTTGTCTAAGCATTGTTTGCACCAACACAGTCAATCATTGTTCTTATTCCTAGTCACAGCATTGATTGCCCGAACATAATCAATTTTCTTAGTTTTAGTCTAAGTATGGATGGCCCTCAAACAATCAATCAATTTTCTTAGTTCTAATCTAAGCATGGATTGCCCCCACACAATCAGTCTCTCGTCTAAGCATTGATTGCCCCAACACAATTGTACAGATTTCTTAGTGTTTGTCAAAGCATTGATTGCCCAACACAGTAAGTTAATTTTCTTAGTTCTAGTTTAAGCATTGATTGCCACAACACAATCAATCAAATTTCTTATTTCTAGTCTAAGCATTGATTGCCCTGACACAATCAATCAAATTTCTTAGTTCTAGTCTAAGCTTTGTTTGTCCCAACACAATCAGTCAATGTTCTTTATTTTAGTCGTAGCATCCCAGCAAGCACATGACGTAATTGTGACGTCACATCAACGTCGGCACAACGTCATGGTGTACATGCAACGTCACATCTACGTCGGTTCAACGTCATGACGTTGCACCGACGTTGATTTGACATTGCCCTAGCGACGAGTGCCTGCTGGGATTGATCGCCCGAACACAGTCAGTCAATTCTCTTAGTTTAAGCCTAAGTATATATTTCCCAAACCGAGTCAAGAATTTCTTAGTTCTAGTCTCAGCATTGAATGCTCGAATATAATCAATCAGTTTCGTTCGTACTAGTCCAAGCATTGATTGCTCAAACAGAATCAGTCATTTTTATCCCTAGTCTAAGCTCTGGCTGCCCAAACGTAATCAATTTTCTTAGTCTGGTCTAAGCATTGAATTGCCCGAAACATAATCAGTCAATTTTCTTAGGTCTAGTCTAAGCATTGATTGCGCCAAAACAATCAATCAGATTTCTTAGCTCTGGTCTAAGCATTGATTGCCCCAACACAATCAGTTAATTTTCTTCAATCTAGTCTAAGCATTGATTGCCCCAGCACAATCAATCAGATTTCTTAGTTCTAGTCTAAGCATTGATTGCCCTTACATAATCAATCAAATTTCTTTAGTCCTAGTCTCAACATTGATAGTCCCAACGCAATCAATCAATATCTTAGTTAAGGCTGACACGATTAATCGCATACTCGATTAATCAATCGATAAATTCCACAAAAATGAGTATCATTTCTGATTTGCTTTTCATCGATTACTTGATAGGTAAAATTTACAACCCAAAGTTATGGGGATGAGTGGCAAACTGTGCAGACCCTGATGGGACGCCTCAGAATCTGGGTCTACACTTTTTGCACAGGCCTGTCTGTTCAAATATACATATAGTAAAGTGCAACATATGGTAAGAGTCATGCTCAGACAGAAAGCCAGACAGGTAAAATTATGACAAAAACCTTAGCGATTACTAATCGATTATCGCTCGCAATGACAGGACTGATAATCGATTATCTTTTCAGCTCCGATTAGCCAGCCCTAATCTTAGTTCTAGTTTAAGCATTGCTTGCCGCAACACAAACAATTTCTTAGTTCTAGTCTAAGCATTGATTGTCCTAACATAATCACTCGATTTCTTATTCTAGTCTTAAGCATTGACTGTCCCAACATAATCAATCAATTTCTTAGTTCTAGTATAAGCATTGATTGCGCAACACAAACAATCAAGTCTAAGTAGTGATTGATGGTGCTCGTAAAACGGTTCTAACAACATCACATATTCTTGCACACCAGACAAGGAAATCCGCGATTTTACCCTGGGATAGAAATTTATGTTCTGACCATGGTGTTCCGACCCCATATCGCATCTTATCGTGTGTTTGATAAATGCACTGGTTGATTACGACCTTGTGTGCGCCGTCGTTAAGGTTGACGTCATGCACGATCCGTGACGTCACTTTACATTCCTGCAGTGTTAACACAATATGGCGGACGTTGGTAACCGAAGTGACCGCAGCATTGAAATTCCGCGCTAAGAATTGGAAGGTATGCAAGAAAAAGCATCCAATATGGATGTGAGGGGTGGATAGAAAAATCCGTCCCTCGGATCACTGTCCGGCATCACTCGGCAAGCCTCGTGATGCCGGACAGTGACCCTTGGGACGGATTTTTCAATCCACCCCTCTCATCCATATAAGATTCTTATAATCTATCACTTGGAGGAAAATAGGGAACAAATACATCCCTGTGAACCACAGTTTGCTATATATAAAGGAGGTTTTAAAGGGTTGTACATTACACGGACTTTTCAACCCGATATTAGTTTTGTTTATCATATAACGTCGCTGCGCGGTAATTTTGTGGATAATGGCATGTAATAAATTTTATTTTCCACACGTGTGATAACACATGGTTACTAGTGCGTAACGCCATGGTGCCGTCCGTAACAACCATATTTCCCTGAGAAAATAATGAGGTAATAATACCCGATTCAGCATTTTTTTTACGACAAACAGAATCTTACACTCATGGTCATTATTTTTAATTGAAAATTATGAAACTCACTAAAGGCTCGTTTCATCAATTTCAGATGAATGATCACGCGTGTAAGATCTTCTATTCGTGTATACCAGATAAGGAAATCCGTAGTTTTAGCCTCGGATAGAAATGCTGTTCTTACCCTGGTGTCCTTACCCAAAATCGAATATTCTCGCAGGTTTGATAAATGCACCGGTTGAATACGAGCCCATATGCGCCGTCGTTAAGACTGACGTCACAGCACGTTACGTGGCTTCACTAACATTCCTGTAGTGTAATCACAATATGGCGGACGTCGGCAACCGAAGTGACTGCAGCATTAAAAATCCGCGCTAAGAAACGGAAGGTATGCAAGAAAAAGAATCCTATATGGGAGTGAGGCGTGAATAGAAAAATCCGTCCCTGGGGATCACTGCGCGCAGTCACTCGGCAAGTCTCTTGATGCCGTACAGTGACCCTCGGAACGAATTTTTCCATCCACCCTTCATACCCAAATAAGATTCTTATATTCATGTTTCAGAGATAACCCTAAGAAGATTCTTATATTCATGTTTCAGAGATTACCAATCCGGGAGCTGGCACTCCGGTGAACCTGGAAACAACCGGGTTTGACATAGAAGTGGTATCCGATGTCTATACTGTAGGTGGTTCAAAAGCAGACGCATTTAGGGTAAGTATCACTCGATCGAGGACAGGGAATTCCCCTTTTACCTATTCCGTTGTGTTTCCATATTTAGTAATCTTTATATTTAGCAAACGCATTTAGGGTAAGTATCACTCGATCGAGGACAGGGAATTCCCCTTTTACCTATTCCGTTG
Organism: Lucinisca nassula; assembly: GCA_963580285.1. NCBI lineage: Eukaryota > Metazoa > Mollusca > Bivalvia > Lucinida > Lucinidae > Lucinisca > Lucinisca nassula. The sequence goes on along the minus strand of OY757027.1, from coordinate 19,055,608 downwards.
TGTTTCCATATTTAGTAATCTTTATATTTAGCAAACGCATTTAGGGTAAGTATCACTCGATCGAGGACAGGGAATTCCCCTTTTACCTATTCCGTTGTGTTTCCATATTTAGTAATCTTTATATTTAGCAAACGCATTTGGGGTAAGTATCACTCGATCGAGGACAGGGAATTCCCCTTTTACCTATTCCGTTGTGTTTCCATAGTTAGTAATCTTTATATTTAGCAAACGCATTTAGGGTAAGTATCACTCGATCGAGGACAGGGAATTCCCCTTTTACCTATTCCGTTGTGTTTCCATATTTAGTAACCTTTACACCGTTTGTGGTTACAATGGTCATTTTTGGGCATGTTCGCATAACTGAGCCGGTGCAAGATACAAGATACAAGAAACTTTATTTAACGTCGACATTTAGATTTACAACAGTCTAACATTAGCCATAGGCTATTTTGTCGACAAACATGACAATATGATCTATAAAAGTATACAGTTATATATATATATATTAGCGCACAAAAATCGGTCGCACCGCAACTGGGACTCGAACCACGGTGTTTCGAGTCCCGGTTGCGACGCGACCGATTTTTGTGCGCTAATTCATTTGTCTATTTCATCCTGTATCGTGCTTTAGTTTGATTTTCATATATATATAATAATTTCAGGGTGTAATAATTTCTGTGATATATATATATCACAGAAATTATTACACCCTGAAAAGTAGAATTGATATTATTAAGATACAAATTAAGTAAGAGAAAATGGCAAGTCATGCTAACATTTTTTCAGCAAAAATATTTGTATATTTGCTATATTTAATGATCAAAGTTTTAACGATTCGTTAACTAACAACTTCGTTAGTTTTGAACAACCGGCCCCAGAACAATCTCAATCATTGCTATGATAACATGCCTGTGGATGAGCATGGTCCAATGGCAATGATAACCACAAGAGACAACAAGCTGATACATGTACTGTACGTTGGTGTTGAAACTGGTCATATGACCAGTATCAAGGTCGGTCGGTAAATAACTGGCGGGAATTCCCACTGGTATTTAACGGTAATCACCGTCCTGGGAAATACTCCAAATTTCAACAAAAATGAGAAATACTGGGAAATAGTGGGAAATAAGATTTTTGGTTTGTTATTTTATTGTAAATTGTGTAATTTAATTGAAATAATGAACAATTAGCTAATTTGCAACATGCTCCACATACTATTTGCCAACAGTCATGCAAACTGCAGTGTACGAGCTTTTACTAAATCAAATACAAACATAAATGCTTGGTCTCCGCCCATCGGGGCTTTAACAAATAGAATTGGCCGTACTGTACTTCCGCGCATAGCTGTAAACAACCGCATTCGAGTACTGGTAAACCGCTTAGAGGTTCCAAGCCTGCCCAGGAAAAGTGCGAGTCGAACCGTCCATGCATATAAACGATATTCGTTTCATTGGGCGGCAGGAATTGAGAAGTCATTTCATCTCAATGTCGGGTAAAAGTCCGACAAAATTGGAAGCAACGTCTCCAAAATGACCTATACAATGTTGACATGGACTTAAACCTCAAATCAAACAAATAAAATAAGTATAAATCCAATGACGTTAACTGTTATATGTAACAGCGTCTCGTATATAGGGTGCACAGAGTTATTTTAAACGGAGTGGCTATTTGCAGTGCAGTCAACTGCAAATAGCCAAAAAAAAAAAAAAAACGTTAAAATGTACGGATCCCGGGAAGTGACATATGTTTTTTAATATGTTGTGCGAACAAGATATTATGTTGTCCGCACAAGATAATATCTTGTGCGAACAAGATAATATCTTGTCCGCACAAGATAATATCTTGTCCGCTCAAGATATAGAGAATATCAGGTTCGTGTCTTTTGATATCAAGTTTATCAGGCAAGGCTTCGAGAACGCTTGTAGAATCGCGAGGCTTGCCGAGCGATTCTACATGCGTTCTCGAAGCCGAGCCTGATAAACTTGATATCAAATGACACGAATCTGGTATTCTATTTGTCAGTTTATCCCCTTCTACACTCTTAAATTAACAATTTACGATCAGTTATTGATGATCCTCAGTGCATCCGAGCATGCTCGCGGTCGATATATTTAGTATCAGCTGACCATATTTTCCAATGATATTTTTTTAGGTAATTGTACCATTCTCCCAGTAATATTAACATTTTTGTCATTTTTCCAGTGGTCCGGTTCATTCGTAAAAGTGCAATGTCACGTTGACGTGATAAAGCTCTCTTGTCCTGAGATAGCATATCTTTATCAGGTCAGTGCGTTACAATGCAATATAAATTGGGGGTAACTGATAAATAATCTTTTTCGCACAACATAATAAAAATAAAAAATCATGTCCCTTCCCGGGTTCCGTAATAATCGTTATTTGCAGTCAACAATGAAGAGTAAAACTTCAATGATTTAAGATTTTGGGTAGACAGGCCTCAGCAAACGGTGCAGACTCAGATCAGACTACTTCTTTTGTAGGGTTTGCCATTGGAACTATGTGTTTGCATACTGCAGCGTAATGATAAAACCACATTGTTCAGTTTTTTTTTTTGTTTTTTTGTTGTTGTTGTTTTTTCAGATCACAAGGTCTTTTTTGTATTTCTGAATTTTTATGTAAGATGCTTGCAATGTTACAATAAAATGTTCGGTTTGACTGGTTATCAGGTAATTTATCACTGAACTCATATTGGTAATAATTGTTTGGTTAAGACAGGTATTTAAACAACACAAGTACGCATACAAATTTCTACAGGTACTGCCCCGGCCCCCGCCCGTCGTGGCTTGAAGAAATAGATGGGCTGCATGATGCTTCCACGCAGAGCTGAAACCGACCGCACACGAGTACTGGTAAACCGCTGAGAGGATCTAAGCCTGCCCAGGCAAAGCGGTGCGAGTAGGTCCGCCTATGCTTATAAACCCTATTGGTGTCTTTGGTCGACAGGGCTTGAGATCTCTTTTCATCTCCATGTCGGGTAAAAGTCCCACACAATTGGAAGCAACGTCTCCAAAAATGAACTTTACAGTGTTGACGCGGACGTTAAACCTCAAATCAATCAAACAAAACAGGAACTGCCCAGAGTATTATTATTTTCAAGTAAAGTTAAAAAACTACTCGTAATATACCAGAATCGCAGTTTTGAAAAGAAATTATATAATACCATAAATAGAGAATACCAGGTGAGTGTCTTTTGATATCAAGTTTATCAGGCAAGGCTTCGAGAACGCTTGCAGAATCGCGAGGCTTGCCGAGCGATTCTACATGCGTTCTCGAAGCCGAGCCTGATAAATTTGATATCAAATGACACGAATCTGGTATTCTATTTATCAGTTTACCCCCTTGTACACTCTTAAATTAGAGCAATGTACGATCAGTTATCGATGGTCCTCAGTGCGTCCGAACATTCCGCAGGTGGATATATTTTGTATCAGATGACCATATATTTCCTATCATATTCTTTTCAATTACACATTCCATTTTGTCCAGTAATAATTACATTTTTGTCATTTTTTCTAGTAGCTCAGTTCGTTTATAAAAGTGCAATGTCACGTTGACCTGATAAAGCTCACTTGTCCTGAGATAGCATATCTTTATCAGGTCAATGTGCTGCAATGCAATTAATATAGAGGGTAACTGATAAAAGGTAACAGTAGATCTTACAGGTAATTCAATATGAACTTGATATAATTTTGCTTTCAAATAACTAGTTAGGGGGGTTTATTAAGCAGTCTCATTTTGGTACTATCTATGCAAATGTATATTTCCCAGTTTTTTACATGGAATTCGCTGTATGTCCCGAACATTCCTGTTTTTCCCGCCGTCCTGGGAAATATTGGTTTTTCCGTTTTTATTGATTATTTGTTGTATTTTTGTTTGTTTGTTTGTTTGTTTGTTTTTTTTTTTTTTTTTTTTGACAACCTTGACCAGTTGAGTAAATGAATGACCTTTGCGAGTTTAAAATTCTAGCAGGATGGGATCGTTCTATTTTGTAGGGAAGGCAATTAAGGGTACTTTGTTTCGTGAAATTATAAAAATGTTGTGATGGCACGAATTCCAGACTGTAACGGATACATGTATTTCTGATCATTACGAAAACACGCGTATACAGATACATTGTAAATTTTACGGCCGAAAAAATGCAAATTTTAAGACGAAAAACTGTGATATTTTTCTTATTTCTGTCAAAATATTAATTGTGGGAACACGTTAGAACCGCCTCAATGAGGCGTTTCTAACGAGTAGCCACAAACTATGTTAAATTGCAGAAATAAGAAAAATAATGTATACCCCTGCAAACACCAGTTGTACTATATAAAAGTGAGGTTTGAGGTGGGGGTGGGGGGAAAATTATATAGGCGTGTTTTTTGTGATGTTATACGAATTGTTATTATTTGACCATCCTGTTATCCTTATTAACACCAGGTCAACCAATATTAACTGAGGTCAAGTGAGGTATAAAAAAAAAAATCATGTAAGTTTAATTGTATCAATTAATAAAAAATGTCATTAATCAAGTAATTTCGTATTGACCCAGTTACAGGTCCTCGGTCAGCTGCATTAGCCCTTGGCCTTCGGCCTAGGGCCAATGCAGCAGACCTCGGATCTGTACCTTGGCCAATACGAATTACATGATTAATAACATTATATGATAAATTCACTAACCGTATTTTTCGGAGGTCATCCGTATTATATTAGCACTCAGATCAACAATCAGTAATCAGGTTTTTAATGGAGTCAATTATTCTAACACAGCGCGCCTATATAGGCAATGGAAAATAACTGTGTTTTATTCTACAACAAATCACGGCAAGGAAGAGCGTGACGAGTGACGTCATTAAAAACTACAAATTTATGACGTCACTAGTCGATTTCCTTGACGTTAGACGGTGTAACGTCATATTCTCGCTTCGAAAGCGTTAGAAAAGGATATAAATGCATGTGTTTCAGTCGATAATTTTAGCGGGATTTCTTCTAACAATGGCGAAAATTTGTGAGATTTTGAAGGAAACAACAACATTATTGCCGATTTTCAGCGTGTTAGAATCGAAATAGATCAGCTCTAGTCTGTGATTTGTTGAGCAATAAATCACAGTTTGTCGGTCAGTTGTAAGTAGACAAATCACGCGCGCTACGCGCTCGTGATTTGTCTACTTTACAACTGACCTCCAAACTGTGATTTATTACTCAACAAATCACAGTTAGAGCTGATCTATTTCTTAAATAAAATTCATAATATTGTCATCAATCAAGTAATTCCATATCTCATCACGAAAACAGGCCTATATAATTTTGACCCCCCTTGAACCCCACATTTATATAGGAAAACCGTGGTTTATAGGGGTTAAACCTTATTTTTTTTATTTCTGCTCTAAAATATAGATTGTGGGTACTGCTTAGAACCGCCTCGAAAAGGCGGTTCTAACGAGAACCTGCAATCTATATTTTGAGCAGAAATAAGAAAAATATCAGTTTCTCATCTTGAAATTTTCGTGTTTTTTTCGGCCATAAAGTTTACAATGCATTTGTATAGACGTAATTTCGTGATGGGTTCAGATACAGGTCCTCGGTCTGCTGTATTGACCTCGGTATTCGTTAAGAAATACATCAGCTCTAACTATGATTTGTTGAGTAATAAATCACAGTTTGGAGGTCAGTTGTAAAGTAGACAAATGACGAGCGCGTGATTTGTCTACTTACAACTGACCGACAAACTGTGATTTATCACTCAACAAATCACAAACTAGAGCTGATCTATTTCGATTCTAACAGGCTGAAAATCAGCAATAATGCTGCTGTTTCCTTCAAAATCGCACAACTTTTCGCCATTGATAGAAGAAATCCCGCTAAAATTATCGACTGAAACACATGCATTTATATCCTTTTCTAACGTTTTCGATGCGAGAAAATGACGTAACACCGTCTAACGTCAAGGAAATCGACTAGTGACGTCATAAATTAGCAGTTTTTAATGCCGTCACTCGTCACGCTCTTCCTTGCCGTGATCAGACTTTCGGATGAGTCTTTAATCCGAGGTCCCGTCTCCGTATGACCTTAGCTGTTGGTGGGACGTACAACTAAAACTCACTCACTCCTTGCCGTGATTTGTTGCAGAATAAAACACAGTTATTTTCCATTGCCAATATAGACGCGCTGTGTTAGAATTAATAACATTATATAAGGCCTAAACATAGCTGTGTTTACGATAACCCGACCGACCCTGATTTTTTGTGCCGACCCTACAATTTTTATGGCCATCCAGAGAAAAAAAAATCACCCACCGGCCTTAATATTTTCTAGCACTTTTGATAAAATATCATAAAACTGTCAAAAAAGCAAAACTAATACTTAAAATCCTGTTATTTTGCTTCCTTGATTCTCTAAACCTCATTATCTGAATGTTTTCTGTTAATATGGCTGGAATATATGAAGTTTTGCTCTTTTTTCATCAAATAAAAGGTTGACAAAACATAGAAAGTTTAATCTACCTACCGACCCAAATTTTTTTCGACATGTTAGCGGCTGTATATTTTAGGCCTAAAATAAGAACAGAGTGGTAAATATCGACCAATGTAAAATACCATTTAAAAAGACTTTTATCATATGACGTCGCGTCCGAGAGTGTAATAACGCCATGTAATATTTTCGATAATCCACTAGTGGATTAAATATGCAAATTAGCTAGATACGTCCCGTAACGCTCAATGTTCGACGTCCTTAACGACGTCGTGTTTACTAATGGCGGAATATTGATATTTTCATAAACAATCGTGAATAAAATGCGTTTTAAATGTCATATGATAAATGGAATCTTGCATTCGTGCTCATGTATTATTGAATTTATTAAACTCGTTGAGGAAAATGGATAAAATGCTCGGCAAAGCCTCGCATTTTATCCCTTTTCCTCAACTCGTTTAATAAATTCAATAATACATGAACTCTCATGTAAGATCCTCTATACCAATAATTTATTAAACTCGTCGAGGAAAAGGGATAAAATTCTCGGCAAAGCCTCGCATTTTATCCCTTTTCCTCAACTCGTTAACAAATTCAATAATACATGAACACTCATGTTGGATCCTCTATATCTAAAACATGGTCGAGTTGAAATTAAAAGTGTAGTCATGTCTCACTGTGTTTTTGTGCCTGGCGCCAGGGTGATCATTTCGAAAACACACCTATACAAATTCATTGTAAACTTTACCACTAAAAAAAGAAGAAAATTATAAGACGAAAGATTGTAATATTTTTCTTTTTTCTGCTAACAGTATAAATTGTAGGTACTCGTTAGAACCGCCTCATCGGTTCTAAATGAGGCGGTTCTAACGAGTACCCACAGTCTATATTATTGAGTCGAAATAAGAAAAACAAAGGTTTACCCCTGTAAACCGCAGTTTTTAATCCCCCGCCGTGAAGCTGAGCGGGGATTATAGGAATAGCCTTCGTCTTTTCGTCTTTCCGTCTTTCCGGGCACACGAATGGTAGGACGTTGTTGGGTAATTGTCATTTATTCCGTCAGTGTCCAAAAAGTAGCCAACAAGATTCCTTGCTTTTATCGGGTAGTTAAGGGGTATTATTGTGTCTTGATGGGTACTTTTTAACATTGAAGTAACCAACAAGTGTCCACCTGTAAGGACGTCCGTCTGTCCGTCCGTGAGACCGTCTGTCCATCTGTCCGTCTGTCTGTCCGTAACAATTTCTTATCCACTCCATATCTCCTGAATCCTTTGATAGAGTTTCATTAAACTGTGGCCAATTATTCGTCTCAGTGGGCTGATGTGTAGAACCCATAAAGAACCATGCCGACTCAAGCTCAAGGTCACAGTTGAAGGTCACGAGTTTGAAACTTGGAATTCTGTGCCCTTTCCATATCTCCTTTACCCTTGGAAGGATTTTCATTAAACTTTGGTCAAATATTCTTTTCCGTGAGCTGATGTGCAGAACCAATAAATGAACCATGCCAACTCAAGGTCAAGGTCACATCTGAAGGTCAAGAGTTTTAAACTTTGAATTGTGTGTCCGTTCCATATCTCCTTTACCCCTGCAAGACTTTTCATTAAACTTTGGTCAATTATCTTCCTCACTGTGCTGGTGTGCAGAACTCATAAATGAACCATGCCGACTCAAGGTCAAGGTCACACACATTTGATGGCCACGAGTTTAAAACTTTGAATTTTGTGCCCGTTCCATATCTCCTTTACCCCTCAAAGGATTTTCATTAAACTTTGGCCCATTATTTCCCTCAGTGAGCTCATATGCAGAGCCAATAAATGAATCATGCCGACTTCAGGTGAAGGTCACATTGGCAGGTCACGAGTTTGAAACTTCGTATTTTGTGCCCGTTCCATATCTCCTTTTCCCCTGGAAGGATTTTCATTTAACATTTGGCTGATGTGCAGAACCAATAAACAAACCATTTCAACTCAAGATCAAGGTCACATGTGAAGTTTGAAACTTGGAATTTTGTGTCCGTTCCATATCTCCTTTACCCCAGGAAGGATTTTCGTTAAACTTTTGTAAAATATACTTAAGAATTAACTTATCACCGGCTAGGGCGAAATAATTATTCGATTAGCAGCTGCCATCTTTCAAAGAAACCTCAGCGAAAAAACGTCAAGACTTTGAATTCAGTTTATTTGTCTTCTAACATTTACGTTTTCAATAGATCTCCGCCTTTTAACCGAACACTGTTGACGTCGCTTCATATAAATGACGTTACGTGGGGATTCTAAACGTTCTCTTTGACGTCACGTTATATTACTACATTTATCATATGACGTCGCGTCTGAGAGTGTAATACCGCCATGTAATAAATTCGATAATCCAATAGTGGATTAAATATGCAAAATAGTTAGATACGCACGGAAACGTTACATGTACAACGTCCTTAACGTCGTCGCATATACTAATGGCGGAATATTGACATTTCTGTTAAACAATCGTGAATAAAATGCGTTTTAAATGTCATATGATAAATAGAAACTTGCATTCGTGCTCGCATTTTATCCCTTTTCCTAAACTCGTTTAATAAATTCAATAATACATGAGCATTCGTGCTCATGTATTATTGAATTAATTTAACTCGTTGAGGAAAAGGAATAAAATGCTCGACAAAGCCTCGCATTTTATCCCTTTTCCTAAACTCGTTTAATAAATTCATGTAAGATCCTCTATTTACCTGTCTCTGTGTGAATGGTTATGAGATCCTTGCTCAGTATAAAAATTTTATTTTGACCAATCAAATCGCTCGAAATGTATACAGTCGAACTTCAATGGCTCGAACACCTTTAGGACAATTAAAATCTGTTTGAGACAGGGCTAGTTCGAGCCACTGAGGGTTACTGTCAGGAGGCATAACGAGATACTTTTACACATCTTTTCGGTGTTCGATAATGAATATATATGCTGTGCGTACTCATTAGAATCGCCTCATCGAAGCGGTTCTATTGAGTACACACAGCATACATTTGCAAGATAAAAGACTAAAATCTCCTGAATTATCCCCCACTATTTCTCATGTATTATGTTGTCCCCACAAGATATTTTATGTTGTCCACACAAGATAGTATCTTGTTCGCACAACATATTATCTTGTGCGCACAAGATAATATCTTGTTCGCACAACTCAATAACTTTTTCGCACAACATATTAAAAAAGAGAGTGGAAGTCTCCGTGGAGTAGTGGTAACGCTACTCGCCTTGTAAACCAGAGATCGCAAGATCGATCCCGGGCTTCTCCAGACTTTCGGATGATTCTTTAAACCGATTTCCAGACACTTCGGCCCCACTACCACCTCGGCCCCTAGACAGGTCGGCCCAAAACCAAGTCGGCCCTAGACACCTCGGCCCTAGTCACCTCGGCCCTAGACACCTCGGCCCAACTGTCGCCTCGGCCCCTTGACATTTCGGCCCCACTTTTGATATCTGTTAGGGTATGGGCATTTATATCATGTTAAAATCGGCCCCGCCCATCGGGACTTCAAGAAACCGACAGCCTGTGATATGAGTACTGATAACCTGCTTAGAGGTTTTAAGCCTTGCCAGGAAAACTTATAAACCCTATTGGTTTCGTCGGGCTGCAGGGCTTGAGATGTCATTTCATCTCAATTTCGGACAAAATTCCCACAAAATTGGAGGCAACGTCACCAAAATGACCGAGATAGTGTTGACTGGGCGTTAAACGTCAAATCTAACAAAAAAAAACATCATGTTAACAACCCCGTGTAATGAAGACCCCGCTCAACCCCAGTTTACGTATATGGGGAGAACTGAGGCTCATAGGGGCATTATTTACATCACGAAGACACGCCTTCGTCACGAAAACACGCCTATATAGTTTTGACCCCCTTGAACCCCACTTTTATATAGTAAAACTGGGGTATACAGGGGTAAACCTTATTTTTCGTATTTCTGTTCTAAAATATAGAAAAAAAACATCGAGGCGGTTCTAATGAGTACCCATAATCTATATTTTGAGCAGAAACAAGAAAAATATCACACGTTTTCATCTTAAAAGTTTTGTTTTTCGGCGGTAAAGTTTTCAATGTATTTGTTTAGGCGTGTTTTCGTAATGTGTAATTTTGAGCCCCTTGAAGCCCACTTTTATACAGTAAAATTGGGGTTTACAGGGGTAAACCTTATTTTTCTTATTTGAGCAGAAATAATAAAATATCACAATTTTTCCTTTTATAATGTTCGTTTTTATCGGCGGTAAAGTTTACAATGCATTTGTATAGGCATGTTTTCGTAATTCTTATTTCTGCTCCAAGACAAAGATTGTGTGTACTGGTTAGAACCGTCTCAATGTGCAGGACTGATCAGAATGCGTCTGTGACAACCTTTAATCACAACTAGTTTGATATTAATCTGTGTTTATGCAAACAAGTCATTTCTTAGATCCCGTTCATATAAGTTAACAGGTATGTGCGATAAACCACCTCCTTGAGAATTATTGAACCAGTATCAAAGATCTATGTTTTCGAGCAGAAGTAAGAAATATCATTTTAATCAACCTTTCGTTATATAATTTTGGTTTTACGGAATCTTCTAATCAAATTATTTCATTGCTTTTTTATTTCAAATAAAAAATAACAAATAACCAATGAGACGTTTATAATAAATACGCATACACGACATTTCCAGGTTAACTTGGATTACACTCTTAAGTACAGCTAATGCCTTGCCGCCTTCAACCGTGACGTTGACTTTGAGTCAGCGGTTTAGCGGGTCAGGCCTCAGATTCTATGACGGTTCCAACGTAAAGGCTTATTGAGAATTAGAGATATCTAATTCAAGGTAATGTTGGTTGGTGCCTGATGCTCTGTCTCTGGTCGGGCCCATCGGAGTCTAACTGTGGGTTTTCTTTTGCTCCAGCATTTCAGTTGTTTCTTGCTGTCGAGTTCTCACCGTTGTCTCACCTTTGTGGTTCTTTGATTATTTGTGTTCACGGAGATGTTGCACTGATGAGTTAGGAGGCCTTCATGCGGACTGAACAAATTATTTGTCTAAATCGCGACAGAAGTAAGGGCGAGGATTGTGGCCACGTAAAATCGATTTAAGCCCCCCAGTGGAAATCTTTCCACTGACCGTTCCAAGGCGGTTCTTCTGTGGCGGTTTGTTTATGTTGTTGTTTGTTACTTACTGTGTGTATCACTTGTGTCTTTTTATTTTGGATGGCCATATGGCCATTTTGTGGGAAAGTAACTGTCCTTATGGCCTTCCTTTGTTTAGGTTTCCATTATGGTCTGGTCGCTTAATGTTTGTGTTTCTTTCCCTTTGGTGTCTTTGATGGGTGGAGTAAGTTAATTGTATCGATTCCTGATCTTTGTTTTACTTCTACTTTGCACTCAGTGTACATCCAGATCCATCTGATCTGGATCTACACTGTCAATCAGTTTGCGAATTTTAAATGAATACCGTATACATGCATCAAGTAATTTGATGGTCTGATAGTCAGAAATAAATTAATAAATAAATAAATAAATAAATTATAAAGTATACTTGTTTCTGTCCTTTAAATATGCGCTAAAGTAACAATCCAATCAAATAGGAATTTCTAAATGTGTGAAAATTGATAACAATCGAAACATACTGAGCAATTCCTACAAAAATACGAGCAGTCAAGACTTTGCACACAGTGCACATCCAGATCTACACTGTTTGCCACTAATATATACATATAGTACACTCGAGTGGCTGATAATCAGAAATGTGACTAATACATAAATAAATAAAGTATACAATAAACTCGTTACTGTCCGCCTTTAATATGAGCTAGAATGAAAATCAAATGTGTGAAAATTGATAACAATGATCTGTTTATCATCAAGGATCTCTTTATTGGGGGAAAAGGGATTAGTAACGCCTGGTTGTTTATTGAGCGTCACACTTTACTAATTTAAGTCAATAATTAATTGTTCTTGTAAACCTTTTTGCTAAATAGTGTACTAACATGAATTTCATTAATCCTTACCCCGCTGAACACGATAATCCTTAACTTTGCAAACAGTGTAGATCCTGATCAGATTGCTTTTGCCCTCTGAACCTGATCTGCACCGTTTTTCATGCAGTTTTTGAATTGCATGCGTACTCGTACATTATGTTAATTGGTTTACTTACGAGGATAGTTCTAGTTCAGCGAACCTGAATCGTTTGTTTGTATTGGAGTTTAACGGCCCCGTCAACACTATGTTAGTTCATTTTGGAGCCGGTCAGTTTACCTATCCACACTTATCCTGGGCAGGCTTATACGTAAGCGGTTAACCAATACAGTGTACATTTCTTTCGCCAGAAAATGACAACTGCCCTTTTTGAATCAGCGGAAGGGAGAGAATGACCGTAGAAAAGATTTCATAATCAATCTCCACGAAATAAAGTTGCCGACCCCGGTAGGTATCGAACCCGCATCCTCCTGATCAACAGTCAGACGCGCATCCGACTTAGATACCGAGGCCAAAAAATAAATAAATTAATAAATCAATATATAAATTTGCTAACAAATATAAGATTATCCCCCATCATCACCATGATTGACGAAACAGAGAAATGATTTTTTTTTTTTTTGGTTTTACGGCCCCATCCACCGATCCATCCAGATTTCCATCCAATAAGTAAGGATAATTAGGTATCATGTTCTTATTGAAATTAATTTAAAAAGTATTTTAGCGATGTGGAATTATTTCGGATAATAAAAAAGCCTATAGATGATCAAAATAGCAGAAATGTAGAAATAAAGCCTGCTCTAAAGCATGTGGCAATGCAATTAGAATTATACATTGAAATAAAAGAGGGGAATTTTCAAATGTGTCTTCCATTCTTCTTAAACACTGTAAATGGACATTAACACTGTAAATGAACATAAAGTAAATACATGGTAAGTGTCTTTAATAATAAAATATAATCGGTGAGCCTTAGACAATTTTAACGGGCGAACTTACGCGAGCCCCTATAAAATTGTCGCGGCGAACCGATTATATTTTATTATTAAATACACTAACCATGTATTTAGTTTATACCGCAATTCAAAAGTGGAAGCCCCGTGAAAAGCAAAGTGGGGCCGACGTGTCTAGGTATACGGGTCCGACTTGTCTAGGGGCCGAGGTGTCCAAGGGCCGACCCGTCTAGGGTTTCAATTTTATGTGGGGCCGAGATGGTTTGGGGGCCGAGATGGTTTGGGGGCCGAGGTGTCTAGGGGCCGAAGTGTCTAGGGACCGAGGTGGGTTTGGGACCGAAGTGTCCTGCTACCTTTAAACCGAGGTCCCGTCTCCGTAAGACCTTAGCTGTTGGTGGGACGTAAAACGCAAACACTCGCTCACTCACTCATTTAAAAAGAGAATGCATGTCCCTTACCGTGTCCTAGCATGCAAAGCGACAAAAAGCAGCGCAAGTAACTTAAAGGATCCGCAAGTGCCTGTACGTTTGGTTCAGTCGATAAAACATCTGTAGTCATACAGAGGATCTTACATGCGTGTTCATGTATTATTGAATTTATTAAACAAGTTGAGGAAAATGGATAAAATGCGAGGCTTTGTCGTATTATTGAATTTATCAAACTCGTTGAGGAAAAGGGATAAAATGCGAGGCTTTGCTTTACTATATAAAGACATTCAGTGCCATGGCGCGCATACATCAAAGAATGCAAAGTTTCTGACGTCACCGCGCCATTGGAAATAATATGGACGCTCGAATTAAAGTTTCTCAGCGCTTTACATTCTGTATGATAAATCGACAAATAAATAGTTTGTTTTAGCTTAATAATTATTTTCGAGGTTGAGATGCTACCACGGTAGCAGTGCGCAATTATTCCACTGGACCATTCAAACCAGGAGTCCGAGAAGGTAAGAATTTTGCTGAAATTTCTGAAAAAAATCTTTTTAAAGACATTAATGAAAAAAAATATGACTTGCAGTTTCGTTATTTTCCATGGTAAAAAAAAAGTTGCATGTTATTGTTAACACTGGCAAATTAGGGACCTGAAAAGTAGGTCCGGTCTATAAACGGTCTCTAGGCGTATTATAGGTCAGGAGAAGGTATTATAGGTCACTACCGATTATAGGGTGCAGTTATTCGACCCCCTTTATTAGGTTGCTAGAATCACTGGTTGCGGTATGAAAAGTGCATTCTTTTACGCTTCCAAAATGGCTACTTTTCCGATGAAATGTGTGATATTTTTTAGCTCACCGTCACGTAGTGACGAGGTGACTTTTGGGATCACTTTTTGTCCGTCGTCCGTCGTGCGTCCGTGCGTCCGTCCGTGCGTGCGCCCGTGTGTCCGTAAACTTTTTCTTCAAACGACATCTCCTCCTAAACCACTGAGCGGATTTTGACCAAACTTCACAGGAATGATCCTTAGGTGGTCCCCTTTCAAAGTTGTTCAAATGGTTCCGGTCCGTTGCTCATATAGGTCACAGGAGCCAAAAATAGATTTTTTTTCACCGAAAACTTAAAAAAATCTTCTTCTCTGAAACTACAAGGCCCAGGTCTTTGATATTTGGTATGAAGCTTCATCTAGTGGACCCCTACCAAGATTGTTCAAATTATAGTGCTGGGTCCAAAAATGCACCCGCCCCGGGGCCCTTTGGTTTTACATGGGCTTATATAGGGAAAATCTTTAAAAATCTTCTTCTCTGAAACTGCAAGGCCCAGGTCTTTGATATTTGGTATGAATCTTTATCTGGTGGACCCCTACCAAGATTGTTCAAATTATAGTGCTGGGACCAAAGATGCCCCCGCCCCGGGGCCCTTTGGTTTTACATAGGCTTATATAGGGAAAATGTTTAAAAAAATTCTTCTCTGAAACCGCAAGGCCCAGGTCTTTGATAGTTGGTATGAAGCTTCATCTAGTGGACCCCTACCAAGATTGTTCAAATTATAGTGCTGGGGCCAAAAATGCCCCCGCCCCAGGGCCCTTTGGTTTTACATGGGCTTATATTGGGAAAATCTTAAAAAAAAATCTTCTTCTCTTATACTGCAGGGCCTAGGTCTTTGCTATTTGGTATGAAGCTTCATCTAGTGGACCCCTACCAAGACTGTTCAAATTATAGTGCTGGGGCCAAAAATGCCCCCGCCCCGGGGCCCTTTGGTTTTACATAGGCTTATATAGGGAAAATCTTTAAAAATCTTCTTTTCTGAAACTGCAAGGCCCAGGTCTTTGATATTTGGTATGAAGTTTCATCTTGTGGACCTCTATTAAGATTGTTCAAATTATAATCCTGAGGCCAAAATTGCCCCCGCTCCTGGGCCCTTTGGTTTTTCATAGACTTATATAGGGAAAATCTTGAAAAATCTTCTACTCTGAAACCACAAGGCCTAGGTCTTTGACATTGGGTATGAAGCTTCAGCTAGTGGACCTCTACCAAGATTGTTCAAATTATAGCCCTGGGACCACAATGCCCCTGCCCCAGGGCCCTTTGGTTTTACATAGACTTATAATAGAGATAATCTTTGAAAATCTTCTTCTCTGAAACAACAAGGCCCAGGTCTTTAATATTTGATGTGAAGCTTCATCTAGTGGACCTCTATCAAGATTGTTTAAATTGTAGCCCTGAGGCCAAAAATGCCCCTGCCCCGGGGCCATTTGGTTTTACATAGGCTTATAAAAGGAATATCTTTAAAAAAATCTTCTTCTCTGAAACCACAAGGCCCAGGTCTTTGATATTTGTTGTGTAGCTTAATCTAGTGGACCTTTGCCAAGATTTTTCAAATTATAGCCTTTTGTTGATATTTGGTATGTAGCTTCACCTTTTTAGACCTCCCTCAACATTATGCACATTATAACCCTGGGGTCAATAATGGCCCTCCCCGGGGCCCACTTGTTACTCTATGGACAGGTGAGCGATCCAGGGCCATCATGGTCCTCTTGTTAGCTCACCGTCACGTAGTGACGAGGTGAGCTTTTGGGATCACTTTTCGTCCGTCGTCCGTCGTGCGTCCGTCCGTCCGTGCGTGCGTCCGTAAACAATTCTTTAAACAACATCTCCTCCTAAACCACTGATCGGATTTTGACCAAACTTCACAGGAATGATCCTTAGGTGGTCCCCTTTCAAAGTTGTTCAAATGGTTTCGGTCCGTTGCACATCTAGGTCATAGGAGCCAAAAATAGATTTTTTTTCACCAAAAACTTAAAAAATCTTCTACTCAGAAACCACAAGGCCCAGGTCTTTGATATTTGGTATGAAGCTTCATCTAGTGGACCTCTACCAAGATTGTTCAAATTATAGTGCTCGGGCCAAAAATGCCCCCGCTCCGGGGCCCTTTGGTTTTATATGGGCTTATATAGGGAGAATCTTTAAAAATCTTCTTCTCTGAAACCGTAAGGCCCAGGTCTTTGATATTTGGTATGAAGCTTCATCTAGTGGACCCCTACCAAGATTGTTCAAATTATAGTCCTGGGTCCAAAAATGCCCCCGCTCTGGGGCCCTTTGGTTTTACATGGGCTTAGATAGGGAAAATCTTGTAAAATCTTCTTCTCTGAAACTGCAAGGCCCAGGTCTTTGATATTTGGTATGAAGCTTCATCTAGTGGACCCCTACCAAGATTGTTCAAATTATAGTGCTGGGGCCAAAAATGCCCCCTCCCCGGGGCCCTTTGGTCTTTGATATTTGGTATGAAGCTTCATCTAGTGGACCCCTACCAAGATTGTTCAAATTATAGTGCTGGGGCCAAAAATGCCCCCGCCCCAGGGCCCTTTGGTTTTACATGGGCTTATATTGGGAAAATCTTAAAAAAAATCTTCTTCTCTTATACTGCAGGGCCTAGGTCTTTGCTATTTGGTATGAAGCTTCATCTAGTGGACCCCTACCAAGACTGTTCAAATTATAGTGCTGGGGCCAAAAATGCCCCCGCCCCGGGGCCCTTTGGTTTTACATAGGCTTATATAGGGAAAATCTTTAAAAATCTTCTTTTCTGAAACTGCAAGGCCCAGGTCTTTGATATTTGGTATGAAGTTTCATCTTGTGGACCTCTATCAAGATTGTTCAAATTATAACCCTGAGGCCAAAATTGCCCCCGCTCCTGGGCCCTTTGGTTTTTCATAGACTTATATAGGGAAAATCTTGAAAAATCTTCTACTCTGAAACCACAAGGCCTAGGTCTTTGACATTGGGTATGAAGCTTCAGCTAGTGGACCTCTACCAAGATTGTTCAAATTATAGCCCTGGGACCACAATGCCCCTGCCCCAGGGCCCTTTGGTTTTACATAGACTTATAATAGAGATAATCTTTGAAAATCTTCTTCTCTGAAACAACAAGGCCCAGGTCTTTAATATTTGGTGTGAAGCTTCATCTAGTGGACCTCTATCAAGATTGTTTAAATTGTAGCCCTGAGGCCAAAAATGCCCCTGCCCCGGGGCCATTTGGTTTTACATAGGCTTATATAAGGAATATCTTTAAAAAAATCTTCTTCTCTGAAACCACAAGGTCCAGGTCTTTGATATTTGTTGTGTAGCTTAATCTAGTGGACCTTTGCCAAGATTGTTCAAATTATAGCCTTTTGTTGATATTTGGTATGTAGCTTCACCTTTTTAGACCTCCCTCAACATTATGCACATTATAACCCTGGGGTCAATAATGGCCCTCCCCGGGGCCCACTCGTTACTCTATGGACAGGTGAGCGATCCAGGGCCATCATGGTCCTCTTGTTAGCTCACCGTCACGTAGTGACGAGGTGAGCTTTTGGGATCACTTTTCGTCCGTCGTCCGTCGTGCGTCCGTCCGTCCGTCCGTGCGTGCGTGCGTCCGTAAACAATTCTTTAAACAACATCTCCTCCTAAACCACTGATCGGATTTTGACCAAACTTCACAGGAATGATCCTTAGGTGGTCCCCTTTCAAAGTTGTTCAAATGGTTCCGGTCCGTTGCACATCTAGGTCATAGGAGCCAAAAATAGATTTTTTTCACCAAAAACTTAAAAAATCTTCTACTCTGAAACCACAAGGCCCAGGTCTTTGATATTTGGTATGAAGCTTCATCTAGTGGACCTCTACCAAGATTGTTCAAATTATAGTGCTCTGGCCAAAAATGCCCCCGCTCCGGGGCCCTTTGGTTTTATATGGGCTTATATAGGGAGAATCTTTAAAAATCTTCTTCTCTGAAACCGTAAGGCCCAGGTCTTTGATATTTGGTATGAAGCTTCATGTAGTGGACCCCTACCAAGATTGTTCAAATTATAGTCCTGGGTCCAAAAATGCCCCCGCTCTGGGGCCCTTTGGTTTAACATGGGCTTAGATAGGGAAAATCTTTAAAAATCTTCTTCTCTGAAACTGCAAGGCCCAGGTCTTTGATATTTGGTATGAAGCTTCATCTAGTGGACCCCTACCAAGATTGTTCAAATTATAGTGTTGGGGCCAAAAATGCCCCCACTCCAGGGCCCTTTGGTTTTACATGGGCTTATATAGGGGAGAGCTTTAAAAATCTTCTTCTCTGAAACCGTAAAGTCCAGGTCTTTGATTTTTGGTATGAAGCTTCATCTAGGGGACCCCTACCAAGTTTGTTCAAATAATAGGGCTGGGGCCAAAAATGCCCTCGCCCCGGGGCCCTTTGGTTTTACATGGGCTTATATCGGGATAATCTTTAAAAATCTTTTTCTCTGAAACCGCAAGGCCTAGGTCTTTGATATTTGGTATGAAGCTTCATCTAGTGGACCCTTACCAAGATTGTTCAAATTATTGTGCTGGGGTCAAATATGCCCCCGCTCCGGGGCCCTTTGGTTTTACATGGGCTTATATAGGGAAAATCTTAAAAAATCTTCTTCTCTGAAACCGCAAGGCCTAGGTCTTTGATATTTGGTATGAAGCTTCATCTAGTGGACCCCTACCAAGATTGTTCAAATTATAGTGCTGGGGTCAAATATGCCCCCACTCTGGGGCCCTTTGGTTTAACATGGGCTTATATAGGGAAAATCTTTAAAAATTTTCTTCTCTGAAACCATAAGGCCCATGTCTTTGATATTTGGTATGAAGCTTCACCCCACAAGGCCCAGGTCCCCCCCCTGTGCCCTGGGCCTTTTGGTTTTACATGGGCTTATATAGGGAAAAGCTTTAAAAATCTTCTTCTCTGAAACCGCAAGGCCCAGGTCTTTGATATTTGGTATGAGGCTTCATCTTGTGGACCCCTACCAAGATTGTTCACATTATAGTGCTGGGGCCAAAAATGCTCCCGCCCCGGGGCCCTTTAGTTTTACATGGGCTTATATTGGAAAAATCTTTAAAAATCTTTTTCTCTGAAACCGCAAGGCCCAGGTCTTTGTTATTTGGTATGAAGCTTCATTTAGTGGACCCTTCAAATTATAGTGCTGGGTCAAAAATGCCCCGTCCCCGGGGCCCATTGGTTTTACATGGGCTTATATAGGGAAAATCTTTAAAAATCTTCTTCTCTGAAACCGCAAGGCCCAGGTCTTTGATATTTGGTATGAAGCTTCATCTTGTGGCTCTCTAACAAGATTGTTCAGATTATAGTTCAGATTAAGCTTCATCTAGGGGACCCCTACCAAGTTTGTTCAAATAATAGGGCTGGGGCCAAAAATGCCCTCGCCCCGGGGCCCTTTGGTTTTACATAGACTTATATGGGGAAAATCTTGAAAAATCTTCTTCTCTGAAAGCATAAGGCCTAGGTCTTTGATATTTGGTATGAAGCTTCATCTACTGGACCTCTACCAAGATTGTTCAAATTATAGTCATAGAGCCTAAATGCCCCTGCCTTTGGGCCCTTTGGTGTTACATAGGCTTATAAAGTCAAAATCTTTAAACATCTTCTTCTGTGAAACCACAACGCCTAGGTCTTTGATATTTGGTGTGAAATGTCATTTAGTGGACCTCTATCAAGATTGTTCACATTATAGCCCTTGGACCAAAAATGCCCCTGCCCGAGACCCATTGGTTTTACATAAGACTTATATAGAGATAGTCTTTGAAAATCTGCTTCTCTGAAACTGCAAGGCCCATGCTTTTGATATTTGGTATGTAGCTTCATCTAGTGGACCTCTACCCGGGCCCTTTGGTTTTACATAGGCTTATAATATATAGAGATAATCTTTGAAAATCTTCTTCTCTGATACAGCAAGGCCCAGGTCTATTTGGTGTGAAGCTTCATCTAGTGGACCTAGCCCCGGGTCAATTTGGTTTTACATAGGCTTATGCAGGGAATATCTTTAAAAAAATCTTCTTCTCTGAAACTGCAAGGACCAGGTCTTAGATATTACTGGACCTTTGCTAAGATTGTTCAATTTATAGCCTTTGTTGATATTTGGTATGAAGCTTCACCCTTTTAGACCTCCCTCAACATTATGCACATTATAACCCTGGGGTCAATAATGGCCCTTTCCTGGACCCACTTGTTACTCTATGGATCAGGTGAGCGATCCAGGGCCATCATGGCCCTCTTGTGTTTTATATTAGGATCATTTTTTGTCTGTCATCCGTGCGTAAACAATTTCTTCAAACGACATCTCCTCCTAAACCACTGATCAGATTTTGACCAAACTTCACAGGAATGATCCTTAGGTGGATCCCTTTCAAAGTTGTTCAAATGGTTCTGGTCTGCTACACATCAATGCCACAGGGGCCAAAAATAGATTTTTTTTAATGAAAACTTAAACAAGAGGACCAAGCTAGCTTGGTCCTGTATCGCTCACCTGAGCAAACAGATTCAAAGTTTAAGGAAGTGCCAACCTTTACTGAAGGCTTTATAGGAGGACATGGTGATGACAGGGTAAGTATTTTCTGAAAATCAAGTAGAATGTAACTCTATGATAAACAGGCTGACCTCACCGGTTTTCAAACTCATTCAAGCTTTTATTCCTGACTTGCTAAGAAGATCCGATCTAAACTGAAGTGGCTATGGTGATGACAAGTTCAAAAACAAGTTTTCAAACTCCTCCAAGCTTTCTGCCTGACTTCCTTGTTTGTAAGTTTCATCAAGATCCGTTCAAAACTAAAGGGGCAGCAGTGATGACAATGTCGAAAATAGGCATTTTCAGCAATCAAAGGCACGTCACTCTATGATAAATGTGCCGACTTGGCCGGTATTCGAACACAACTGAGGTTTTATTCCCAGCCACCTTACATGTAAGTTTCAGAAAGAGCCGATCAGACTTGGCCAGTATTCAAACTCATCCAAGATTTTATTCCCAGCCACCTCACATATAAGTTTCAGAAAAATCCAATCAAAACTGAAGGGGCTACGGTGATGACAAGGTCAAAATTTGGCATTTTTAGCAATCAAAGGGATGTTTCTCTAAAATAAATGAGCCGACCTGGCCAGTTTTCGAACTCATCCGAGGTTTCATCCCCAGCCACCTTACATATAAGTTTCAGAAAAATCTGATCAAAACTGAAGGGGCTACGGTAATGACAAGGTCAAAAATCAACATTTTCAGCCATCAAAGGGACATAACTCTACGATAAATGGGCTGACATGGCCTGTTTTCGAACTCATCCAAGATTTTATCACTAGCCACCTTACATATAAGTTTCAGAAAGATCCGATCAAAACTGAAGGGGCTACCGTGATGACAATGCCAAAAATCGGCATTTTCAGCAATCAAAGGGACGTAACTCTATGATAAATGGGCCAACTTGGCCGGTATTCCAACTCATCCTAGGTTTTATCTCCATTCACCTTACATATAGGTTTCAGAAAGATTAGATCAAAACTGCAGGGGCTACGGTGATGACGAGGTAAAAACTCGACATTTTCAGCCATCAAAGGGACATAACTATATAGTAAATGGGGCAACTTGGCCGGTTTTGGAACTCATCCGAGGTTTTATCCCCAGCCACCTTACATATAAGTTTCAGAAAGATCCGATCAAAACTGAAGGGGCTACAGTGATGACAAGGTAAAAAATCAACATTTTCAGCAATCAAAGGGACCTTACTCTATGATAAATAGGCCACCTTTGCTGGTATGCGAACTCATCCGAGGTTTTATCCCCAGCCACCTTGCATATAAGTTTCAGAAGATTCGATCGAAACTGAAAGGGCTACAGTGATGACAAGGTAAAAAATCAGCATTTTCAGCAATCAAAGGGACGTTACTCTACGATAAATGGGCCGACTTGGTCAGTTTTCGAACTCATCCGAGATTTTATCCCCAGCCACCTTACATATAAGTTTCAGATAGATCCGATCAAAACTGAAGGGGCTACGGTGATGACAAGGTCGAAAATCGGCATTTTCAGCAATCAAAGGGACGTAACTCTATGAATAATCGGCGGACTTGGCCGGTTTTGGAACTCATCCGAGGTTTTATCCCCAGCCACCTTACATATAAGTTTCAGAAAGATCCGATCAAAACTGAAGGGGCTACAGTGATGACAAGGTCAAAAATCAACATTTTCAGCAATCAAAGGGACCTTACTCTATGATAAATAGGCCACCTTTGCTGGTATGCGAACTCATCCGTTTTATCCCCAGCCACCTTGCATATAAGTTTCAGAAAGATTCGATCGAAACTGAAAGGGCTACAGTGATGACAAGGTCAAAAATCAGCATTTTCAGCAATCAAAGGGATGTTACTCTACGATAAATGGGCCGACTTGGTCAGTTTTCGAACTCATCCGAGACTTTATCCCCAGCCACCTTACATATAAGTTTCAGATAGATCCGATCAAAACTGAAGGGGCTACGGTGATGACAAGGTCGAAAATCGGCATTTTCAGCAATCAAAGGGACGTAACTCTATGACAAATCGGCGGACTAAGCTGGTTTTCGAACTCATCCGAGGTTTTATCCCCAGCCACATTACATATAAGTTTCAAAAAGATCCGATCAAAACTGAAGGGGCTACGGTGATGACAAGGTAGAAAATTGGTATTTTCAGCAATCAATGGGACGTAACTCTATGATAATTGGGCCGACTTGGCCGGTTTTCGAACTCGTCCGAGTTTTTATCCCCAGTCACCTTACATATAAGTTTCAGAAAGATCCGATCAAAACTGAAGGCGCTACGGTATTGACAAGCATTTTCCCATAGTAAGTCTATGGGACCTTGTGGTTACCATAGGAACCAAAGTTTTAGAGCGATTTCGAAAAAAAGTTTATGTCATCAATGCCCCACCAGAGGCATGCTACCGATGAGAAATGATTGAGATCAGCCTGCAGGATACAGAAATATAGCTGCTCAAAAGTGTGGACGGACGACGGACGACGGACGACGGACGGACGACGGACGGACGACGGAGGACCCACTATACTATAAGCTCCCCTGGAGCCTTCGGCCCAGGTGAGCTAAAAATCTTCTTCTCTGAAACCATAAGACCCAGGTATTTGATATTTGGTACGAAGTTTCATCTAGTGGATCCCTACCAAGATAGTTCAAATTTAAGTGCTGGGGCCAAAAATGCCCCCTCCCCGGGTCCCTTTGATTTTACATAGGATTATATGGAGAAAATCTTTAAAAATCTTCTTCTCTGAAACCGCAAGGCCCAGATCTTTGATATTTGGTATGAAGCTTCATCTAGTGGACTCCTACCAAGATTGTTCACATTATAGTGCTGGGGCCAAAAATGCCCCCGCCCCAGGGCCCTTTGGTTTTACATAGACTTATATGGGGAAAATCTTTAAAAATCATCTTTTCGGTAACTGCAAGGCCCAGGTCTTTGCTATTTGGTATGAAGCTACATCTAGTGGACTAGTGGACCCCTACCAAGATTGTTCAAATTATAGCCCTGGGGCCAAAAATGCCCCACCCCCCGGGTCCCTTTGTTTTTACATAGACTTATATGGGGAAAATCTTTAAAAATCTTCTTCCCTGAAACGGAAGGCCCAGGTCTTTGATATTTGGTATGAAGCTTTATCTTGGGGACCGCTACCAAGATTGTTCAAACTATAGCCCTGCGGCCTAAAATGCCCCCACGTCCGGGGCCTTTTGTTTTACATACACTTATATGGGGGAAATCTTTAAAAATCTTCTTCCCTGACACCGCGAGGCCCAGGACTTTGATATTTGGTAAGAAGCCTCATCTTGTGGACCGCTACCAAGACTGTTCAAATTATAGCCCTGCGGCCAAAAATGCCCCCACCTCCGGGCCCTTTTGTTTTACATAGACTTATATAGGGAAAATCTTTAAAAATCTTCAGTGAAACCACAAGGCCTAGGTCTTTGATATTTGGTGTGAAATTTCATCTAGTGGACCGCTATCAAGATTTTCAAATGATAGCCATGGGGCCAAAAATGTCGCCGCCCCAAGACTCTTTGGTTTAACATAGACTTATATAGGGAAAATCTTTTTTAAAATCTTCTTCTGTGAACCCACAAGGCCTAGGTCTTTGATATTTGGGGTGAAATTTCATCTAGTGGACCTCTATCAAGATTGTTCAAATTATAGCCCTGGGGCCAAAAATGCCCCCGCCCCTAGACCCTTTTGGTTTTACATAGACTTATACAGGGAAATGTTTAAAAAAAGTTCTTCTCTGATACTGCAAGGCCCATGTCTTTGAAATTTGGTATGGAGCTTCATCTAGTGTACCTCTACCAAGATTATTCAAATTATAGCCCTCGGGCCACAAATGTCCCCAGCCCGGGGCCCTTTGGTTTTACATAGACTTATATAGAGATAATCTTTGAAAATCTTCTACTCTGAAACCACAAGGCCCAGGTCTTTGATATTTGGTATGAAGCTTCATCTAGTGGACCTCTACCAAGATTGTTCAAATTATAGTGCTCGGGCCAAAATGCCCCCGCTCCGGGGCCCTTTGGTTTTATATGGGCTTATATAGGGAGAATCTTTAAAAATCTTCTTCTCAGAAACAGCAAGGCCCAGGTCTTTGATATTTGATGTGAAGCTTCATCTAGTTGACCTCTATAAAGAGATTGTTTAAATTATAGCTCTGAGGCCAAAAATATCCCCGCCCCGGGGCCATTTTGTTTTTTATAGGCTTATGTAGGGAATATCTTTAAAAAAAACCTTCTTCTCTGAAACCGCAAGGCCCAGGTCTTTGATATTTGGTGTGTAGCTTCATCTAGTGGACCTTTGCCAACATTGTTCATATTATAGCCTTTGGTGATATTTGGTTTGAAGCTTCACCTTTTTAGACCTCCCTCAACATTATGCACATTGTAGCCCTGGGGTCAGTACTGGCCCTCCCCGGGGCCCACTTGTTACTCTATGGATCAGGTGAGCGATTCAGGGCCATCATGGCCCTCTTGTATTTTATAGTAGGATCACTTTTTGTCTGTCATCCATGCCTAAACAATTTCTTCAAATGACATCTCCTCCTAAACCACTGATCGGATTTTGACCAAACTTCACAGGAATGATCCTTAGGTGGACCCCTTTCAAAGATGTTCAAATGGTTCTGGTCTGCTGCACATCAAGGTCAAAGGGGCCAAAAATAGATTTTTTAATGAAAACTTAAAAAATCTTCTTCTCTGAAACCACAAGGCCCAGGTCTTTGATATTCGGTATGAAGCTTCATCTAGTGGACCCCTACCAAGATTGTTCAAATTATAGTGGTGGGGCCAAAAATGCACCTGCCCCGGGCCGGGGCCCTTTGGGTTAACATAGGATTATATAGGGAAAATCTTAAAAAATCTTCTTCTCTGAAACCGCAAGGCCCAGGTCTTTGATATTTGGTATGAAGATTCATCTAGTGGACCCCTACCAAGATTGTTCAAATTATAGTGCTGGGGCCAAAAATGCCCTTGCCCAGTGCCCTTTGGTTTTACATAGGATTATACATGGAAAATCTTTAAAAATCTTCTTCTCTGAAACCGCAAGGCCCAGGTCTTTGATATTTGGTATGAAGCCTCATCTAGTGGACCCCTACCAAGATTGTTCAAATTACAGTGCTGGGGCAAAAAATGCCCCCGCCTCGGGCCCTTTGGTTTTACATAGGCTTATATAGGGAAAATCTTTAAAAATCTTCTTCTCTGAAACTGCAAGGCCTAGGTTTTTACTATTTGGTATGAAGCTTCATCTAGTGGACCCCTACCAAGATTGTTCAAATTGTAGTGCGGGGGCCAAAAATGTCCCCGCTCCGGGGCCCTTTGGTTTTACATAGGCTTATATAGGGAAAATCTTAAAAAATCTTCTTCTGTGAAACCACAAGGCCTAGGTCTTTGATATTTGGTGTGAAATTTCATCTAGTGGACCTCTATCAAGATTGTTCAAATTATAGCCCTGGTGCCAAAAATGCCCCCACCCCGAGACCCTTTGGTTTGACATTGACTTATATAGAGAAATCTTTAAAAATCTTCTTCTCTGAAACTGCAAGGCCCATGTCTTTGATATTTGGTATGGAGCTTCATCTAGTGGACCTCTACCAAGATTGTTCAAATTATAGCCCTTGGGCCACAAATGCCCCCCCCCCCACCCCGGGCCCTTTGGTTTTACATAGACTTTTATAGAGATAATCTTTGAAAATCTTCTTCTCTGAAACAGAAAGGCCCATGTCTTTGATATTTAGTGTGAACCTTCATCTAGTGGACCGCTATCAAGATTGTTTAAATTATAGCCCTGAGGCCAAAAATGCCCCCGCCCCGGAGCCATTTGCTTTTACATAGGCTTATGTTGGGAATATCTTTAAAAAAATCTTCTCTGAAACCGCAATGCCCAGGTCTTTGATATTTGGTGTGTAGCTTCATCTAGTGGACCTTTGCCAAGATTGTTCACATTATAGCCTTTGTTGATATTTGGTATGAAGCTTCACATTTTTAGACCTCCTTCACATTATGCATATTATAGCCCTGGGGTCAATAATGGCCCTCCCCGGGGCCCACTTGTTACTCTATGGATCAGGTGAGCGATCCAGGGCCATCATGACCCTCTTGTCTTATTTATACTCCACACATAGGTTGTGGGTGCTCGTTTGAACCGCTTAAACCTATGTCTAGAAACAGAGATGAGAAAAAAAACTCTGTAAACATAAGTTTTATCTATATAGAGTGGGGCTTAGAGGGTCATTCCATTAGGATTACACGCCCGTGCGACAAAGTGCATTTTTTCCCAAAATGCTTACTTTTCTGATGAAAATCCATGATTCTTTTCTAATTTATACTGCAAACATAGGTTGTGGGTGCTCGTTAGAACCGCCTCATTGAGGCGGTTCTAACGAGTACCCACAACCTATGTCTTGGAGCAGAAATAAGAAAAAATAGTTTTCATCCGTTTAAACCCCAGGTTTCTCTAGTGGGGTTTAGTGGGCGTTCGTGATACTTGTTTAGGTGATGTAATCGACGAATGCAGTCGATTAGTCAGTCAAAGTGAACGGTTACTCCTCTTTCGTGTAGTATGAGAGCACTCGCCTACAAGTGTTGTCAGTGCTTCGAAATGAGCCAGCGCACGACAAAACCTGGTATAAGACATGTACGCCCAACGAAGACGCAGATCAACCTGCGCGGACAGCGTGCGCATCCGCGCAGGTTGATCAGAGTCTTCGTTGTGCGCTCTAGGGATAGCGAAAGGCCCAATGTTCCTTCATGCAACAAGAGAAGTCTCTGGTATGACCATATGGATACGCAGGCTGATCTGATTCTTCGCTGGGCGCACATGTAAATTGCAGGAAACGCTGTGCCCCGGCCCATGTTTTGATTCCTTTTATTTCAGTGTTTCCAGAATGGTTATTGTGAAGCTGGAGAAACACTCCCTTCCACTACTGCCACCACGCTCCCGGTAAACCCTGCAGATACCGGAATGTCTGTTGTCGCTACAGACATAACTTTTTCAGTGTACAATATCCCAGCGGACGATAGCAGTAAGTAGTTGAATTGTTTGTTTGATTTGAAGTTTAACGTCCCCGTCAACACTGTAAATGTCATTTTGGGGACATCGCTTCCAATTTTGTTGGACTTTTACCCGACATTGAGATGAAATGATACTTCACGCCCTGCCGCCCAATGAAACCAATGAGACAAGAGTTAATCGAGCCAACGAGACAGCAGCGAGAAAAAAAACGTCTTTATACAGTAGAACTTTGTTGGCTCGAACACCGATGGCTCGTTAACCATGGCTGAGTCGAACCAGTTCTTGAGTCCCTAGGGAATTCCTCTACATACGAAAATAGTGCAGGATAATAAAGGAGCTTTTCGACATCTATCTTGCAAATGTATACTGTGTGTACTCATTAGAATCGCCTCGATGAGGCGATTCTAATGAGTACAAACAGCATAATGTTTTTTACAGAAAATCGAAAAGATGTCCCAATATAAACCCCGGCGCACCGGCCCAAAGGGGCTTGAAGAAATAGATTCGGCTGCATGAGGCTCCCACAAAGAGCTGAAACCGACTGCACATGTGTACTGGTAAACCGCTAAGAGGTCTAAGCCTGCCAAGGCAAAGTGAGACAAGCCATGCTTATAAGCTCTATTGGTTTCATTGGGCGGCAGGGCCTGAGGTGTCATTACACCTCATTATCGGGTAAAATCCCACAAAATTGGAAGCAACATCTTCAAATGACCTATAAAGTGTAGACGGGGACGTTAAACCTCAAACAAACAAACAAATAAACCTCGTTATGCCTCCTGTGCGAAAGTGATCCTCAGTGGCACGAACTACCCCTGTCTCGAACAGATTTTCACGGCCCAAAGGTGTTCGATCCATTTAAGTTCGACTGTGTATTTGTATTTGTAATGCCTAACTTTTATATACAGTCATCCCTCCGATATTACAGCGGATCTCGTTATAACGACCATGTTAATTGAATGAACCTAAAGGTCAAAAGGTAAAGAGGAGATATATAAATATACGTGGACGTCAAAGAATTAAACGGTTTGAAATAAATACGGCGTCCGGCAACCCCCCCCCCCCCATGCTGACAAGACAACCGAGCGTGATCCCTGACAGGTAAACGGCCAGCTGTGGGGTAAGACACAAGAAAGGTATCATATGAATAACATGAATTATTTACAGTATCTATATGCAACAATACCAACACAAAACATTACATTTAATTGCTTCTATAGCCCACTCGTGACGTCCGCCCCGAAGGCAAAACAATGTTCTGTGCTCGGACGGGGATGATGTGAATGTCTACAGAAGCAAATAACAACAACAACAACAAAATAAGAAAAAGAAACAACACAAGAAACGCGACTGGCAAGATTATAAGTTCACTTAGGGTGAACCCCTCTCGCGCGCTGTTGTCGACTAGTTTAATATGGCATCGACGGTCTGTTTAGGTAGCCGGCCGGTCATGTATGACTCATAGTCTGAGTAATTTGTTAGACATTTTCTTAATGTCATACACAGAGGGGCCTGTCTAAAACGCTGAAAAACCTGCTGAATTCAGCAGGTTGCTAATCAGCAGATAGTGACTAAAACGCTGATCTGCTGAAATGCTGAATTTTAGTATATTTTGTTGTTTTAGGCCAGAAAACCGGCATTGCATGTTAATATTATATTTATTTATAGTATTTATAAATTTAATTAATTTGTTTTACGCCACAGACATTAATATTGTTGCCATATCGAGCTGTTTATGCATGCAAACAGAATATAAACAGTAAGATCCGTAAGGTTTTGAAGTAAAAGGTTTTCCTAGACATATTACTGGTGACACATCTTGAAGCAATTTATAGAAGAAACTATATGTGTTGTAGAAGCTGCTGCTATTTGTGTGTTTGTCTGCATGGTTTTCGTAACGGCCTATTTATTTATCACACGTTTCACGCTCTATGATTTTAAGAATGGAAAACAATTTAATATAAACGGACCAGTCTAAGCATATAAGAAGTAGAAGTAAAACAAAGATCAGGAATTGATACAATTAACTTACTCCATCCATAAAAGACACCAAAGGGAAAGAAATACAAACATTAAGCGACCAGACCATAATGGAAACCTAAACAAAGGAAGGCCATATGGACAGTTACTTTCCCACAAAATGGCCATATGGCCATCCAAAATTAAAAGACACAAGTGATATACACAGTAAGTAACAAACAACAACATAAATAAAATGCCACGGAAGAGCCGCCTTGGAACGGTCAGTGGAAGATTTCCACTGGGGGGCTTAAATCGATTTTACGTGGCCACAATCCTCGCCCTTACTTCCGTCGCGATTAAGACAAATAATTTGTTCAGTCCGCATGAAGGCCTCCTAACTCATCAGTGCAACATCTCCGTGAACACAGAAATCAAAGAACCACAGAGGTGAGACAACGGTGAGGACTCGACAGCAAGAAACCACTGAAATGCTGGAGCAAAAGAAAACCAACAGTTAGACTCCGATGAGCCCGACCAGAGACAGAGCATCAGACACCAACCAACATTATCTCTTTAATTTTCAATAAGCCTTTACGTTGGAGCCGTCATAGAATCTGAGGCCTGACCCACCGGCGTGCAATTAAAGAGGGGAGCAAAGTTGCCAACCGTGATTGGGTTAACTACCATGCATGCAGTCTGTTGTATAATATCCATGTTGTACCCAATCTTTTTATATCGAAGAATGATTTTACGAAATTGGGTGCTGAAGTCATTGCGGTTATATATTTTTCTGAATTTATATACTAAGTCACCATAAAATTCGGGTTCCGATAGACCTTGTTGCAGAAGAGATTTAAGTCCAATATTGAATTTTGAAATTAAATCAGAATGGCGTCTATAAAATTTTGAAAAGGCTTTGCGTAGTTTATGGTACCGATAACCCTGATTAAGGAGTTTAGCCGTTAATAATTTATTACGAGTGTTGAAGTCAGTTACATGACTACACACTCTAGCAAATCGAATTAATTGCGAAATATAAACGCCATAGGATGGCGCACGAGGAACATCACCATCCAAAAAAGGAAAATTTACAATCTCAAAATCAAAGTCATCGCGTTTATCATAAATTTTGCACGAAACAAATCCATCTACAATAGATAGATGTAAATCCAAAAACGGGGCCTCGGTATCAGAAGAATTTGCTTTATTTAACTGAAGTTCAAGGGGGTAAATCTGACTGATCAAACCATCAAGAATCTTATATGGGTGTTAGGGGTGGATAGAAAAATCCGTCCCAAGGGTCACTGTCCGGCATCACGAGGCTTGCCGAGTGATGCCGGACAGTGATCCCGAGGGACGGATTTTTCTATCCACCCCTCACATCCATATTGGATTCTTTTTCTTGCATATCTTCTATTTCTTAGCGCGGAATTTCAATGCTGTAGTCACTTCGATTACCAACGTCCGCCATATGGTGTTGACACTGCAGTAATGTAAAGTGACGTCACGGATCGTGCATGACGTCAACCTTAACGACGGCGCACACAAGGTCGTAATCAACCAGTACATTTATCAAACACGCGATTATATTCGATTTGGGACCGGAACACCAGGGTCAGAACATAAATTTCTATCCCAGGGTAAAATCACGGATTTCCTTGTCTGGTGTGCAAGAAATAACTTGCCGTTCCTGATAACACCTATCTTTGCACATGGTGTAGATCCAGAACAGATTGCTTCTGAGTCTGATCAGGATCTACACTGTTTGAAATTTGCAGGAATAAATTACATAAGTTATTTGATTGGTTCAAAGTCAGGTCGGGTGTGGTCTGATAAATGAAATAAATAAATTATAATAATAATAAATGATGAAATAAGTCTGTTGCATGTTATGTTGGTACTCGTCAGAATCGGCTTGCCGAAGCTGTGCTAACAAGTGAGTGAGTGAGTGAGTTTTAGTTTTACGTCCCACCAACAGCTATGGTCATATGGAGACGGGACCTCGGTTTAAAGACTCATCCGAAAGTCTGGAGAAAGTGCTAACATTACATTACATTTAATTGCGTCCGCCCCGCGGGACCTCGGTTTAAAGGCATTTATTCTTGATTATTGAGGACTATCATTTCATTACATAATATTATGTAGCCCTCAGTGCTCTCTGGAGAGAATTCCTCTGTCTTCAACAGGTAAGGGGCAGCCTTGGGGAAAATAAATAAATTACTTACTGTTGACTGGTGTACATTATTGATTTTCCCCTTTAGTGTCTCAGTCAGGGGATTCAACAAGAGCTACTAATCACCCTATTAAGGGCCGCCTTTGATCTGCTATAGTCAGTATATCACAGGGGGCAATAAAACAATTATGGACACACGGTGTGTTTTACTGTTACAGAATAAATGCCTTTAAAGATTCATCCGAAAGTCTGGAGAAAGTGCTAACAAGTAAGGCCGAGTTTTGTCTCTCCAATATACGGGTTGTGGCTTGCGTTTGACTTCTTGTACAGTCAACCCTCTTTATACCGACATTCGTTATAACGGCAAAACTCGTTATAACGACAATTTTAATGGAATGAATTGTTAGCTCAAGGCTTAGCCTCGATTGCGGCGTGGAATTCCCTCGGGTTGGAAATGCCCAAATCGAATCCATAGTCATGAAAGATTCTTGTAACTTAATACTCCAAGAAACAAATGTTATAGATATTTGTTAGAATCGCCTCGGTGAGGCGATTCTAACAAATCTCTATAACATTGTTTCTTGGAGTAATGATGTGGAAAAGATCTTTTATAACCTACAATGCTCCTAACTGAGATCCTTTATATCGGCAAATTCATTATAACGGCACAATTATAGGGAACAAATACTGTCGTTATAACGCGGGTCCTCTGTACTTTCATTAATATACGGAAAAATGCTCTGCCGTGTATAAACAAACAGTAGCAATCACACTGTGTTTACGAAATCAATTTAATTTCGTGAAATCAACCGGATCATCACGCAAACAAGCCTATATGGTTTTGACACCCTTGAACCCCCTTTTTATATAGTAAAACTGTGGCTCTACATTTAATGTTAATGTAATGTTTGTTAGATTTTACGCCAGTCCTGTAGATGCAGTGTTTTAGCCCACGTGCTTAGAAAACTTGAATGTTCTTGATAAGTTATAATTTATATAATCGTGAGGCGGTTCTAACGAGTACCCAAAATCTATATTTTAGAGCAGCAATGAAAAAAAATGAGCACCCAGAATTTATGGTTCGTGCCAAAAGGTTTTTATCTTAACTCATAAATAAGAAGTAAGAATCTTTCGACTGGATCAAGTTTTTTTTTCTTTAAGAAGAACTGATATTTACGATGCAAGTATATGATCTGAATAATGGTCTTTTTAGAAGGCATATTGTGTCATTTTGCTCTTATGTAGTCCAAACATAGTTGTTTTTTCTTTGTCTCATTAATTAATTCTAATCTTTCTCTGGGCCAAGCCAAAACAAAATATTAAATTTGGCAAAATTTCTCATTGGTACAATCGTTTCAGAAGCTGTTTTTATTTCACGCATTACTCCCTTAAATGGTTGTCATTTTTAAATGTCAAATACACTCTGGTTCACCCGAATGCTATGCTATGAAATTGACCGTTTATGTCACAAAACTCAACAATAAAGGTGTGTGTGTGGGGGGGGGGGCGTGATAAACCGCGCAAGACCACGATAGTTTTATGGATTATTTGATGATTTTAATTACATATAAAAAGTGAGGTTTATAATGACAAACCACAAATACATTTTTTTTCATTGCATTAACCCTTATCCTGCTGTTCATGACAACCCCTAACTTTGACCATCTGATCAGGATCTACACTGTTTGTCAACCAGTTTGTGAACTGAACGAAAACAGTATTCAATGTAGTCTGATTGGCTAGTAGTATAGATGTGACCAAGGAGCGTGTGATGAGCTCTTGGTGTGACGTATTATATTAGTCTCGTTTGAATAGCCTCGTCGAGGCGTTTCTACCGATTATCCGCAATGTCTGTTATGTGCAGAAATATTAAAATTATCAGGATTTTTTAAATTGAAAATTTCAATTTTAGAGTGGTAAAATTTTTAATAAATATAAAATAATATACTAAGGTGTGAGTATAGGCTGCTTTCGTTGTGTCTTGTTTAAATCTTAGAGTTAGAAAATTAAGATGCAAACCCACTTTCTTTATTCTGAAATGACTGAGGCTGTATCGGTGTATATTGAAATAACCTGAGTATTGCTAGCGAGGGGCGTCCGAGTTAAGCGTTTATCCGAAGTTTGCGATTGTTGTGCACTAACCCATTTTGTACCGAATTCCCCAAAACGGGTTATAGCAAAAAGTGCAGGCCCAGATCAGACGACACCGAGCTCGGCTTTTGTTCAGAAACTACTGTTCGCTGTAAGGACCAGCCATTTTTTTTTCAAATATATTTAGAAAAAACAACTTCACACCATTAAATTTTGAAATGGAGTTGTGCAATATATAAGTCTGACAATTCCGGTCGGTACAAAATGGGTTGAACTGATATAAACTGCTGAGCTTTAAGTTGCTTTAATTAGCACACCCAGTGCAGGTAGACCTATTCATAAGATGTTGAAGTTTAACGGCCTTCTCAACACTTTTGGTCATATCGAGCTACTCAGTTAACCTATCCCATCTTTTCCTGGCCAGGCTTGTATAATGAGTATATGTAAGCGATTACATTACGATAACACACCCGTGCGATATAGTGCAATTTTTACACCTCCAAAATGGCTACTTTTCTGACGAAAATCTGTGATATTTTTCTTATTTATACTGCAAACATAGGTTGTGGGTACTCGTTAGAACCGCCTCATTGAGGCGGTTCTAACGAGTACCAACAACCTATGTCTTAGAGCAGAAATAAGAAAAATATTGTTTACCCCCGTAAACCCCAGTTTTCTCTATATAAAGTGGGGTGTAAGGGGGTGTTCATTTCACGGACTTGGTCACGTGATGAGCAGTCTTTTTTAAAACTTTGAAACAGCGGAAGAAAGAGAATGAATGTAGAGAAGATTTCATGATCAATTTCCACGAAAAAATATTGCCGTCCCCGGCAGGTATCAAACCCGCATCCTCCTGATTACCAATCATACGCGCATGCGAATGAGCTACCGAGGCCGGCTTAAGAAAAAAGTCAACACCCATGTAAAATTAGGCCTTTAAAATGATTTTCCATAAAGAAAAAAAAAAAGCCGCGACATGTGATTTTAAAAAAAAATTTGTGGCATTGGCGACTAGCGTAGACTCAGATCAGACTGCGCTTAAGCGAGTGCAGTCTGATCAGAGCCTTTGGTAGTGCAGAAGCAATGCAATTCATAGAACCGTTATTGAACCAGTAAACATGCAGGCTGATCTTGTCTTCACCATCATTGGAAATGAATTCCAAAATACGACAGGGTATTTGTTTCCTACAAAACGGCGTAACAGTCCTCACTTATGTGAAAGAGAGGCTAGACAGTAGTGCTTTATAAATGGTATGTCATTACTACACGCTGAATTTCATTAATTCAATAAATTCTTTTATATATTGTCATCAATACGATTCTTATATTGTTTACCAATGGCCACAATATAGAAAGAAACAAAATTACACCAATGGAATAAAAAAAGAAAAGAAGAAAAAAAAAACATTATATATAAACGTGATCTATTTTAATTTCCCTATAATTTCACTTGTATCGAGGACAAAACACCTGGTCATCCGGTAGTAAAACATGCCTTTTTTATCTAAAATATCACAATTCGGTGGCAAAATTTACAATGTATATCCATACTAATTTTAACTGGGCAATGGATAGAACACAGATTGGTTGTGTATTGTAATGAAAACCGGGAGGTGTGAAACTTTTTATTACACACTAAACGACGCTATCTCGACTACGGTCTAAGGGAATTAACCGATGTCAATTAAATATGGAGTATCGGCAATCTGAGTGACAGTTCCTGTAGTACGAGAATTCCTGCTTAAGACTTGATTTTGCTGAAAAACACATGTGCGAAATTAACTCCTTTTAGTGAAATCAATGTATAAAATCATTTTTTCCACAAAAACGATCTTTCCCGCTATTATTAAGAATGCTGGTATACATTTATGAGCCCAGTTTCATCTGAAATTATTATGTTTATCAACATGCATCCTGAAATAAAATTCGCATATCAACATATTGCTAATTGATCAATCAAACGAAATCAAATAGAACTTGATGAAATCAAATGACTTTCTCTTATACTTGTCATCATCATCATCGTCATCATCATCATCATCATCCTCATCATCATCCTCATCATCATCATCATCACCATCATCTCATTTTACCTATCCACTGTTTTCACGGACATGCTTATACTCGGACCCATCAATACCGGTATTGATGGGTCCGAGCTTATACGTAAGCGGTTAACCAGTCAGAGCAAATTCATTCGCCAGAAACTAACACCTGCCCTTCTTGGATCAGCGAAAGGGAGATAATGACCGTAGATGGGGTATAGAACCCGCATCCACCGGACCATCATTCCGACTCGCATCAGACTGTCCAGCCAAAATCCATGTTTGGAGTAGATAATAAAAACCATCTGAATTTCATCTGAGATTTTTCATTCCTTTTTGGTGGTAAGATTTTCAATATATATTTGAAAAGGGGTGTTTCCGTGATGTTATAATTTTCCCATCACAAAATATGGTTCAAGTAATTGTTAACGTCATACAGAAAAAATATCATCCGGCCAACACACTCGTGTGCAAAATGACCAATAATTACTTTACACTATTACCTTTATCGGCACGTGCCGTAAAGTAACAAACAGAACGAGTATTAAACATGTATTAATCAAATCTCAGTCCTTATTGGGACAGGTGTCAATCAAAAATAAGTTTATGTCTATAATCTTTCGTTATTTCTTGCTTTCTGATTCTGATAGAAATTCTGTTTTAACCCTAGTGTTCTTACCCCTAATCGAATATTCTCGCGTGCTTCATAAATGCACTGGTTGAATACGACCTCATATGCACCGTCGTGGAGGTTGACGTCACAACACGCAACGTGACGTCACTAATAATCACATCACAATATGGGGGACGTCGGCAACCGAAGTGACTGCACGCTCACAAATGGAAGGTATTCAAGAAAAGGAATCCTACATGGATGTGCGGGGTGGATAGAAAAATCCGTCCCTCGGGATGACTGACCGGCATAACTCGGCAAGCCTCGTGATGCCTGACAGTGACCCTCGGGTCGGATTTTTCCATCCACCCCTCACACCCATATACGATGCATATTTTATTACAAACTGGAAACGATTCCTCGATTACTGCTTCGTCCCCTGGACACAAACTATAAACGACTTAGAATCATTACACGATATTCTGAACAATTTTCATACAGATATAGATGATATTTACTTTTTTGAGGTGGATACGAAAAATATTTCTTCGAGTATTCGACAACATCCAAGTTTTCACGAGTGCGAAGCTTGAGTGAAAATTCGGATGTTTTCCAACACACGAGATGAAATATATTTGGTATCCGCCGTTAAAAATATTTTTTTTATTATTATTTTATGCAGATATTTACGATAATTGATCAATCGAATCTACGACACAAATTTGACCTGGCTATGACGTCACAACTGTCAGTTTCTAAACATAAAAATATCGCCATTTTGAATTCAGCATTTTTACAGTTCAAAATGTGCTTTTTAGCTCACCGTCACGTAGTGACGAGGTGAGCTTTTGGGATCACTTTTTGTCCATCGTCCGTCCATGCGTCCGTCCGTGCGTAAACGATTTCTTCAAACGACATCTCCTCCTAAACCACTGATCGGATTTTGACTAAACTTCACAGGAATGATCCTTAGGTAGTCCCCTTTCAAAATTGTTCAAATGATTCTGGTCCGTTGCACATCTAGGTCACAGGAACCAAAATAGATTTTTTTTTCACTGAAAACTTAAAAAGTCTTCTTCCCTGAAACCAAACGGCCCAGGTCTTTGATATTTGATATGAAGCTTCATCTACTGGACCCCTACCAAGATTTGTAGGCCCTTTGGTTTTACACAGACTTATATAGAGAAATTCTTTAAAAATCTTCTTCTCTGAAACCACACCGCCTAGGTCTTTGATATTTGGTATGAAGCTTCATCTAAAGGACCCCTACCAAGATTATTCAAATTATAGTGCTGCGGCCAAAAATGCCCCCGCCACGGGGCCCTTTGGTTTTACATAGGCTTATATAGGAATAATCTTTAAAAATCTTCTTCCCTGAAACCGCATGGCCCAGGACTTTGAAATTTGGTATCAAGCTTCATCTTATGGAACTCTACCAAGATTGTTCAAATTATAGCCCTGGGGCCAAAAATGTCCCCGCTCCGGGGCCCTTTGGTTTTACATAGACTAATATAGGGAAAATTTTCAAAAATCTTCTCCATTGAAACCAAAAGGCCTAGGCCTTTGATATTTGGTATGAAGCTTCATCTAGTGGCCTCTATCAAGATTGTTCAAATTAAAGCCCTGAGACCACAAATGTCCCCGCTCCGGGGCCCTTTGGTTTTACATAGACTTATATAGGGAAAATCTTAAAAAACCTTCATCTCTGAAACCGCATGGCCCAAGACTTTGATATTTGGTATGAAGCTTCATCTAATGGACCTCTACCAAGATTGTTCAAATTATAGCCCTGGGGGTCAAAAATGCCCCCGCTCCGGGCCCCTTTTGTTTTACATAGACTAATATAGGGAAAATCTTTAAAAATCTTCTTCTCTGAAACCACAAGGCCTAGGTCTTTGATATTTGGTATGAAGCTTCATCGAGTGGACCTCTATCAAGAGTGTTCAAATTATAGCCCTGGGGCCAAAAATGCCCCCGCTCCGGGGCCCTTTGGTTTTACATAGACTTATATCAGGAAAATCTTTAAAAATCTTCTTCTGTGAAACCACAAGGCCTAGGACGTTGCTACTTGGTGTGAAATTTCATCTAGTGGACCTCTATCAAGATTGTGCATATTATAGCCCTGGGGCCAAAAATGTCGCCACCCCCAGACCCTTTGGTTTTACATAGACTTATAAAGGGAAATCTTCCAAAACATCTTCTTCTCTGAAACTGCAAGGCCCAGGTCTTTGATATTTGGTATGGAGCTTCATCTAGTGGACCTCTACCAAGATTGTTCAAATTATAGCCCTGGGGCCACAAATGCCCCCCATCCCGGGGCCCTTTGTTTCACATAGACTTATATAGCCCCGGGGCCATTTGGTCTTGCATAGGCTTATGTAGGGAATATCTTTAAAAAATCTTCTTCTCTGAAACCGCAAGGCCCAGGTCTTTGATTTTTGGTGTGTAGCTTCATCTAGTGGACCCTTGCCAAGATTTTTCAAATTATAGTCTTTGTTGATGTTTAGTATGGAGCTTCACCTTTAAGACCTCTCCCAACATTATGCACATTAAAGCCCTGGGGCCAATAATGGCCCCCCCTGGAGCCCACTTGTTACACCATGGATCAGGTGAGCGATCCAGGGCCATCATGACCCTCTTGTCAAGGTATTTATCGATAACTTACGAATTTAGGCGAGTAAAAGCAGACTGGGCTGCTACTGTGAACATAACAAGGTCATGCTATTTTTCACAGTGTAAAATATCATATATTTTCATTTGTTTAAGATATGCATTGATTTCACTGCAGAGTATAAAATAAATAAGGTTTACTCTACAGTTCAGTTACACTAAACAACCATTTTTGATGTGTTGGTTAACAAATCAAGACGAGAAAATAGAATATAAGAATCTTATATGGGTGTGAGGGGTGGATGGAAAAATCCGTCCCGAGGGTCACTGTCCGGCATCACGAGGCTTGCCGAGTGATGCCGGACAGTGATCCCGAGGGACGGATTTTTCTATCCACCCCTCACACCCATATAGGATTCTTTTTCTTGCATACCTTCCATTTCCTAGCGCGGATATTTGATGCTGCAGTTACTTTGGTTACCAAAGTCCGCCATATTGTGTTGACACTGCAGGAATGTTTAGTGACGTTGCTGTGACGTCAGCCTTAACGACGGCGCATACGAGGTCGTAATCAACCAGTGCATTTATCAAACACGCAATAATATTCGA
Organism: Lucinisca nassula; assembly: GCA_963580285.1. Classification (NCBI taxonomy): domain Eukaryota; kingdom Metazoa; phylum Mollusca; class Bivalvia; order Lucinida; family Lucinidae; genus Lucinisca; species Lucinisca nassula. Next base: position 19,015,313 of record OY757027.1, on the reverse strand, counting down.
TTTTTGGTCGCAACACCAGGGTCAGAACATTTATTTCTATCACAGGGTAAAATCATGAATTTTCTAGTCTGGTGTGCAAGAAACAGACATCTATTATAAGGACATAGGCAGTAAACAGTATTTGCTATTTTACTCGTGCCTCCCAAGACATACAAAGATAAACATCACTTATAACCTGGCGCGCCGCCTTAGAACTATTGTGTCCGAAGAACAAATCGTACAGACACGTATTCAAGAAAACATTTTTTAATTAAACACATATTGTTGAACATGGTTTACAAAAGGCGAAGTCGCTAGACAAGAACATACTTCGCACGGTAACAACAAAAAGTAATGATAAAATCGTCCCATACGAGTCGACATTTAATCCATGAGATCCCGAAATATTCCGGGTAATCAGGGACAACTTGCCAATTCTGCAACAGGACGAAAAAAATGCGTAATGTTTTATCAAATTACAGAATTATAAAAAGTAAACGTCAAGCGTATAATCTCAAACAATTATTAACTAAAGCGAAATTTACCTCGAATAACACATGTTAAGTAAGAAAATGTTCCAGAACAAACCGAGGCCTCTGCAAACATCTTGGAGAAGGAAGTTCAGTTAGAGAATAACTGGTTTGAAAATTGTCATTTGAGGAGGTAAATCGGCGGTTTTACGGTCAGAAATTTTGTTTTACGGCGACGCGCAGTAAAATAGTAAAACCGGCGGTTTTACGGTGGCATATTCCGTTTTACGGCTCGGCTGGCGCGTCGCCGTAAAACGAAATTACCTCCTCAAATGACAATTTTCAACACAGCTATCCCCATTCTAATGATTCTTTCACTTGTTTTGTTTAAAAATGCTCTTGTTGCCCAACACGGCAAGCAGTGTGAGCTGCGTAAAACCAAATAACAACCAATGAAAAGCAACGTTACATGATAACGTCGGATTTCCGACAGTATATCGCAAAATATACCCTCGCAAATTTTGACGTTATCCGATCATATGCAAGGGTATTAGAATCAAATTTAACTGTTGAATTAACTTCACGGTGCATGAAAACATGACATGCGAAATCAAAAACGTTATCTACGCGATGAAGTGCAGACATGCGAAATCAAAAACGTTATCTACGTGACGGAGTGCAGGGGCTGTGGGGAGGAGTACATTGGGGAAACAGGCAGGTTTATGCGTACGCGAGTCACTATTCATAGACCCCCGTACCAGAATGCTGCAAGTCAGTGGGCAATTCGATGATTGCGCCGGCGACTTGAACCCTAAATACTACATCTTCCCGTTTTTGTCGCACCTACAAGCAGGAAGACAAAGGCATGCCTCCGGATGTCCGTCCGTCCGCCTGTCCGTCTTTCTGTCAACATTTTACACTGGGTTACTTATCATCGCAGTTTCATACCGATTATTTTGAAACTTTGTGTGTGTTTTTGCCATGGTATGAGGATGCGCATGTGGTTTGGACTTAATCTTCGGAGCAATTTTATCACTTTTTCCACATTGTGAACTAAGTCATTTTTAACCTTCAATTGATATATGATAGGTACCTCTTGTCATCATGCACTCCTCTTGCAGTTTTATACCGATCATTTTGAAACATTGCGTGCGCTTTCGCCATAGTATGAGGATGTGAATGTGGTTTCGACTTTATCTTCGGCTCAATTTTGTCACTTTTTCCACATTGTGAACTTCGTCATTTTTAACCTTCAATTGATATATGATAGGTACCTCTTGTCATCACACTCCTCTTGCAGTTTTATACCGATCATTCTGAAACATTGCGTGCGCTTTTGCCATGGTATGAGGCTGTGTATGTGGTTTCGACATAATTCTCAGAATTTTTTTTTCACTTTTTGCACATTGTGAACTTAGCCATCTTTAAGCTTCAGTTGATAAACGATAGATATCTCTTGTAATCGCAACGCCTCTTACAGTTTTATATCGACATTTTGAAACTTTGTGTGCGTTTTTGCTATGGTATGAGGATGTGCATGTGGTTTGGACTTTATCTTCGGATCAATTTTTGTCACTTTTTACACATTGTCACCTTAGTCATTTCAACCTTCAATTGATATATGATAGGTACCTCTCGACATCGTAACTCCTCTTACAGTTTTACACCGATCATTTTAAAAAGTTGCATGTGCCTTTGCCATGGTATGAGGATGTGCATGCGGTTTCGACATAAGTCTCACAATAATTTCTTTCACTTTTTGCGCATTGTGAACTTAGCCATTTTTTAGCTTCAATTGATATACGATATGTGCCTCTTTTCATCGCAACTCCTCTTACAGTTTTATACCGATCATTTTGAAACTTTGCATGTGCTTTCACCATGGTATACGGTTGAGCATGTGGTTTGAACATAATTTTTGGAATTTGTTTTTCACTTTTTGCACATAGTGAATTTAGTCATTTTTAACCTTAAATTGATATGCAGGAGGTACATCTTTGTCACCGCAACGCCTCTTACAGTTTTATACTAATCATTTTGAATCTTTGCATGTGTTTTTGCCATGGCATGAGACTGTGCATGTGGTTTGGACTTAATCTTCGGATCAGTTTTTGTCACTTTTTCTACATTATGAACTTAGTCATTGTTAACCTTCAATTGGTAAATGACAGGTGCCTCGTAATCGCAGCTCCTCTAACAGTTTTATACTAATCATTTTGAAACTTTACATGTGTTTTTGCCATGACATGAGGCTGTGCATGTGGTTTGGACTTAATCTTCGGATCAAATTTTGTCACTTTATCTACACTTTGGAGTTTGTCATTTTTATGACCCTGCCATTCGAAGAATGGTGGAAGGCATATAGTGTTACCCCTGTGGTCTATCTGTGCCTTCGTTGTATGGTGTGTTTGTCCAACCATTCTTCCGTCCCTTTGACACTTAAATGCTGTCGATAACCTTCTTATTTTTTGGATGGATTTTGGAATAACCTGCCAGAGATGATGTGTTGCGTGCAAAATCACTAACCTCAAGGTTGTGCTTAGAGGTCAAAGTTAAAAAAGCGGGTCCGAAACTTAAATGCTGTCAATAAATTTTCTTAGAGTTTTATACCAGTCATTTTAACCTCTAATTGATATACAGTAGGTACCTCTTGTTATCGCAACTCCTCCTACAGTTTTATTCCAATCATTTGGACACTTAGCATGTGTTTTCTCCATGATATGAAGATGTTCATGTGCTTTAGATATAATTCTTTGATTATTTTAGTTTATCACATTTTGAACTTAGTCAGTTTTTTACCTCCATATATGGGCTTTGGATTCTTCTCAAAGCCCTATTTCTTCTGCCTTAAATAAACTTTTTTATTTTTTGTGTGGGGAATGTGGGGAGCAGGTGCGACATCAACTTCACCGAAGTTGAATCTCTGGTATAAGATGTACTCAGAAAGTACAAGACTACGACGGGCTAAGGAAAACTCATGTATCCACAGTTTAAAGCCCAAGTTAAACAGAGCTAGTTAGTTTGTAACAAAATGAATAGATATGGTGCCATCGGGGTATTCAACAACATTTTTACATAAATTCAATGTATGTTTTGCATGCGCTTATATGTGGTTATGCGTGTACGTTGAAATCGCTGCTTAAAGTTAAAACAGTTTCTAAAGATATAAGTGCATATACACAAAAAACAATGTATGTTTTCGCACATAAGTGTGAAAAGGGTGGCTTATATGTGACATATAAGTGGATAATATTACTATGCCATGGATTAAAATTCTAGACTTGACAGCTGGGTAATATAATCACTCGCACCGACCCGCCGATTCGTCCGATAAGCCCGTTGAGTGTGCAAACCAGTCAAAACATGAGAGAGAGAGAAAAAGAGAGACAGACTGACTTCCCTTTTCACTACCCCGAGTACCGCATAGAGTCCATCTATGCCTGTTTGAAAAAAAGTCTGCGATGCTTCCCCCACTCTTGCTCCGATCCACGACACACCAAACACGCTCATCGGGCAAAACAACGGGCCAAGCACCCTCTGATAAGGAAAATAAAAGTGTGCAAACATTTTGTGTCATGCAAAGGTGCATGTGGCACTAAAATAGCAGGTACTTGTAGTAGTGTCTCTCTATTTAAGCCTTAATTTTTGTTACGCTGTCTTTTATCAGTGCAGGTGGATATTTTTGCTTTAAAAGGAATCCGTGTAATTCTTCTAGACGTGTAAGAAGTGTGTTTTCTTCCGAAACGATCGTCTTTAGTCTTCGAGCTAAATTGTACGGAATGCTATTTCGTGTGTGCTTTGGTTGGCATGACGTGTATAAGAGATATTATATTGAATCTGTTGGTTTATAATATATGTCTGTTTTAATTTTTCCGTTGTCGTTAATGACCATGGTATCTAAAAAAGGGAGTTGTTTTCTGTTTTTATCCAATGTAAATTTAATACTTGGATGTAGTGTGTAAGTAAACTGTGAAGTTTCTTCAAGTCGTCTTCTGATTGTTTAAATATGAGGAAACAGTCATCAAGAAATCTTTTGAAATTGGTTTCCAAATATGAAGTGAACTCTAAACCAAAATCTTTTTCATATTGTTCATAGATTTTCTCTTCAAGGTATGGTTAAACAGGTGTGGCATAGACGGGAACAAAAAAAAATTGGTGCCCATCGCCGTGCCTTTGATTTGGCTGAAATACTCGTCATTAAAATGAAAACTGTTATTTTCCAAGATAAGTTTTTTTTTGCGTATAGTACGAACTCTTTTGCTATTCTGCTTGGTAATTCATTTGGGTATTTATTGATCCAGAATGATATTGCGTTTAAACGCAGGTCATGCGGAATATTAGAATAGAGGCTTTCGACATCAAACGTTACTAGCGTGTTGTCTGTGTGTATGTGTGTGGGTAATTTTTGTAGAAAGTCCTTTGTATACTTAATATAGCTCAACATATTTGATATACGGTTGGAGTAAAATATCTATAACATTGCTTAGGCGATGTGTTTCGCAAACCCGACCAGCAACTATTGGCCTGAATGTAAGGGTTTCTGGTGCTTCCAGTTCAATATAATTTGAAGAAAAACTTGCGCAAGCTTCATTGATTTCTTTGTTTTTATGGATTTTAGGAAGGCCATAAAAATTACTCGGTTTGCATTCAAAGTTTATTAAATAATCATATTCTTTTTTGTTACGTATCAACATTTAATCCTCATAACCCAGAGATTTACAAAGAAATACAGAAAAATAAACCAATCCTCCTGAGAGATGACAGGTTAAAATCCATTTCTTCAAAGTACAACATTTTTAAAAAGCAAGCGTCAATCACCAAATTTAAAGAAATTATTGACAAAAGCTAAATTTTCAAACAAACAAACAAGCATAGCAAAAGTAACAAAATGCAAAGAACCAAGATGTGGGTTGTGCAAATATATAAAAGAAGGTTCGACATACAGCTTTAGCGGCAAAATTTTTACTGTGACTTGTGACATGTCGTGTACCGTTAAAAATGTCATATATGTTATAGAATGCATTGGATGTAACAAATATTACATTGGAGAAACAACTAATTCGAGAAAAAGAACGACCCTACATAACCAGCACATAAGAAACGAAAACTTGAGAATGATACCCCTTAGTGGACACATTGCCTCTTGTTCGAAACAAGATCCGAAATATTTCATGTTCTCATTCTACAAGATGAAAACAGACATTATAATTGAAAGAAAAGAAAAAGAAAAGTATTTTATTCAACAATAAAAACCAAAACTTAATTCAACATAAACGCTTGTAGATAGTGGAGACGCCAGTTATGATATCACTTCTTTCCAACGTTTATTGACGTTTCATATTTATTCATTATTAATACGTTACATAACACATACCGACCGGAAGGAAGTTCTTGACGTTACGTTTCGTTACGTTACGTGACGCCAACTTCCTTAGTAACAAGACGCCATTATATGGACATCACTGCAATTCAATTAAGGCTTTGAAAATTGACTAATGTCATGAAACCGGTTAGCCAAAAATAAAAATTTGTTGTGCATCTGAACTTTATCTTATTTATCAAAGTACTTATCTATTATACAAAGGTAGTCACTGAGACCAAAAGACGCTTCTTCCAGAAAACTAAACAAAAGAAGGATTCCGAATAAAAAATATTAACACTTCCCTCACGAAAACACGCCTATAGAATATGTACCCCATTGAGCCCCACCTTTATATTGTTAAGCTGAGTGTCACAGGGGTATTGACTATTTTTCTCATTCCCTTCAAAAACGCAGACGGTGCCACCCGTTAGAACTGCCTCACTGAGGCGACTCTTGCGAGTACCCATAGTCCATGTTTCGGGGTCAAAAAGGAAAAATATTAGAATTTTTATCATGTGAATAAATCCGGTTTTGAGTTGTGAAATTTTGCAATACATTTGAATAGGCGTGTTCAATAACAAAGTTTACTGCAATGCGTCTGTTGGAAACAGAGTTTATGATTTGGTCCAACATGCGGGTCGTCAGAATAAAAGATTGATTTGCAGCATTGGGTATCGTAAAAAATAGTTTACTTTGTTTTCTCAAAGAAGGAGAGTTATACATGTAATGGTGAAATTGGAAACAGTACATACATGTGAAAAATAGAAAAAGGACATAAACAGTAGAGAACATATGCTTATAGAGGTAATAATAATTGCGAGCCATCATGTGGACTTTATATATATAGTAACCGAGTATTCTCATTCCATCCATCCTTACCGTGCAATAAAAATCAGTGATTCTGACAACTCGCAGTTCAGACCCATTGGATACCAAAAGCATTCTAAACCCAGCGGCCCAACGTCGACGCGAAGTCTTGAATTAAAGTCCTGGGATAGATATCAGCTGAGGCGACCCACGCGAGAAGAGGACCCATCGTTTCAATTGCAACATTGTGGACTCATTCGAGTCTGTGCATCCGCACAGTCTCGCCAAAGGCCACAGAAGCCCGGAAAATGTATATTTTGAAACGGAAATCAGCACAACTGGACATCCAGGCATGCGCACCTGGAAATACGAATAGTTCCCCATTGCACGACACAACACAGCTGTATCATGCAAGCATCCGACGTCGGATCAACGCCGGTATTTGGTTGTATTTAAGTCTCGACGTATGCGACCGAAACACAACGTCGATACAATGCTAAAATTCGACGTCAGTTTGACGTCAGAACGCGACGCCGCACAGACGCCGTATTTTTGTTTACATTCGATCGCGATCTACATGATCAAATTGCAACGTCGCTTCAGCGCACGGCAAACCTCTTAAGGAGATGTTGAATCAAAGCTGCGCGCTGACACTAAAACTGTTATATAGAGGATCTTACATGAGTGATCATGTATTATTGAATTTTTTAAACGAGCTGAGGAAAAGGGATAAAATGCGAGGCTTTGCCGTACATGTAACGTTAAGGGACGTATCTAGCTAATTTGCATATTTAATCCACTAGTGGATTATCGAATATATTACATGGCGTTATTACACTCTCAGACGCGACGTCATATATAAATATAAATATGGTATTAGATTTACATTTAGTTTTTCGTAATCCTACGTTGTACTGACATCAGAGATCGGCGTTCATACCACATCTGATTTTGACGTCATATAGACGTCGGACTCTGACTTCTTAACAATTTACAAATTCAACCAGCACACGACGTCCATCCAACGTCAGGCTCTGACGTCTTTACAACGTCAATTCAACGTAAATTGTTTGCCGGGTATGATTTTGACATGTAACGTTAAGGGACGTATCTAGCTAATTTGCATATTTAATCCACTAGTGGATTATCGAATATATTACATGGCGTTATTACACTCTCAGACGCGACGTCATATGTAAATATAAATATGGTATTAGATTTACATTTAGTTTTTCGTAATCCTACGTTGTACTGACATCAGAGATCGGCGTTCATACCACATCTGATTTTGACGTCATATAGACGTCGGACTCTGACTTCTTAACAATTTACAAATTCAACCAGCACACGACGTCCATCCAACGTCAGGCTCTGACGTCTTTACAACGTCAATTCAACGTAAATTGTTTGCCGGGTATGATTTTGACATTCTCGCGTGTGTTATATTAGAGAAATCTGGACAACACAATCATCCAATGCACACAAGCGTCGACATATGAAGACGTAGGCAAAAATCTCAGATTTACCCCCTTTTTTCTCTTGGCAGTTAAATTGGGCTTACGGGAGTGTCCTTTGGCGACAGATTCCAGAAAAGCATTGCCAAAACAAATAAAGATTACATAGAGTAAGCACTTGGGATCACGATCATTCTGTCGCCATAGCAGCAGTCTGATCGGGACCCACACTGTCTACAAGTGCATGCTTAACATAACACTACGATCGATATAGGGGCAGTTGTCAGTTTCTGGCGAAAGAATGTGCACTGTACTGGTTAACCGCTTACGTATAAACCTGCCCAGGAAAGGGTCTATAGGTAAACTGACCGGCTAAACAATGACCTAAATAGTGTTGACTTGGCCGTTAAACTCCAATACAAACAAACAAACAAACGATCAATATAGAAAGCACTGCCAGAAGATCAAAGATAAAAAGCAAAACAAGCACATGGGTTCCCGATCATTCTGCCGCCATAGCAGCAATCTGATCGGGACCCACACTCATACGAGTATCAAGACCGTACGATTGATACGAAAATCGCTGCCAGAAAGTCATAAAGAATGAGTGTATTGGGCACATGGTATCTCGATCATTCCGCCGCCCTAGCAGCAACCTGATCGGGGTCCACACTGTCTGCCAGGGCATGCCCTAACACGCACACTCTCTGCCAGGGCATGCCCTAACAAAATCAGACCATTGATACAAAAAGGCATATAGAACAATTTTAGTAAGCACTAAGGGTCAAGATCATTCCGCTACCACAGCAGGAATTTGATCGGGGTCCACACTGCCCACTAAACGCATGCCTAAACATGACACTGGGATTGATATGGAAACCACAGTCAGAATGTCATAAAGAATAATTAAAGTAAGCACTTGGGATCTCGGTCATTCCGCTGTCACCGCAGCAATCTGATCGGTACCCACACTGTTTGCGAGCACATGCCTTAGCTCGACTATACGATTAAAATAGTATTATTGCTTGGATGATCTTCCGGTGGCTGGGTAAGAACTTGGGGTGTCATAGCAGTATCCAAGAAACCCTCCTGGTCCGCAAATTGAATCATTTCGACAATGTCCTTCTTATCTTTAATCCTGAATTTGTCTTGTTCATCCACAACCTTAGCAAAGATCTTTCCATCAATCGAGCAGAACTTCTTTATCTGTTTAGCCTTTTTCAGCTGTACGAGCTGGTTTACGAGATTCTGGTTTGTTGACGTGAAGCCTTCGGTCATGTAAACATTGGAGAGATTTAACCGAGCGTCGTAGGCTTTGGCTTTAGCTTTGTATGAATTAAACTTGATGATAATTTGTCTATTGTTGTCCTTATTTGGCTTGCCTATTGGATGGCATCTGTTTATATCTTCAGGCTCAAGAGGTTCCCCTGTAAGTGGTAAGGCCGCATTTAAAGTATTAAGGACTACTTCCTCACATTTAGAGGTGTCTGAAAGAGACACATTGTTAAGTCTTATGGTTTGGCGCCGCCCATATTGCTCAAGGTCGTTAAGATTTTGTGTTAATTTAGTAATTGACTATCCTATATTACACAAGGTCAACCAATATTAAAAAATCATAAATCATGTTTTTAATTGCGTCAGTTAATGAAATTGTCATTAATCAAGTAATTTCGTATTGACCCAGTTACAGGTCCTCGGTCAGCTGTATTGGCCTCGGTCTTCGGCCTCGTGCCAATACAGCAGACCTCGGACCTGTAACTGGGCCAATACAAAATTACTTGATTAATAGCATTATATTATAAATTGATTATCCTATATTACACAATGTCAACCAATATTCAAAAATCATAAATCATGTTTTTAATTGCGTCAATTAATAAAATTGTCATTAATCAAGTAATTTCGTATTGACCCAGTTACAGGTCCTCGGTCAGCTGTATTGGCATCGGCCTTCGGCCTCGTGCCAATACAGCAGACCTCGGACCTGTAACTGGGCCAATACGAAATTACTTGATTAATAACATTATATTATTAACTTTCACTTCAAGATCTTCGGTAGTCTTTCTGGTCTCCTTCAGTCCAGATTTCAGCTGATCTATCTCAGCATCTTTTTGCACCAAAAGATGCTGAATGACATCAGTATTGTATCTCAATATTGCTGTGTCAGTTAGGGGATAACTGTACTGAAAATTGTCATTTGGGGAGGTAAATCGGAGGTTTTACGGTCGGAAATTTCGTTTTACGGCGACGCGCTAGCGGAGCCGTAAAACGTAATTTGCGACCGTAAAACCGACGATTTACCTCCCCAAATCACAATTTTCAATACAGTTATCCCCATTCTAATGCACTTAATCAGTTTTTCGTTAAAAATTGTACTATTTTGCTCACAACGGAAAGCCTTGTGAGCTGCGAAAAACAAAATGCCAACCAATGAAAAGCGACGTTACAGGATGACGTCGGGTTTCCGACAGTATATCGCAGAATATACTGTCGCAAATTTTTGACGTTATCCAATCAGACGTCGCGTTACATACGCTAGTGCATTAGAATAGCAGTTGACATGGTTGTAGCCAGGGTTGTCTCCAGCGTTTGTCTGATAGTATTTTCAATAGTAGGAGTTAACTTCAGCATGATTGAGGGTACAACCTCCTTTATTATATCGGTCCATGAAACCGCGTTTCATAAGCTCTGGTAAAGAGAATGACTTCTTGGGGTCAGAAGTATCCTGAAGATCAGGCAAGGAAGCCCTTCGACGAAGTCTTGGAAAGGGTTTATCAGATTCAGGTGATTCAACTGCCTTCCGTTTAGCTTCAAAACCCTTTTCACTATCTGCGCCATTTGAAGCCATGGTAATATATATATATATATATATAGGCACGATAACAACAGTTGTGTAACAGAGTTGGTACGTTATTTAAATTCGGTCAGCTTTCATGTGTTCAAAATTTTACACAATTTGAATTCGTTCTTATAAAATGCAAATTATGAGCAAAATATGTCCACTTTATGTCCACTTTATGTTCAAGAGACACAGCACTGCGCGGTGGTATCAGTTATGAAAACCGGTTTTGTCAGCCATGAATCACGAAAACCGCTTACACTGGACATTGACAGCGTGGCAATATGTAAAATCTGTGATTTCACACAAAATGTCCGCTCAGTCAGACCCTTAACGGTTCTGTAGTAGGAACAGATAACATTGTCCAGTCCTCACACAAATACTTAGCCGCCCACACCCAACAGAAATGTTATATTTTGAAAAATGTTCGCTCAAGATGAAACAAACAACCTTCCTAGTCAACCATTATATTCCAATTTATTTTCACAGTTGACTTACTGTAAGTCAAGCAAACTGTTGTTATCCTTGAAATTTCGATTAGAGTTAGGGGGCCTCCATGCGGACTGAACAAATTATTTGTCTAAGTCGCGACGGAAGTAATGGCGAGGATTGTGGTCATGTAAAATCGATTTAAGCGACCCCCCCCCCCCACACACACACACACTCCTCTGTGGAATTCCGCTGACCGTTCCAAGGCGGTTCTTCTGTCGCGGTTTATTTTTGTTATGGTTTGTCCTTGGGTGTTTGTGTCGCTTATAGTATTTTATTTTGGATAGCCTATTGGCCATTTTGTGGGAAAGTAACTGTCCTTTTGGCTTTCCGCTATTGATGTTTCCACTAGGGTTTGTTGTTTCATGTTTGTGTTTCTTTCCCTTTGGTGTCTTTGATGGGAGCTGTGGGTTAATTGTATCGATTCCTGATCACTGCCTCCACTTCTATTTTGGAACCCTACTTACCTAACTTGGAATACGCCTTACAACAATTTGCTTATAATGGTGGTTCCGGGTTTTATTCGTAACCAAAGTGTCAACTTTCCGGTCAACTATACATTGAACGAAACACCCTTATCCATCACGCTCTACGTTCAATGTGTAGTTGACTGGTCAGTTGACACTTTGGTTACGAATAAAACCTGAAATCATCATTATAAGTAAATTGCTGTAAGGCGTATTCCAAGTTAGGTAAGTAGGGTTCCAAAATAGAAGCGGAGGCAATGATCAGGAATCGATACAATATAACCCACAGCTCCCATCAAAGACACCAAAGGGAAAGAAACACAAACATCGTATTTCTCAGAAAACATATCATCACGAAAACACGCCTATATAATTTTGACTCCCTTGAACCCCACTTTTATATAGTAAAATTGGGGTTTCCGGGGGTATACCTTATTTTTCTTATTTCTGCTCTAAAATATAGGTTGTGGGTACTCTTTATAACCGCCTCGATTTTTCAATTTTTCAGCATAAAATGTTCATTTTTTCGGCGATAAAGGTGGCAATGTATTTGTATAGGCGTGTTTGCGTAATGGCTCCATCAGCTTTTTTTCCCCTATGGTATTTTCTCTTTCCCAAATTGCATCCGTCAATTTCTACAATAGTTCCTTCTCGCTCGATCAATTCGCTTCTTTTCTCCAAAACACAAGTGGCTGCGAACGTCTCCAGCGAAGTTGTACCAATCGACGAAGATAGAATGCGAGATTTCTAACTCATGCTCTACGAATTCCTGATCACAGCTATGCACCAAGAAGTACAGTCCAACCGGTATTAAGCAACCACCTATGGGATATTCAAAAAGTTCTTGCTTAAGACAGGTGCTTGCTTAACACAGGTGATTTTTAATGCACTTTCCTTTCTCGGGAACTGAACACCTGCTTGCTTAACACAGGTTGCTTGCTTTTAAGAGGTGGCCACTAAGACATGCTTACTGTATGTTAAGACAACAATTTGCTCTGGTGTTAATTTATTCCCCGAGAACCACGATCCTTTCCTCACAATAACTTTTGAATCATGGTACTTCTTGCTTGTTGGAACATCTCCAGACGTGTCCATCGGTGCTATAGGATGCATCTTCGCTGAGGCCAAAGTGGCTTTCTTCACAGCTTTTAGATACACATCCAGCAAGATTTACAGTAAAATTCCGCTAATAAGACCACCTAAAATTAAGACTAATTCTGCTTTTAAAAGCTTATTTAGTGATGGCTATCATTCTTCTTGTGTGTTGTTTGCATACAGTATCCTCTGGACAGAGATCACCTAGGGACTATTCAAAAGTGGTCTGAAAGACCACTTTTGAACAGTTCCAAAGGTGGTCTTAAAAGAGGATTTTTACTGTAACAGTAACCCAATATCTATCAACCAGTGGCTTAGAATGTCAACTGTCGCGGATTTTAGAAACAATTCCTTGAGATTTATCGGCGTTATATTAATTGTTACAATCAGCTGTTTTCTATCAAGTCCGACAAGTCATGTGATCTCACCACGTGACCAAAAGTTACGTCACGTTTCTTGACAACAGCTGACTTATTTTTAGACTGGAATTTCTCCCATGTGATCGCTTTGATTTTCAAGATTCTAACTTTTTTTTTTTTAGTTAAAAACTTTGTTAAAATACGAAGTTTTTAACTGAAAATTACCTCGTTGAATCCACTTTTTGGGTGTTTCAATGCCCCAAACCGCGTATTACCGCCGCTCGCACTTTTCTTATATGGAACCCGGAAGTATTTTACACGTACTTTTTTGGCCCCCGCCCATCGGGACTCGAAGAAATATATGGGCGGCATGATCCTTCCACGCAGAGCTGAAACCGACCCGCACACGAGTACTGGTAAACCGCTTAGAGGTTCTAACGAGCACCCACAACCTATGTTTTGAGCATTTATAAGAAAAATATCACGGATTTTCATCAGAAAAGTGGCCATTTCGGAGATGTGAAAAATGCACTATGTGGCACGGGTGAGTTATCATAAGGATGACAATGCGAATGCGCAGGCTGACCTGTTACTTTGTTACTCGCAAATGACAAAGAAAAGGTTTTCTCTTGACACGTCCTGTGTTATATCTCGTATTCTAACACAGCGCGCGTATATAGGCAATGGAAAATAACTGTTTTATTGCACGACCCGCTGAAAAAGCGACCGACTGAAGTCGGTTGATTTCTTAGAGTGCCCTAAAATCACCGTGTCATTCTGTCATTCTGTCAGTCTATCAGTCTGTCTGTCCGTCCGTAACCCGTTTGTGAAAATTTGTGATAGTGACTTAACCGCTTGGAATATTTAAACAATTTTTGGCATACTGATAGATATCAATAAGACCTAACCAATGAAATTGCGAAATATTACATTCAATTTTGTATCGCCTCGCCGAGGCGAAAAATGTGAAAATTTTCGAACTGCTTCTCCTCGGAAACCGTTGGGCCGATTGAAGTCAAATTTCATATGGAGCCTCTATGGGATGGGGGAAACCAAAATTTGCTCATGGGGTCCAGGTCATATGACCAAAATGGCTGCCAAGCCATATATGGTAAAAACCCTTCAAAAATAGTCTTCTCCAGAACCACTGGGCAGATTTCCACGAAACTTGATAAATAGCATCTGGGACGTAGGCCCATCATAAATTGATAAAATTGGTGACCCTGTGTTGACCTTGACCTTCTTTGTGTCTAGGTCAAACTTTGACACATATGCTTTTGTATTGGAAAAGTGAGAATGCATTTTATCCTGCAAACGATTCAGAATACAATACTAAAAGTATAAGATATATTGTTACTCCTTACGATAAGGCGCATTTATTGGGGGAACTGTTTTAGGTCCAGGTCACACGACCAAAATGGCCGCCATACCCATATATGGTAACACTCATAAAGCTAAAAGCATCCGGCGGGTCGTGCACTTCAGCTGAAGCACTGGTTCTACAACAAATCACGGCAAGAAAGAGCGTGACGAGTGACGTCATTAAAAACTGCCTATTTTAGGACGTCACTAGTCGATTTCCTTGACGTTAGACGGTGTAACGTCATATTTTCTCATCGAAAACGTTAGAAAAGGATATAAATGCATGTGTTTCAGTCGATAATTTTAGCGGGATTTCTTCTAACAATGGCGAAAAGTTGTGAGATTTTGAAGGAAACAACAACATTATTGCCGATTTTCAGCGTGTTAGAATCGAAATAGATCAGTTCCAGTCTGTGATTTGTTGAGTAATAAATCACAGATTGTCGGTCAGTTTTAAGTAGATAAATCACGCGCTACGCGCTCGTGATTTGATCTACTTTACCACAGACCTCCAAACTGTGATTGATTTCTCAACAAATCACAGTTAGTGGTGATCTATTTCTTAATGACAACATATTATAAAAAAAAACATATCAATGTGAAATAATGGCGTTAAACATAGTGTCAGAAATAACAAATATAAGGGGAAAATTGACACATACATGTATTTCTTATTTCTGCTTATTATTTATCATTTGAAGTCGTCTGAGAATGTAATAACGCCATGTAATAAATTCGGTAATCCACTAGCGGGTTAAATATGCAAATAAATTAGATACGCCTCAATCTGTTAAATGTACGACGTCCTTAATGGGCCACGTTTACCCTTAGGGAAATATTGACATTTTGTAAAAAGAAAAAATCTTGAAAAAGTGCTTTTTGAATGTCATATGATAAATAGAATCTTGCATTCAGACTCATGTATGATTATATTTCTTAAACACGTCGAGGAAAAGGCTTAAAATGCTATGCAAAACTTCTCATTTTATCCCTTTTCCTCAACTCGTTTCAAAAATTCAATAATAGATGAACACTCATGTAAGATCCTTTAAATCATTCATTTATTAAACTTGTCGAGGAAATGGCATAAAATGCCCGGCTTGGCCTCGCAATTTATCCCTTTTCCTCAACCCGTTTGATAAATTCAATTAAGAAATGAATTTTATTTTTCTGCAGTTCATGGAAGTATGAACGCAGTGGGTCGCGTTCAAAGTAAATGAACCCCGAAGGGGTTCATGTAAACTTTGCTAGCGAGCCACTGCCGTTCATACCTTCATGAAAAGCAGAAAAATTAAGTTTATTTTTTATATTTACATTATTTGCCCCTCATCACTAGGCAAAAAAGATACTTGTAGGGCAACATTTTAAAGTTGAAAAACATTTACACGCTGTTTTTCTACGAAGAGCGGAGCAGCGTTGACGTCATCAACGCCCGTAGAGAACAATGGTTTAGAATGACGTCACTTAATAGCACGTGATTCGATGCGTTCATGGAAGTATGAACGCAATTGTTTTCTATAGGTTTACAGTAGACTTTACACTGGAAATGTAAATATTGATACATGAACACTGATGTAAGATACTCTATCATCACATGAACAAGTCCGTAGAATGAACACACTCAAACCCCACTTTATATAGAGAAAACTGGGGCTTACGGGAGTATACACTATTTTTAGTAACGTCACGTAGTGACAAGGTGAGCTTTTGGGATCACTTTTCGTCCGTCGTCCGTCGTCCGTCCGTCCGTCCGTGCTTGCGTGCGTCCGTAAACAATTCTTTAAACGACATCTCCTCCTAAACCACTGATCGGATTTTGACCAAACTTCACAGGAATGATCCTTAGGTGGTCCCCTTTCAAAGTTGTTCAAATGGTTCCGGTCCGTTGCACATCTAGGTCAAAGGAGCCAAAAACAGTTTTTTTTCACCAAAAACTTAAAAAATCTTCTTCTCTGAAACCACAAGGCCCAGGTCTTTGATATTTGGTATGAAGCTTCATCTAGTGGATCCCTACCAAGATTGTTCAAATTATAGTGCTGGGGCCAAAAATGCCCCCGCTCCGGGGCCCTTTGGTTTTACATGGGCTTATATAGGGAAAATCTTTAAAAATCTTCTTCTCTGAAACCACAAGGCCCATGTCTTTGCTATTTGGTATGAAGCTTCATCTAGTGGACTCCTACCAAGATTGCTCAAATTATAGTGCTTGGGCTAAAAATGCCACCGCCCCGGGGCCCTATGGTTTTACATGGGCTTATATGGGGAAAATCTTTAAAAATCTTCTTCTCGGAAACCCCAAGGGCCAGGTCTTTGCTATGTGGTATGAAGCTTCATCTAGTGGACCCCTACCAAGATTGTTCAAATTATAGTGCTAGGGCCAAAACTGCCCCCGACCTGGTGCCCTTTGGTTTTACATAGACTTATGTAGAGATATTCCTTAAAAATCTTCTTCTGAAACAGCAAGGCCATGGTCTTTGATATTTGGTGTGAAGCTTCCTCTAATGGACCTCTATCAAGATGGTTTAAATTATAGCCCTGAGGCCAAAAATGCCCCCGCCCTGGAGCCATTTGGTTTTATATAGGGTTATGTAGGGAATATCTTTAATAAAAATCTTCTTCTCTGAAACCGCAAGGCCCAGGTCTTTGATATTTGGTATGTTGATATTTTGTTCAAATTATAGCCTTTGTTGATATTTGGTATGAAGCTTCACCTTTTTAGACGTCTCTGAACATTATGCACATTATAGCCCTGGGGTTAATAATGGCCCTCCCCGGGTCCCACTTGTTACTCTATGGATCAGGTGAGCGATCCAGGGCCATCATGGCCCTCTTGTTCTTATTTTTGCTCCAAGACATAGGTTGTGAGTACTCGTTAGAACCGCCTCAATGAGGCGGTTCTAACGAGCACCCACAACCTATGTTGCCGGTATTTATAAGAAAAATATCACGGTTTTTCAACAGAAAAATAGCCATTTTGGAGATGTGAAAAAATGCACTATGTCGCACGGGTGAGTTATCGTTATGTATGCCAACCTCATCTGTTTCTAAGATCATAATCTGTATAGAAGTTGCTTTGTGTTTCAGCGTACACTTATAAGATGGCTTTCAGAAATTCGAACGCTACCCACGGCTTAGATGACTTACAACGTTTAGCTGCGGAAATATATCAGGTCAATGATGCCGATCCGAATGACGCTGACCTCACAAACTGGAACGCTGCCATTGTGACATGGGAAATATTTGTGACGGCAGACACGTCAAAGGTAAGAAAGGGAAATAGATTTACTTTCAGGAGAAATATTTCAAGGAATACAGTCATTGTTACATGTCATATATTTAACGTGGCCGCCGCTGCAGAGGTATGCATTACATTCAGTATTGGCACACTTACAGGAGTACGATATCTAGGAATGTATTCAATGCTGCAGAGGTATGTATTTTATCAGTTACCGCCAGAATATATTGCATTGCAACACATTGACCTGATAAAGATATTCTATCTCAGGACAGGTGAGCTTTATCACGTCAACGTGACATTGCACCTTTTTTTAATGAGGCGGACTATTGGAAAAAATGACAAAAATGTTATACTTACTGGAAAAGAATGAAAAAAAAAATGGAAAAAATACTTAAGAAAATATCATAGGAAAAATTGCGGTCAGCTGATATTGAATATATGGACTGCCGGAATGTTGGGACGCACTAAGAACCATTGAAAACTGATCGTGAATTGCTAATGTAAGAGTGCACAAGGGGAAAACCCGATAAATAGAATACCAGATTCGTGTCATTGGATATCAGGTTTATCAGGCTCGGCTTCGAGAACGCATGTAGAATCGCTCGGCAAGCCTCGCGATTCTACAAGCGTTCTCGAAGCCTTGCCTGATAAACTTGATATCAAAAGACACTCACCTGATATTCTCTATTACTTGACGAACATGAGAATTGATATTGGAGAAAGATATCAAGGAATGCATTCATTGCTGCAGACGCAAGTATTACATTGACGAAAATGAGTACTGACACATATACAGGAGATACATTCATTGCCTTAGAAGAATGTATTTCATTGACGAAAATTTGTATTGATACACTTACAGGAGTAAGATATAGAGAATACCAGGTGAGTGTCTGTTGATATCAAGTTTATCAGGCAAGGCTTCGAGAACGCTTGTAGAATCGCGAGTCTGGCCGAGCGATTCTACATGCTTTCTCGAAGCCGAGCCTGATAAACTTGATATCAAATGACACAAATCTGGTAATCTATTTATCAGTTTACCCTCTTGTACACTCTTAAATTAACAATTTACGATCAGTTATCGATTGTCCCCAGTGCGCCCGAACATTCCGCAGGTCGATAGAACATGTATCAGCTGACTGTATTTTTTCCTA
Source organism: Lucinisca nassula (assembly GCA_963580285.1). NCBI lineage: Eukaryota > Metazoa > Mollusca > Bivalvia > Lucinida > Lucinidae > Lucinisca > Lucinisca nassula. The sequence goes on along the minus strand of OY757027.1, from coordinate 18,996,241 downwards.
CCATATTTTTTTTTTCAAGAATTTTTTCCATATTGTCCAGTAATAATAACATTTTTGCCATTTTTCTTGTAGCCCGGTTCATTAAAAAAAAGTGCAATGTCACGATGACCTGATAAAGCTCACTTGTCCTGAGATAGCATATCTTTATCAGGTCAATGTGCTGCAATGCAATTAATCAAGAGGGTAACTGATAAAACCATGTTCAAATCATGAAATTCTCGTCCTGTTTGAACATAGATTTTGAGCTTTTGATATCACAAGACTGGCCTTCCTTTGTTTACGTTACGTTGAGTGACGTAACGTTATCGCCCTGGACGTAGCGTTTTAGGGTTATATGATGACGTCAGATGGTTACTGCGTAACAACGTCATTGTAAACAAAATTCTGAAAAGGCCGCCATGTTGGTTCGCCGGTCGCATTTGAAAAGTTTATGTGGAGTTTATATGGAGCTTTTGGGCGTTTGAGTCTAAATTTGCTGTCGGGATCGTAAGTTATGCAAAAACAACGATCATCCATGGTTATTTCATTGCATTAATATTTGCCGGATCCCTCGGAAGACATTTGAACATTCGGCCTGGCAGCCTCATGTTCATTAAAAGCCATATATCTCAGAAATCATTCAGATCCCACCCATAAACTATAATATTCCTGTTTTTTTTTTTTTTTTTTTTTTTTTGTTTTTGTTCACACTGTAAATGCCATTTTGGAGACGCTGCTTCCAATTTTGTGGGACTTTTTCCCAACATTGAGATTAAATGACATCTCAAGTCCTGCCGCCCAATGAAACCAATAGGGTTTATAAGCATGGATGGGCCGACTCGCACCGCTTTACCTGGGCAGGCTTAGATCCTCTAAGCGGTTTGCCAGTACTCGTGTGCGGGTCGGTTTCAGCTCTGCGTGGAAGCATCATGCAGCCCATAGATTTCTTAAAGCCCCGATGGGCGGGGCCCGTATAATATTCTTATTCCTTCAAATAAGACTCATACAGTCACACTAACCGTGGGGTCACTTTGTGCTAGGGCAATGCGCCCCGCCCCTCCACTTTAAAAGGCCATATATTTCAGAAACCATTAAAATCCCCCACCCATAATCATATATGTTCTTGTTCCTTATCAATAGCACACCCACTTGGGGTTGCAGGGGCCATTTCTCTCCTCTCCACGTCATAGAAGGGCTCATATATCAGAAACCATTCAGATTCCCACCCATAAACCACATATGAATATATATATATATATATATATATATATATATATATATATATATATATATATATATATATATATATATATATATATATATATATATATATATATATATATATATATATATATATATATATATATATATATATATATATATATATATATATATATATATATATATATATATATATATATATATATATATATATATATATATATATATATTCTGGTCCTTATACTGACAACAATCTTGGGCTTTCCTGGGATCAACAGGACATGTCCAAGCCCCTCCACTGCTTAGAGGCTTTATAACTCCGGTATACAGATCCACACTGCTACACCATATATATTCTCAATCCTTATGATAAGACGCATTTAGTGATACCAACCAGGGCTCCATTGGGTCCATGCCCTACACCCTCTACTTAATCAAAGGCCTAAGGTTTTAAATACTGAATCCAGATGGTTGCTCATTTGGATATAGGGGTTCTTTTGGGAGACTTTAAAATTGGTAGATTAAAATGATATCATGTTAAAATACATGGCTGTCATTGGGCAGTGCCCACCTGAGCTCTGGTGAGCATAGTGGCCCACGGGCCTCTTGTTTTTGATATTGCCATCACTGTAGCCGCTTCAGTTTTGATCAGATCTTCTTGAAACTTACAAATAAGTAAGTCGGGGACAAAAGCTCGGATGTGTTCGAAAACTGGCGAGGTCGGCCTATCTGCCATAGAGTTACATCCCCTTCATTACTGAAAATGCCAATTTTGATCTTGTCATCACCGTAGCCCCTTCAGTTTTCAGAGGAACGTTTTGAAACTTTCATGGAAGTAAGTAAGGGATAAAACCTTGTCTGACTTAAAAATTGGTGAGGTCAGAAAGTTACATGTATATCCCCCTTGATTACAGAAAATGCCTATCTTTGACCTTGTCATCGCCGTACGTACGTTTCTCATCGCTCTAGCGCCTACATTTCTTAACTGATTTCAATATAACTCAAACAAATTTTCCTTATGACAATATCTCGAGCGAGTTTGACTTTCAAGGATGTGGCCTGAAGGTCAAGATCACTGTGACTATTTTTTAGAAGAAAAAAACATTGTCATCGCTCTGTTGCCAACATTTTTTCACTGATTTCAAATTAACCTCACAGAAACGTTCCTTTTGACAATATCGCGAGCAAGTTCGACTTTAAAGGTTGTGGTCTCAAGGTCAAGGTCACTGTGGCTATTTTTAGAAAAAACATTGTCATCGCTCTAGCGCCTACATTTCTGGACCTATTTCAATATAACTTCACACAAATGTTCCTTATGACAATATATGGAGCACGTTCAACTTTCAAGGTTGTGGCCTCAAGATCAAGGTCACTGTTGCTATTTAGAAAAACATTGCCATCGCTCTAGCACCTACATTTCTTGACTGATTTCAATATAACTTCACACGAATGTTCCTTATGATAATATCTAGAGCAAGTTCGACCTCAAATGTCAAGGCTTCAAGGTCAAGGTCACTATGGCTGTTGATATAAAAACTTTGTCATCGCTCTAGCGCCCACATTTCTTGACTGATTTTAATATAACTTCACACAAATGTTCCTTTTGACAATATCTCGAGCGAGTTAGACTTTCAAGATCATGGCCTCAAGGTCAAGGTCACTATGGCTATTTATATAAAAAAATTTGTCGTCGCTCCAGCGCCTACATTTCTTGTTGATTTCAATATAACTTCACACAAGTGTTCCGTATGACAATTTCTCGAGTGTGTTTGACTTTCAGGGTGGTTGCCTCAAGGTCAAGGTCACTGTGGTTATTTTTAGAAAATTTTGTCAACGCTCTTATGTTCCCATTTCTTGACCGATTTCAATATAACGTCAGAAAATTGTTCCTAATGACAATATCTCGAGGGTGTTTGACTTTCAAGGTCATGGCCTCAAGGTCAAGGTCACTGTGGCTCTTTCTAGAAAAACATTGTCATCGCTCTAGCACCTACATTTCTTGACCGATTTCAAAATCACTTCACACAAATATTCCTTATGACAATATCTGGAGCAAGTTCGATTTCAAAGTCGTGGCCTGAAGGCCAAGGTCACTGTGGCTATTTTTTAGAAAAACTTTGTCACCACTCTAGAGCCTACATTTCATCTCTGATTTCAACTTCACACGAATGTTCCTTATGAGTAAGTTGGACTTTCAAGGTCAAGGTCATTGTGGCTATTTAAAAAAAAACTGTGCCATCGCTCTAGCGTCTACATTTCTTGACCGGTTTCAATATAAATTCACACAAATGTTCCTTTTGACAATATCCCGAGCGAGTTTGACTTTCAGGGTCCTCGGCTCAAGGTCATGGTCACTGTGGCTATTTCTATTTTTTTTTTATTCTGGAGCTCTTATTTGGAACAGTAAACGCAAAAACGTGCGAAGCGTTTACTAGTATGTGTATAAAATGGACGAATGACTACGGAACCCGGGAAAGGACATGATTTTTTTTTAATATTTTGTGCGAACAAGATATTAAGTTGTGCGAACAAGATATTATCTTGTGCGGACAACACAATTTATCTTGTGTGGACAACATATTATATTATCTTGTCCGCACAAGATAATATCATAATATCTTTCGCGCTTATCTTGTGCGCACAAGATAATATCTTGTTCACATAAGATAATATCTTGTCCGCACAAGATAATATCTTGTCCGCACAATATCTTGTGCGCACAACTTGTAAAAATAAATTCATGTCCCTTCCCCGGGGTTCCGTAAAGGACGGAACTACTTTTTAAAATCAGTTATTACTGATGACTTCATCACCATTTAATGTTGGCATTGATATTGAAATTAATCCTTATCTTGCTGAATATTTATTTAAGCCACACCCATTTCTGTCTATCAACCAATCAAATTACTTGATGTAATCTATTGCTACAAATTCAGTAACTGAATGCCAAACAGTGTAGATCCTGATCAGATCCAGGCCCCATCTGATCTGGATCTACACTGTTTGCAAAGATAGGGGTTGTCATGAACATCAAGATCAGGGTTAAATATTTCACTGACAAGAATATTTTAAGTGAATAAGCATTTACGTCTATTTATAAACAATTTGCTCGACACTGTATTGATGATATGTAGTTTTTTGAGGGCCTCAGGCCAATTGAGTAAAGGACTTAGTTACTTACTTATAAAGAGGAATGTGTTTTTATTTAAGAAATAGATCAGCTCTAACTGTAATTTGTTGAGTAATAAATCACAGTTTGGAGGTCAGATGTAAAGTAGATCAAATCACGAGCGCGTAGCGCGCGTGATTTGTCTACTTACAACTGACCGACAAACTGTGATTTATTACTCGACAAATCACAGACTAGAGCTGATCTATTTCGATTCTAACACGCTGAAAATCGGCAATAATGTTGGTGTTTCCTTCAAAATCTCGCAACTTTTCGCCATTGTTAGAAGAAATCCCGCTAAAATTATCGACTGAAACGCATGCATTTATATCCTTTTCTAACGTTTTCGATGCGAGAAAATGACGTTACACCGTCTAACGTCAAGAAAATCGACAAGTGACGTCATAAATTTGCAGTTTTTTTTTAATAACGTCACTCGTCACGCTCTTCTTTGCCGTGATTTGTTGTAGAATAAAACACAGTCATTTTCCATTGCCTATATAGGCGCGCTGTGTTAGAAATTGTTTTGAAACATCATATGTAGCTTTGTCGCATTTCTTTGACAGTCGCCTGAATGATACTGACTGGATCTCCGAGCTAGAGTCTTGTTCAGGAGGGTATGAACAGTCTCACGAGTAGGTTATTATGTCTCCCCTTTTTGTCGGGGGAAACATATTTTCCCCCCGGGTGTCTGTCTGTTCGTCTGTGTGTCCCAAAATCGTGTCGCTCTATAACTTGAAAACCGTTCAAGCTATACGAAACTTCATATACATATTAACCCTTTTTTTGACCAAATTGAATCTTTCTCCTTATATATACCGGGAGTCCATTCCAAAATTAAGGGATGTCAGGTTGTTTTCTCTTCAAAATCCATTTGAAAAATGGCTGAACATTTTGCAAACAGTGTAGACCCTGATCAGACGCCGCGTTCTGCGTTGTCTGATCTGGGCCTGCACTGTTTGCCAGGGTACCCGTTTTGGGGTTTCTGGTACTTGTTTGTCTGAATTGAGGTTTAACGTCCCCATCAACACTGTATAGGTCATTTTGAAGACGTTGCTTCCAATTTTGTGGCACTTTTACCCGACATTGAGATGAAATGACATCTCAAGCCCTGTTGCCCAATGAAACCAATAGGGTTTATAAGCATGGATGGGCCGATCCGCACCGCTTTACCTGGGAAGGCTTAGATTCTCTAAGCGGTTTACAAGTACTCGTGTGCGGTAAGTTTCAGCTCTGCGTAGAAGCATCATGCATCCCATTTATTTCTTCAAGCCCCAATGGGCGGGGGCTGAGGTTTCTGGTACTAAGTGGGCTAATCAACATTAGACCAGCAGGGCACAAAAGCTACAACTCGTGCATTTATACTTTTTGAGTTGTTTGTCGGTCACAAAATCGTGTGGCGTAGTGGATAAGAGCGCTGACTCTTAATCATTAGGTCTCTCACCGCTGTGGTTCGAACCTCGCTCGGGTCACATGTGACACGCCAAGTTCTGCAACGGAAGGGAATGTGGGTTTTCTCCGGGTACTTCGGTTTTCGCCCACCTCTGATTTACGATCGGCTCGATATGAGTGAAATAATCTTGAAAGGGCCGTAAAACCAAAACAAAAAAAAATATGGGCAAATCGCGTCCGGTCAATATCTTTCTTTTGTTTAGATGGATTTTAAAATTACTTGACAGAAATGTTATCCACCATAAGACGATGTGTCACGCGCATGACCCAGTTCGGTTCCTCAAAGATCAAGGCCATACTAAGAGGTCAAATGTCATAAAAAGTATTTTTGGTGTTCGATCAATAACTTCCTTATTCTTGGGTGAATTGAGAAATCCCTTGGCAGATATGTTGCGCGCACAAGACCCAGGTAGCTTCCTCCAAGGTCAAGGTTGGCATCACAAATGCCATTGCTCTATATTGCTCTGATTTTTACTTTTGGGTCGATTGTTTATCAATCGACCCAAAGGTATAAAGGACAAAACCTCTATTAGTGCTGGAGTCCACGTGACTATCACTGATTTGTAGGAATCCACGAAGATTATTCATAGAATTTAATCGCAGTGGGGTCAGCGTGTTTACGTAAAAGGTTAACTGTAAAATCTGGGCTGGAATCATTGGTTGGGCTAGGCAAACAGTGTAGACCCAGATCAGACGCCGCAGAACGCGGCGTCTGATTAGATTCTTCACTGTTTGCTTAGAGTATAAGAATGTAAGGGTCACGCGCCGAAAAACGCAGCGTCTGATCATGGTCTACACGGTTTGTTTCAGTAAAGGAGTTTATAGGCGCGTTGCCGAACCAAGTTCAATGGACAAAAACATACCTCACCGTCATAAAGGATGAAACTGGTCTCAAATTAAAGATAAATGTCCCTTCTTTATTTATAAATTGGTCGTGCACTCCAACATGGGTAGCATAATACTAAAAATGGGGAGATAACTCTTCATTCGTTGAAACCAAAATCAAAGAGCTCGTACTTCTACATGAACTTTACTCATTTCAAAATTGTCTTTTTTATGCAAATTGTTCCGTTTTCGTCAAGAACATTTCAATTTTGTACTTTTTGTGTGCAATTTGGGCGCTATTTTTAGATTGCTTGATATTTTATGAGGAGATAACTCTTCCTACCATATATAATCGGAGTGTGCACATGTGATCGTTTTTTCTGCTAACTTTAGTTTTCAAAACACAGCATAAAACTTGTAATTTTCTAAACATGTAACCATGTCGCTAATCAAAACATTACATTTAGACATCCTGATACCCACAGTGGCTTCGAAACCCACTGTCAAAGGTACACACCCTGCGTGAAAAAGGTATAAGTTTAATGCGTTTTTTTTCCAATACATTTCTTAAGCAACGGGAACATTGCCTAGATGGCTACCTACCAAAACTTGAAAACAGCGTTCCGCTCTGATGAACAAGATGGCCGCAAGAGCTAAAATAGAAAAAAAAAACGTCTTCTAACGACAACTTCTTCTTCATCATTGGGCACTTGCATAGGTGACCCTCTACAAAAGTAACTAAAACGGTTCCGCTCTGATGAGCAAAATGGCCATGAGAGATAAAACTAGAGTAACGTTAACAAGATAATTTAACGCTGCCTCAAATGCTAACTCTTCCGTAAGCCTTGAACAACTTTGATTCAAACTTTAATATTGATTAGGTGGCTCCCTATATAGCTACCAAATATCTGAAATTGGTCCGTTCCGATGAAGCAGGTGGCAGCAGGAGTTAAAGTTGGAAACATATTTGAACGACAATTTTTTTCAATTTCATTCAAACTTCATAAGAATGTTGCTTAGGTGACTCTTTATCAAAATAATAAAAATATGGTTATGTCCTTAAATATAAATCGCTACTAGAGATAAAATTAGAAAAACGTCAACAATTTGCTTTAAATGCCAACTCCTCCTTAACCTTTGGGCCACTGATTCAAACTTCACAGGAATGTTTCCATAGGTGGCTCCCTACTAAAATAGCTGCAAACATAAAACTCTGATGGACAATATGTCCGGCAGTTCTAAAAAATTAAAACAAAAAAATGAAAACTTCAAATGATAACTTCCACTTCACCTCCTTTACACCTAGACGAATTTCATTCAAACCCTATGGGAAAAGTTCTTAGGTGAATGTTATCAAAACAAATAAAAGGCTTCTTCTTCATGAACAATATGGCTATCAGAGCTAAAAATAGAAAACACCTCAACGATTTGCATTAAACGTCAACTCCTTCTTAACCCATGAGCCAATTTGATTCAACCTTTACAGATATGTTACTTAGGTGACTCCCTACCACTTTAGCTAAATTTTATTTTAGTATTCTTTATGTTGGTTGGCGCCTGATGCTCCGTCTTTGTACGTTCTCGAATGTGTTACACTGATGAGTTAGGAAGCCTTCATACGGACTAAACAAAATTAGTGTATTCCGCGACTGAGGTAAGGGCGAGGATTATGGCCATGTAAAATCGATTTAAGCCCCCCAGTGGAATTCTTTCCACTGACCACTCCAAGGCGGTTCTTCTGTGGCGGTTTATTTATATTGTTGTTTGTTACTTACTGTGTGTATCACTTGTGTCTTTTTATTTTGGATGGCCATTTGGCCATTTGGCCATTTTGTAGGAAAGTAACTGTCCTTATGGCCTTCCTTTGTTTAGGTTTCCATTATGGTCTGGTGGCTTCATGTTTGTGTTTCTTTCCCTTTGGTGTCTTTGATGGGTGGAGTAAGTTAATTGTATCGATTCCTGATCTTTGTTTTACTTCTTTTTCACTATGATGGATAAAATGGCCGCCAATGTTAAAAATAGAAAAACATCTTTAAACGACCACAACTCCTATACCCTGGGGTCAATTTCAATCAATCATCATATTAATATTGCTAAGGTGACCCTCTAACAGAAAAGAAAAACGCTCCGCCATGATTGACAAAATAGCCATCAGAGCTAAAACTAGAAAAAAATATTTAAATGATAACTACGAGCGACACCTTTGGTTCTATATTTTCCAAAACTTCACAGCAATGATGAACAAAATGGCCAACAAAGCTAAAAAAAAAAAAAAAAAACTTTAAGAGACACTTTCTCCTATTCCTTTGGTCCCATTTCATTGAAGCTTCACAGGAAGGTTGCTGAGAAGCCCGCTACCAAATTAGCTATTAAAGTTTTGCTTGGCTGAGCATGATGGCCACCACTGCTTAAACTAAAATAATAATACTAATAATACTACTAATAATAATAAACGCACTTTAAATGACAACTCCTCCTGCACCTTTGGGTCAGTTTCATTCAAACTTCATAGCTCGTAGGGTTCTTGCTTAAAAGACCCTAAATATTGCTAAAGTGGTTTTGCTCGGAAGAACAAGATGGCAGCTAGAGCTAAAAATAGAAAAAAATGACAACTGCTCCTATACTTTTGCTACGTTTTCTTTCAAACTCTAGAGTAGTGTTACGTAAATGAGTCCCATAGCTCAAGATAAGGCACTTTTGCAAATGAAAAGTACTGATAATTTTCTTCTTTCTGCATGCAAATACATGCTATGGGTACTCATTAGAAGCGCCTCACCGTGGATAGGTACATGTACCCACAACACACGTTTCCGAGCTGAAATAAGAAAAATACTGTGTGGATACTACATCTGTGGCTATGGATGACCCATTTTGGCAGAAAAAAGAACGATAATGTGTCGAAAACCGCTCTTATCTGAGGGCTATGGGTGACCCTCTACCAAACAAATTACAACAGTTCCACCCAACTGAACAAGGTGGCCGCCAGAGCTAAACTAGAAAACACATTAAATGACAGCCTCCTCTAAAATCATAAGTCAGTTTCATTCAAACTGTAAGTTTGCAGTCATGTTGCTCAGGTGTCCATCTGTTTAAGTGCAGCAGTTATGCTTCATGGATTAAGATGGTTGTCAGTTATCCGCATTACTTTCCGAAGCTGTGTGACATCTTGAAATCGGGTGAGCGATTCAGGGTCATCTTGGCCCTCTTGATTAATGAAATACTATTGACCAATGGTTCACAGAATTTTAGTAAATCGACTGAGATTTACTCGGTAACACGAGTAAACGACACGAAACATTCTGTCAACGAGTTTCTGACTATATGCACATTTTACTGATAGTGGGTGGGGTAACTTGACTCCTTGTAAAACAGCAAAATCAAGAAATTAGCGAACGCAGCTGACTCATTAAAAGCATTGTTGGTGTAATTGATTGGAATAGTGTCTCGTTCCAAATGTTTAGTTGTATAAATTATGTTTATTTTTGTTTATCCCTTTATTCTTATTTTTATAACGTCCGATACTTAACAGTCCTGTTTAAACTGTTCTATTTACGCTGTTCTATTTGCAAATATAAAACAGTATTCTCATACTTCATCCATTGCAGAGGCTTCAGACCTTCATACTTGTAAATTTATATAGCATAATACAGCAGAAATAGAAATAAGCGTCAAGGCGCGAAAACATTGACATAATAATAAATATCCAGTAAAATATATATATATATATTACCAACATGGCACAGAAATGACATTATTATTTTTAGCAAAATTGCACTGTAGGGCAAAATCTTTGTGTACGAACTGATTCCTAATGATTGAGTTCCAAATTCAGTAAATGTTTTGTTGTTGTTTTGCGGGAAGTTACAAAAATTTGTTTTTAAAAAAAGTTTTCTATGCTTATACTTAGTTAAACATCAATACTTTATTTAGCGAAACTCCAACGTAAGGGAAGGGCAAATACTCCGTTTAGCTGTACTTCCGGTCACATACAACAGAATTTACATAAAGAAGACAATCACAAAATTTGAAATATATATACATTAATGGATATAAACTAAAAACTATAAGCACGTAATGGTAAAGCTTCATCACACAATTTCCGACACTCTTATTTGCAGATTTTACCATTTTCTAGTATCAGAGTTATCTCCCCATTTTAGATATGACGCTACCAATTTCTGAACGTACGACCCCTATAAAATGAAAGATAAGACATTTATCATTAATTTGAGACCCATCTTATCCTTTAGGAAGATGAGGTAAGTTTTCGTAAAATTTAGGCCTTGTATGAAGTTCAGCAACACGCCTATTAAGGGTTAAACGAAACAGTCCACGCTCAGGCCCATTTTTCCTAACTACACCCAGAGACAATCGACCCACCAGTACTCTCAGTGCTTTGATTTTTTGTGGATACCAAAATGATTTCATCGAGTATGTTGTAAACTTCAGAGTTTTGGAATTCTGCTATGTTCAACACACTATTTTAAGCTCGCCTTACGAAAGTAAGAGGGAGCTATTGCCATACCCCCGGGCGTCCGTCGTCAGCGTCGGCGTCCGCATTTGGTAAAAGTTTACCTGCAAGCTCTTATATGTGATGTTTTACAAGTTTATTTTGAATATATAAATAACAATTGGTAAAAACAATATTTAACATTATAATTGTACTTCATTTTCAAGGTTTTTTGGCTTAAATTGGACTTTTTGAGAAGTTAATATTTTCCTCTGTTTTACCTCCCTTATTTCCCTGTGTTAAAGTTTACCTGCAAGCTGCGTGAGTTCAAATCCCGGGGGAGGCATGTTTTTTTTTTTTTTTTTTTTTAAACATAGGGGTCTGGGGCTCAAGGTCAAGGCCACTGTGGCTATTTTTAGAAAAACATTGTCATCGCTCTAGCGCCTTCATTTATTGATGGATTTTAATATAACTTGGGTATAATGATATCTCGAGTGACTTTGACTTTCAGGGTCCGGGGCATAAGGTCAAGGTCACTACTTTCAGGGTCACTGGGTCAAGGTCACTGTGGCTATTTTTAGAAAAACATTGTCATCGCTCTTGCATCTTAATTTATTGATGGATTTTAATATAACTTCACACAAATGTTGGGTATGATGATATCTTTAGCAAGTTCAACTTTCAGGGTCTGGGGCTGAAGGTCAAGGTCACTGTGGCTATTTTTCGAAAGAAAAAATTTTGATCGATCTAGTGCCTACATTTATGGATGGATTTTAAAATAACTTAAGACAAATGTTGGGTTTGATGATATCTCGAGCTGGTTCGACTTTCAGGGTCTGGGGCTGAAGGTCCAGGTCACTGTGGCTATTTTTAGAAAATCTTTTTCATCGCTCTTGCGCTTTTATTTATGGATGGATTTTAATATAATTTCACACAAATATTGGGTATGATGATATCTCAAGTGACTTAGACTTTCAGATTCCGTGGCTGAAGGTCAGGGTCACTGTGGCTATTTTTTAGAAAAACATTGTCATCGCTCTAGCGCCTTCATTTAGTAATGGATTTTAATATAACTTGGGTATAATGATATCTCGAGTGACTTTGACTTTCAGGGTCCGGGGCTTAAGGTCAAGGTCACTACTTTCAGGGTCACTGGGTCAAGGTCACTGTGGCTATTTTTAGAAAAACATTGTCATCGCTCTTGCACCTTAATTTATTGATGGATTTTAATATACCTTCACACAAATGTTGGGTATGATGATATCTTTAGCAAATTCAACTTTCAGGGATGGGGCTGAAGGTCAAGGTCACTCTGGCCATTTATCGAAAAAAATCTTTTGATCGATCTAGTGCCTACATTCATGGATGGATTTTAATATAACTTTACAAAAATGTTGGGTTTGATGATATTTCAAGCTGGTTCGACTCTCAGGGTCTGGGGCTGAAGGTCAAGGTCACTGTGGCTTTTTTTTTAGAAAATCTTTTTCATCGCTCTTGCGCCTTTATTTATGGATGGATTTTAATATTATTTCACACAAATATTGGGTATGATGATATTGCGAGTGACTTTGACTTTCAGGTTCCGGGGCTGAAGGTCAAGGTCACTGTGGCTATTTTTAGAAAAACTTTGTGATCGCTCTAGTGCCTACATTTATAAATGGATTTTAGAATAACTTTACACAAATGTTGGGTATGATGATATCTCGACCGAGTTCAACTTTCAGGGTCAAGGGCTGAAGGTCAAGGTCACTGTTTATATTTTTAGAAAAACTTTGAGATCACTCTAGTACCTAAATTATGGATGGATTTTAATATAACTTTACACAAATGTTGGGTATGATGATATCTCGACCGAGTTCAACTTTCGGGGTCTGGGGCTAAAGGTCAAGGTCACTGTGGCTATTTTTAGAAAAACTTTGTCGTCGCTCTTGCACCTTCATTTATTGATGGATTTTAATATATCTTGACACGAATGTTTGGTATGATGTAATCTAGAGTGACTTTGACTTTCCGGGTCAGGGGCTGAAGGTCAAGGTCACTGTGGCTATTTTTTAGAAAAACTTGATCATTGCTCTGGTGTCCACATTTATTGATGTATTTTAAGATAACTTCATACAAATGTTGAGTATGATAATTACCCGAGTCGGTTCAACTTTCAGGGCCTCGGGCTCAAAGTGAAGGTCACTGTGGCAATTTTTAGAAAAACTTTGTCATCACTCTTAAGTACCCACATTTATTGATGGATATAATGTAATTTTACGCAAATGCTAGGCTAGGTTTTTATGCCCCCGCATCATATGATGCCGGGGGCATATAGTTTTTCGGTTTTTCCGTACGTGCGTACGTGCGTACGTGCGTACATGTGTACGTCCGTCTGTACGTGTGTGTGTACGTACGTACGTACGTACGTGATCCTGTAACCTCAGGTTAAAGTTTTTGTAACAGGTAGAGCCTGAACTTTTAGAACTCATATTTTCCTAACCATTTGATGGAACTAGTTCATCTTTGGTATGATGATAGATATAGGTCAAAAGTTTTATTAAGCAATACCCCCACCCATGCCTGTGACCTCAAGGTCAAGGTCACAGACTTAGACAATTTTAATGTGAAAGATTTTAAAGAGCTCAAATTTTCCAAACTATATTATGGATTTGGCTTATGTATGCTATGATGTTCAATGTTAAAGACTCAGGTTAAGGTTTTTGTAACAGGTAGACTTGAACATTTTAGAACTCATATTTTCCAAACCATTTGATGGAATTGGTTCATATTTCGTATGATTATAGATATAGGTCCAAAGTTTTATTCAGCGATACCCACACCCATGCCCATGGCCTCAAGGCCAAGGTCATGAACTTAGAAATTTTCCATGTTAAAGACTCCAGTTAAGGTATTTGTACCTGGTAGAACCTGAACTTTTATGAAGGCTTTGGTTCATATGATGATAGATATAGGTACATTGTTTTATTCAGCAATACCCCCATCCATGCCTATGACCTCAAGGTCAAGGTCACAGACTTAGACAATTTTAATGTGAAAGATTTTAAAGAGCTCAAATTTTCCAAACTATATTATGGATTTGGCTTATGTATGCTATGATGATAGATACAGGTCCAAATGTTTATTTGGCAATACCCCCACTCATGCCTATGATTTCAAGGTCAAGGTCACAGACTTAGAAATTTTTAATAAGATATTTTAAGAGTTGATATTTTCCAAATCGTGCGATGGGTTGAGTTGATATTTGGTATGATGTTAGATACCTGTCCATTTTATTCAGCGATACCCCCACCCATGCCCATGAGCTCAAGGTCAAGGTCACAGACTTAAAAATTTTTAATTATCCCCTCGCACAACATAGCTCTAGCGTCTATATTTCTTCACTGATTTCAATATAACTTCACACAAATGTTCCTTATGACAATATCTCGAGCGAGTTTGACTTTCAAGGTCATGACCTCAAGGTCAAGGTCACTGGCTATTTTTAGAAAAACTTTGTCATCGCTCTAGCGCCTACATTTCTTCACCGATTTCAATATAACTTCACACAAATGTTCCTTATGACAATATTCTGAGCGATTACGACTTTCAAGGTCAAGGTCACTGTAGCTATTTTTAGAAAAACTTTGTCATCGCTCTAGCGACTACATTTCTTCACTGATTTCAATATAACTTCTCACAAATGTTCCTGATGACAAGGTTACACTCTTAGAAAATTTTGTTGCAACATGAATTTTCGGGGTGAGGAGGGGGCATCTGTGTCGTCTGGACACATTTCTAGTTTTTTAATTTGTCTTGCACGAGAGCATTTGTATTGGCTGTGATGCCTTGTTATTACTTGGAAGTTTGTAGAATTTTTTTTATTAAATATAGATTTCTTTTTCATCTTTTTTTTTACAGTGGAAAGGCTTGAAAACAGGATGATTAGGTGTACTTTTTGGTTCTCTTTCATTTGCTGCAGTCTGTTGGGTTATTTTACAGAAGAAAAAAAAATGATAACTTGCCCTAATCCATCTTTGGCCCCAAAGGCGAGCTATGTTGTCTTCTGACAACTCTTGTTAGTATTTATCTTCGCACTATTCATCAGTAAAACACACCTATATAATTTTGACCCCCCTTGAACCCCATGTTTATATAGTAAAACTGGGGTTTACAGGGGTAAACCTTATTTTTCGTATTTCTGCTCTAAATCATGCATTGTGGGTACTCGTTAGGACCGCCTCGATGAGTGTCTCCATAATGACCTTTACAGTGTTGATGGGGATGTTAAACCTCAAATCAAACAAAAAAAAAAAAAAAAAAAAACACGTGACTTAGGCGATATACTGTAATTAAACAGGTGTTGGTAACATCCTTCGCACTCGTGTAAATTTCGGTTGTTTTCAACACCCTCGATGAAACTTGATGAACTATAGGTATTTATCGAAAACAGAGAAACTTTCAATTTTATTTTAAACGAAATAATAATAATAATAAAAACAAAAAATAAAAACAAAACAACCCCCCCCCCACTCCCCCACAAAATAAAAAATAGTCTGGACTGATACTGTGAAAACAAGGTCATGCATGTTACGTGTATTTTTCACAGTGTCGTAATATTTTCAGACTGTGAAATATCATTTGAGCCAGCGCACGACAAAACTTACAAAAAGACATGTGCGTCCAACGAAGACTCAGATCAGCCTGCGCATCCGCGCAGTCTGATCAGAGTCTTCGTTGTGCGCTCTCAGGATAGCTAAGGGCCCAATGCTGCTTTATGCAGCACGAAAAATCACTGGTTAGACTGTATGTATGCGCAGGCTGGTCAGATTCTTCGCTGGGCACACATGTAATAAGTAGAAAATGCTGTGCCCCGGCTCATTTTAATTGTTTCAGATATGCATTGATTTCAGTACTAAGTACAGTACCGCCAACAATCTTAGTCACAAACGGAATGGTGGTTGATTGTAGCCTTAACGTTGGTTGCTGAAACTGCCTCTGTTGAATAAATGAACGATATATAAGTTGAACGCTGTTTTTAGCTCACCGTCACGTAGTGACGAGGGAAGCTTTTGGGATCACTTTTTGTCCGTCGTGCGTCCGTGCGTGCGTCCTTGCGTGCGTGCGTGCGTAAACAATTTCTTCAAACGACATCTCCTCCTGAACCACTGATCGGATTTTAACCAAACTTCACAGGAATGATCCTTAGGTGGTCCCCTTTCAAAGTTGTTCAAATGGTTCCGGTCCGTTGCACATATAGGTCACAGGAGCCAAAAATAGATTTTTTTTCACCGAAAACTTAAAAAATCTTCTTCTCTGAAACCGCAAGGCCCAGGTCTTTCATATTTGGTATGAAGCTTCATCTAGTGGACCCCTACCAAGATTGTTCAAATTACAGTGCTGGAGCCAAAAATGCCCCCGCCCCGGGGCCCTTTGGTTTTACATGGGCTTATATAGGGAAAATATTTAAAAATCTTCTTCTCTGAATCCGCAAGGCCCAGGTCTTTGATATTTGGTATGAAGCTTCATCTTGTGGACCCTGACCAAGATTGTTCAAATTATAGTGCTGGGGCCAAAAATGCCCCCGCCTCGGGGCCCTTTGGTTTTACATGGGCTTATATAGGGAAAATCTTTAAAAATCTTCTTCTCTGAAACCGCAAGGCCCAGGTCTTTCATATTTGGTATGAAGCTTCATCTAGTGGACCCCTACCAAGATTGTTCAAATTATAGTGCTGGGGCCAAATATGCCCCCGCCCCGGGGCCCTTTGGGTTTACATGGGCTTATATAGGGAAAATCTTTAAAAATCTTCTTCAAATTATAGCCCTGAGACCAAAAATGCCCCTGCCTTGTGGCCCTTTGGTTTTACATAGACGTATATAGGGAAAATCTTTAAAAATCTTCTTCTATGAAACCACAAGTCCTAGGTCTTTGATATTTAGTGTGAAATTTCATCTTGTGGACGTCTATCAAGATTGTTCAAATTATAGCCCTGTGGCCAAAAATGCCCCCGCCCGAGACCCTTTGGTTTTACATAGACTTATAAAGGGAAATCTTTAAAAACCTTTTTTCTCTGAAACTGCAAGGCCATGTCTTTGATATTTGGTATGGAGCTTCATCTAGTGGACCTCTACCAAGATTGAACAAATTATATCCCTCGGGTCAAAAATGCCCTTTGGTTTTACATAGACTTATATAGAGATAATCTTTGAAAATCTTCTTCTCTGAAACAGCAAGGCCCAGGGCTTTGATATTTGGTGTGAAGCTTTATATGGTGGAACTTTTATCAAGATTGTTTAAATTATAGCCCTGAGGCCAAAAATGTCCCCGCTCCTGGGCCATTTGGTTTTACATAGGCTTAAGTAGGGAATATCTTAAAAAAAATTATCTTCTCTGAAACCGCAAGGCTCTGGTCTTTGATAGTTGGTGTGTAGCTTCAGCTAGTGGACCTTAGCCAAGATTGTTCAAATTATTGCCTTTGTTGATATTGGGTATGAAGCTTCACCTTTTTAGACCTCCCTCAACATTATGCACATTACAACCCTAGGGTCAATAATGGCCCTCCCCGGGCCCACTTGTTACTCTATAGATTAGGTGAGCGATCCAGGGCCATCATGGTCCTCTTGTGTTTTATATTAGGATCACTTTTTGTCTGTCATCCGTGCGTAAACAATTTCTTCAAACGACATATCCTCCTAAACCACTTATCGGATTTTGACCAAACTTCATAGGAATGATCCTTAATTGGTCCCCTTTCAAAGTTGTTCAAATAGTTCTGGTTCGTTGCACATATAGGTCACAGGAGCTAAAAAAAGATTTTTGTTTTCACCGAAAACTTAAAAAATCTTTTTCTCTGAAACCGCAAAGCCCAAGTCTTTGATATTTGGTATGAAGCTTCATCCAGTGGACCCCTACCAAGATTGTTCAAATTATAGTGTTGGGGTCAAAAATGCCCCCAACCCGGGGCCCTTTGGTTTTACATGGGCTTGTATAGGAAAATCTTCAAAAATCTTCTTCTCTGAAACCCTAAGGCGCAGGTCTTTGATTTTTGGTATGGAGCTTCATCTAGTGGACCCCTACCAAGATTGTTCAAATTATAGTGCTGGGGCCAAAAATGCCCCCACCCCGGGGCCCTTTGGTTTTACATGGGCTTATATAGGGAAAATCTTTAAAAATCTTCTTCTCTGAAACCGCAAGGCCGAGGTCTTTGATATTTGATATGAAGCTTCATCCAGTGGACCCCTACAAAGATTGTTCAAATTATAGTGCTGGGGCCAAAAATGCCCCCAACCCGGGGCCCTTTGGTTTTACATGGGCTTGTATAGGAAAATCTTCAAAAATCTTCTTCTCTGAAACCATAAGGCGCAGGTCTTTGATTTTTGGTATGGAGCTTCATCTAGTGGACCACTACCAAGACTGTTCAAATTATAGTGCTGGGGCCAAAAATGCCCCCACCCCGGGGCCCTTTGGTTTTACATGGGCTTATATAGGGAAAATCTTTAAAAATCTTCTTCTCTGAAACCGCAAGGCCCAGGTCTTTCATATTTGATATGAAGCTTCATCCAGTGGACCCCTACAAAGTTTGTTCAAATTATAGTGCTGGGGCCAAAAATGCCCCCCCGGGTCCCTTTGGTTTTACATAGAGTTTATAGGGAAAATCTTTAAAAATCTTCTTCTCTGAAACCACAAGGCCTAGGTCTTTGATATTTTGTATGAAGCTTCAGCTAGTGGACCTCTACCAAGATTGTTCAAATTATAGCCCTGAGGCCAAAAATGCCTTCGCCTCGGGACCCTTTGGTTTTACATAGACTTATATACGGAAAATCTTTAAAAATTTTCTTCTGTGAAACCACAAGGCCTAGGTCTTTGATATTTTGTGTGAAATTTCATCTAGTGGACCTCTATCAAGATTGTTCAAATTATAGCCCTAGGGCCAAAAATGCCCCCGCCCCGAGACACTTTAGTTTTACATAGACTTTTATAGGGAAATCTTTAAAAATCTTCTTCTCTGAAACTGCAAGGCCCATGTCTTTTATATTTGGTATGTAGCTTCATCTAGTGGACAATTATAGCCTTTGTTGATATTTGGTATGAAGCTTCACCTTTTTAGACCTCCCTCAACATTATGCACATTATAACCTTGGGGTCAATTATGGCCCTCCCCGGGGCCCACTTGTTACTCTATGGATCAGGTGAGCGATCCAGGGCCATCATGGCCCTCTTGTTCAAAACAACGTTCAAATCGATCATACCTACATGTATCAAATAAATTGAGTCTACTGCATTTATACTGCATAGTGTGAAGTCCAACACACCCCTCATAGAAAGCCACTGAACAATTTTTGGACACAGGTTTTCAGCTAAGCTGTTTTTCCTGAACGTCGTGAGCTTTCGGATGTGGGCAGTCTGTACACAGGACACGTGAAGTCCGCGTATTCATTTTCTTAACGTAGATATAAAATTAATGTATATCAAGCAATAAACGTCCATAGCCAGTGCTCTAGCCACAGTGCTCTACTATCGGCAATAATATAAGTTGTTATTTTGTATACATTGTGGTAGAAGTGTCCGATTTTGATCGGAGCAAAGAGTGACGTAATCATAAAGTGTATCAGACATCGTTGAGTTGAAGTACACTTTCACCAAGCACAAAAATAGAAAATAAACTGGTATTTAACCTATTATATACTAGTGGACTCTTCCATAACTATATGTTGGACAAGTCCATTTGTCATATAAGGGGTGTCAGACCTATTTTTACGTTTTTATTCCATTTTCGACGGGAAATTCTGTTAGTAAATAATGCAGGCTCTGTGGCGTCTGATCTAGGCCTGCACTGTTTGGCAAGGTACCAATTGATGGGGTTTCCCGCATACAATGGGTTAACGACACCAATACTTGGTTATTGTTTGGCACATAATAAAACAGTAGATTCTGTTCGAGACCATTACGAAAACACGCCTATACAAATACATTGTAAATTTAACCGCCGAATAAACTAAATTTTTGGATGAAACTATTGTGATATTTTTCTTATTTCTGCTCAAAATATAAATTGTGGGTACTCGTAAGGACCGCCTCATCAGATTGTTGGTACTCGTTAGGACCGCCTCGATGAGGCGGTTCTAACGAGTACACACAACCTATATTTTGAGCAGAAATAAGAAATATATCTCAAAGTTTTTTTTCGGCGATAAAGTTTACAATGTATTTATATAGGCGCGTTTTCGTAATGTTTCTGTTCAAAACAGATTTGTTTTGTTATATACCCGGCAGGCACTAAACGCCGAATCAGTGTTGAAACAACGTTAATAATGTAGTTCTATTTAATTAAGAATAGCTCAGCTCTAACTGTGACTTGTTGAGTAAAAAGCACAGTTTGGAGGTCAGTTGTAAAGCAGACAAATCACGAGCATGCGTGATTTGTCTACTTACAACTGATTGACAAACTGTGATTTATTACTCAACAAATCACAGACTGGAGCTGATCAATTTCGATTCTAACACGCTGAAAATCGGCAATAATGTTGTTGTTTCCTTCAAAATCTCACAACTTTTCGCCATTGTTAGAAGATATCCCGCTAAAATTATCGGCTTAAACACATGCATTTATATCCTTTTCTAACGTTTTCGACTGGAGAAAATGACGTTACACCGTCTAACGTAAAGTAAATCGACTAATGACGTCATAAATTGGCAGTTTTTAATGACGTCACCCATCATGCTCTTCCGAGCTGTGATTTGTTGCAAAATAAAACACAGTTATTTTCCGTTGCCTAGATAGGCGCGATGTGTTAGAATATAGGATCAACCATGGTTTTTTATGCATTAACATTTGCCGGGTCCCGAGGAAGCTGTTTGAACATGAGGCCGCTAGGCCGAATTTTCATATATCTTCCGGGGGATCCGGCAAATGTTAATGCAATGAAATAACCATAGATTATCGTTGTTCTTGCATAACTTACGATTCCGACAACAAATTTTGACGAAAACGCTCAAAAGCTCCATATAAATTCCATATAAAGTCTTGAAATGCGACAGGCAAACCAAAATGGCGGCCAGTTCAGAATGTTGTTTACAATGACGTTGCCATGCATTAACCCTCTGACGTCATCATAGAACCAAAAAAACGCTACGTTCCGGGCGATAACGTTACGTCGCTCAGCGTTACGTAAACAAAGCAAGGCCCGTCTTGTGATATAAAAAGCTCAAAATCCATGTTCAAACAGAACGCGAATTTCATGATTTGAACATGGTTTTTGCTGTTTTAGCACTTGCTTCGGTCCATTTGACTATAGGGATTAACCATCGTTTTTCATGCATTAACATTTGCCGGGTCCCGAGGAAGCTGTTTAAACATGAGGCCACCAGGCTGAATGTTCAAATATCTTCATAGGGATCCGGCAAATGTTAATGCAATGAAATAACCATGGATGAGCGTTGTTCTTGCATATCTTACGAATCCGACAGCAAATTTTGACGAAAACGCCCAAAAGCTCGATATAAATTGCATATAAACCCTTCTAATGCGCGGCCCCCGCCCGTCGGGGCTTGAAGAAATAGATGGGCTGAATGATGCTTCCACGCAGAGCCGAGTCCGACCCGCATACGAATACTGGTAAACTGCTTAGAGGATCTTAGCCTGCCCATGCAAAGCGGTGTGAGTATCGGTCCGTCCATGCTTATAAACCCTATTGGTTTCATTGGGCGACAGGGCTTGAAATGTCATTTCATCTCAATGTCGGGTGAAAGTCCCACAAAATTGGAAGCAACGTCTCTAAAATGACCTTTACAGTGTTCACGGGGACGTTAAACCTCAAATCAGACAAACAAAAACCCTTCAAATGCTAGAGGCAAACCAAAATGACGGCCAGTTCAGAATGTTGTTTACAATGAAGTTGCCATGCATTAACCCTCTGACGTCATCATAGAACCCTAAAACGCTACGTTCAGGGCGATAATGTTACGTCGCTCAACTTAACGTAAAAGAAGCAAGGCTCGTCTTGTGATATCAAAAGCTCAAAATCCATGTTCAAACAGCACGCGGATTTCATGATTTGAACAGTCATGCGCATAAGTATTCATGCAAGAAAATGGCTTCAAACAGCCATGCGCATTGGTATTTATGCAAGAATGTTGATTGAGTGTTGCGTGCCAGCAGGATGTCAACTATTGATAAGATGTGTACTTTGGTGGTAGGTTTATGACGCCATTGTATCATTTGACCTTCTAAACGTTTTGTAAAGCTAATCTTGTTTTCTTTTTTTTTTTCAGTTAAACTATTTTCAGCTAGCCGTGGTGCATGATGGGACGGACACGTTTGTTATATACTTTTATGGACCTATGACAGCTGCGGTTACCGGAATGGTTATGGTAAGTAGAGGTTACTGAGCCCGACAATTCTGAAAAAAGAGTATCTTACACGAGTGGTAATTTTATACGATTTTTTTAAATGAGCTTTTGCGAGTTTTATAAATTTCACATGAAATGATCAGGAATGTAAGATTCTGTTTTAAGATATAAGATTTTATAGAACATATATCGTCGAAGAAGTTCGAGAGAATTTCAACAGAAAACACAGAATTGTCTTGGACGGTGCGATGACGTTACACTCCAGTAACCATGTGTTATTTAGGGGATAACTGTATTCAAAATTGTCGTTTGGGGTGGTCAATAGGTGGTTTTACGGTCGGAAATTTCGTTTTACGTTGACGGGCGACGCGTCAGCGAAGCCGTAAAACGGAATATGCGACCGTTAAAGGCATTTATTCTTAGACACTAGGAAACACCGTGTGTCCATAATTGTTTTATTGCCCCCCCCTGTGATATACTGTCCATAGCAGATCAAAGGCGGCCTTTAATAGGGTGATTAGTAGCTCTTGTTAAATCCCCTTACTGAGGCACTTAAGGGATAAATCAATAAGGTACACTCAAGTCAACAGTTAGCAAACTATTGTTTTTTTCCCAAGGAGGACCCTTACCGGTTGAAGACAGAGGACTTCTCTTTAGTCAGCAATGAGGGCTACATAATATTATATAATGAAATGACAGTCCTCAATAATCAAGAATAAATGCCTTTAAATCGACGATTTACCTCCCCAAATGACAATTTTTAATACAGTTATCCCCATTCTAATGCATTTACGTGTATTCACTTGTTTTGTTTAAAAAATGTTCCTTTTCCCCAAAACGACACGCAGAGTGAGCTGCGTAAAACCAAATATCAACCAATGAGTAGCGACGTTACAGGATGAAGTCTGATTTCCGACAGTATATCGCAGAATATACTGTCGCAAATTTTTGACGTTATCCAATCAGACGTCGCGTTACATAAGCAAGTGCATTAGAATTATGTTTCACCTTTGACCTTCAAAATTTCTTAACAAAATAGTTCCAGTTAGGACACGAATTTCAGGAGGCGAAGTTTAGTTTGAAAATCGGACGCCATCTTGTTTCCATTTTAATGCCAAATCATTCTGTGTTTGAAATGCGGAATGATGCAACATTCATAAAAGTAGGAATGTATTATTTAAGAAATGGATCAGCTCTGACTGTGATTTGTTGAGTAATAAATCGCTGTTTGGAGGTCAGTTGTAATGTAGACAAATCAAAAGCGCGTAATGCGCGTGATTTGTCTACTTACAACTGACCCACAAACTGCGATTTATTACTCAACAAATCACAAACTAGAGCTGATCTATTTTGATTCTAACAGGCTGAAAATCGGCAATAATGCTGTTGTTTCCTTCAAAATCTCACAACTTTTCGCCATTGTTACAAGATATTCCACTAAATTTATCGACTTAAACACATGCATTTTTTTCCTTTTCTAACGTTTACGATGCGAGAATATGACGTTATACCGTCTAACGTCAAGGAAATCGACTAGTGACGTCATAAATTGGCCGTTGTTAATGACGTGACTCGTCACACTCTTCCTTGCCGTGATTTGTTGTAGAATAAAACAGTTATTTTCCATTGCCTATATAGGCGCGCTGTGTTAGAATAAGAAATCCATTCTTCATCTTCGTGATACACTGGTAATTGCTCAAAAACAGCCAATGGGCGTGAAAATTCAAGTCTGACTTCCATGATTTTATCAGATTTTCCGCCGAACCTCAACTTTAATTATTGTTGTTAAAAATGATGTCAGCAAGGCCGCCTCACGGTAAAGGTCATTTTGGAGACATTGCTTCGTATTTTGTGGGACTTTTACCCGACATTGAGATGAAATGACATCTCAAGCCCTGCCGCCCAATGAAACCAATAGGGTTTATAAGAATGGACGGTCCGATTATTTGCACCGCTGTGCGTGGGCAGGCTAAGATCCTCTAAACGGTTTACCTGTACTCGTGTGCTGGACGGTTTCAGCTCTGCATGGAAGCATCATGCAGCCCATATATTTGTTCAAGTGCCGATGGACGGGGGCCACCATGTATATTTGATTGTTACAGTATTTTGTCTTATCCTCATAAAATTATGTCTCTGTAAGACATGAGTGAAATGAAGTTTATGTTCTGTTCTATTCTATCAAGAAAACCATACTTTATCTTCGTGTTGCATGTCTTTATTTCCTCCAATACAGCAAATAACCGTGATTTTTCACTATTTTATCAAATTTTCCGCCAAAAACGTAACCCAGGAAGGGACATGAATATTTTTTTTTTTTTATTATCTTGTGGGCACAACATAAAATATTGTGCGAACAAGGTGCATTATATCTTGTTCGCACAACATATTATCTTTTGCGGACAACATTATATCTTGAGCGGACAAGATATTATTTTGAGCGAACAAGATATTATCTTGAGCGAACAAGATATTATCTTGTTCGTACAACATATTTTCATGTTCGCACAAGATACATGTACTTGTGTGAACAACATAATATCACGTTTGCACAAAATATTATCTTGTGCACACAAGATATTTAGGTGTGCGAACAAGATAATATCTTGTCCGCACAACATAGATCTTGTGTGCACAAGATAATATCTTGTGCGCACATGATATTATCTTATTCACACAACTTAATATCTTGTGTGCACAAGATATTATCATGTTCGCACAACTTAATATCTTGTGCGGACAACATTATATCTTATGTGCACAAGATGTGTGCGCACAGAATATTATCTTGTGCACACAAGATAATATCTTGTTCGCACAACTTCCCAAGATCTATTTTGTACAAACAAGATATGTTGTGCGAACAAGATTATATCTTGTGTGCACAAGATATTAAGTTGTGCGAACAAAATATTATCTTGTGCGCACAATATAATATGTTGTTCGCAGAAGATAAATTATGTTGTCATCTTGTGCACACAACATATTATCTTATGCGCACAAGATAAAATCTTGTTTACATCACTTTTTATCTTGTTCGCACTTTATATTAAAAATAAAATTGAATGTCCCTTCCCGGGTTCCGTAGCCAAAGCCAAATGTTGTTAATGTGTTTAAAAATGACGTCAGCAATGTCGCCTAAATGAAATAATTCACTTAAGGATTAATTCACTCGATGAATTATAGATTACATGTACAATTCACTGAGAAATCTCAAGAAAAAACTATTCTTTACAATGTTGATGGGGACGTTAAACCTCAAATCAAACAAACAAATACCTAATGAGTTTGGAGTGGTCCATTACCAATTACAGTCGAACTTCGGTGGCTCGAACACCGATGGCTCGTTTACCATGGTTGAGTCGAACCCGTTTTTGAGTCCCTAGGGAATTCCTCTGCATAAGAAAAAGTGTGGGATAATTAAGGAGATTTTTGACTTTTATCTTGCAAATATATGCTGTGTGTACTCATTAGAATCGCCTCAATGAGGCGATTCTAATGAGTACACACAGCATACATATATGTTACAGAACACCGAAAAAATGTCCAAAAGTACCCCCGTTATGTTTTCTGGACGTTTGCAACATTGGCTCGAACTACCGCTGTCTCGAACAAATTGCGTTGGTCCCAAACGGGTTCGAGCCACCGAAGTTCTACTGTATAGGAGCGTCAGGTTTTGTTTGTGCGCAGTAAGTTTTACAAAAAAAAACATAATCATACTTTAAGTAAACAGTGTAGACGCAGATTAATCGCGACGTTCTGTGGCGTCTGATCTTGGTCTACACTGTTTGCCAATATCACAAAAAATGGCCGCTAGCATATAAGAGTTAATAATTATATTCTTTTTCATGAGAAAATCCATCGTGTAAGTTTGGGATAGAAATTCTGTTATAATCCTGGGGTTTTTACCCAGGACAGGGTAAAATCGAATGTTCTCGCGTGTTTGATAAATGCACTGGTTGAATACGATCTCATAATTATGCGCCGTCGATATGTTTGACGTCACATCACTGTAGTGACATCACAATGTGGCGGACATCGGCAACCGAAGTGACTGCATTATTAAAAGTGGAAGGTATGCAAGAAAAAGTATCCTACATGGGTGTGAGGGGTGGATTGAAAAATCCACCCCACGGGATCAAATGTCCGGCATCACTAGGCAAGCCTCGTGATGCCGAACTGTGACCCTCGGTACGGATTTTTTTCATCCACCCCTCACACCCATGTAAGATTCATATATTCTTACCTGGAAACCAGTAAAAGAAACAACGGAAGTCTGGCTCCCGTCCCTCTCTTTACTTTCTTTTTTCTGAAAGGGGCATAAAGCTTGCATACATGGAAGACATGGCCGTGTGAATTAATGGCGTCCAACATGGTGTCAGAGATTACAAATTTTGGGTAAAAATCATAAGATCTTTCTTATTTCTGCTTTCAACATAGATTGCGAGTGCTCGTTAGAACCGCCTCAATGAGGCGGTTCTAACGAGTACCCACAATTTATGTTTTTTAGCAAAAACAAGGCAGATAATGTATACCCCCTTAAACCCCCACTATGCTCTATACGAGGTATAAAGTGGGGTTGAGCGGGGTATTCGTTTCACGGACTTGTTGCCGTGATGTTGTGTCTTACTTCAGAGGGTTTAAGCCAGAGTTATTTAAGCCCCCGCACATAGGGGCTGGAAGAAATATATGGGCTGCATGATGCTTCCACGCAGAGCTGAAGCCGACCGCACACGAGTACTAGTTAAACGCTTAGAGGATCTAAGCCTGTCCAGGCAAAGCGGTGCGAGTCGGCCCGACCATGCTAATAAACCCTATTGGTTTCATTGGGTGACAGGGCTTGAGATGTCATTTCATCTCAATGGCGGGTAAAAGTCCCACAAAATTGGAAGCTATGTTTCCAAAATGACCTATACAGTGTTGACGGGGACGTTAAACATCAAATCAAAACAACAACAACAACAAAAAATAACATGTAGCAGCCAGCTTATAGAATTGTGTTTTACTTCAGACGGTTTAGGCCAGTGATCACTTCCCAGCAGGCACACGTCGCTATGGCAACGTCAAATCAACGTCGGTGCAACGTCATGACGTTGCACCGACGTTGATTGGACGTTGCATTTAGGTCATGACGTTGTAATGACGTTGATGTGACGTCACAATTACGTCATGTGCCTGCTGGGTTGAAGTTGGATCAAAGAGCATCAGGATAGAAATAATACGAGGATATAAAAATCACGAAAGCATGCATTGAGAACTTTACCGCCGAAAAATCGAAATTTCAAGATGAAAAATTTCGATAGTTTTCATATTGCTGCACAAAATATAGTTTTCATATTGCTGCACAAAATATACATTGTTGGTACTCGTTAGAACCGCCTCATCGAAGCGGTTCTAACGCGTACCCACACTCTATAATTTAGAGCAGAAATAAGAAAATTAAGGTTTACCCCACTAAACCCAAGTTTTACTACATAAAAGTGGGGTTCGAGGGGGTCAGAATTATATAGGCGTGATTTCGTAATGAAGAAAAAGACTGGAGCCTGTCCAGGACAGAGGCAAACCGTGCAAATCAAGATAAGACGCCGTAGACGCCGCATCATGCGGCGTCTGATCTGGATTTGTACTGTTTGTTAACAGTTAGAAGCAAAATTCTTGCACACAAGACAAGGAAATCCGTGATTTTACCCTGGGATAGAAATTATGTTCTGACCCTGGTGTTCCGACCCCAAATCGAATATAATCGCGTGTTTGATAAATGCACTGGTTGATTACAACCTCATGCGCGGCGTCGTCATGCGTGACGTCACTAAACATTCCTGTCGTGTCATCACAAAATGGCGGACGTCGGTAACCGAAGTGACAGCAGCATTAAAATTCGCAATAGAAATGGAAGGTATGCAAGAAAAAGAATCCAATATGGGTATGAGGGGTGGATAGAAAAATCCGCCCCTCGGGATCACTGTCCGGCATCACTCGGCAAGCCTCGTGATGCCGGACAGTGTCCCTCGGGACGGATTTTTCAATCCACCCCTCACACCCATATAAGATTCTTATATGAAAACGAAATCCACCGGATACTTAGGCGTCTTATCTGGATTTGCACTGTTTGCTGACAGGATTTTCCGTCAAAACATCATGAAAACACGCCTATATAACCGTTGTTTGACCCTCTTCAAACCAACTTTTATACAGTAAAACTGGGGTTTACAGGGATAAAACTTAATTTTCTTATTTCTGCTCTAAAATATAGTGTGTGGGTACTCGTTAGAACCGCCTCGATGAGGCGGTTATAAGGAGCACCAACAATGTATATTTTGTGCAGCTATATTTTTCTTATTACTGCTCTAAAATATAGATTGTGGGTACTCGTTAGAACCGCCTCTTCGAGACGCTTCGAAGAGGCGGTTCTAACGACTACCCAGAATCTATATTTTAGAGCAGTAATAAGAAAAGTATCACAATTTTTATGTCTCCGGTAGCGATAGCGGGGACATATTCTGTTTGTTTGTTTGTTTGTTTGTTTGTTGGTGTGTACGTGGACAACTTTAACGTTTGTCATAACTTTTGAACCATTTGAGGTAGAACATTCATATTTGGCATGACGGTTCCTTGTGACAATAGCTTCACATTCATGCAAAAAAATTGATCTGTGACCTTGACCTTTGAACTACTTAAAAGAAAAAAAAATAACATTGGACATAACTTTTGAACCGCTTGAGATATAACCTTCTATTTGGCATGTATGTTCCTTGTGACAAAAGCTTAACATTCATGCAAAAATGTTTACCTGTGACCTTGACCCTGACCTTTGACCTACTTAAAATAAAAAATAACATTTTGTCATAACTTTTGAACCTTTTGAGATAGAGCCTTCATATTTTGCATGTAGGTTTCTTGTGACAAGAGCTTTACATTCACACAAAAAAGTTTGACCTGTGATCTTGACCTTTGACCTACATATAAGAAAAAGTTAACATTGGTCATAACTTTGAACCGTTCGAGATACAGCCTTCATATTTGGCATGTAAGTTCCTTGTGACAAGAGCTTTACATGCATGCAAACTTTTTGACCTGTAAGCTTGACCTATGACCTTTGACCTACTTAAAAGTAAAAGTAAAATGGTTCATAACTTTTAAACCGTTTAAGATAGAGCCTTCATATTTGGCAAGTAGGTTCTTTGTGACAAGGGCTTTACGTTCATGCAAACTTTTTGACCTGTAACCCTGACCTATGACCTACTTTAAAAAAAAATATTATTGTTCATAACTTTTGAAGACAGAGCCTTCAAATTTGACATGTATGTTCCTTGTGTCAAGGGCTTCCCACCTGTGACCTTGACCAGTGACCAACTTTAAAAAGAAATAACCATGCCCGGGGACATATTCGTGTTTCACAAACACATCTTGTTCATCTTAATATTTTCATTTTTTCGGCAATAAAGGTTACAATGTATTTGTATAGGCGTGTTTTCGTAATGGAAGAACGAGAGCGAACGAAAATAGGACATAAGGCCCCTTAAGTTAAAAACGGACCTGTCCAACATATAACAACAGGAAAGGCCAACCGTAGACAATGGCTTAAACCCCTACTTGTATTTTCCCATTTTTAGGGATACATCAGTGGTGGAAGCGCTGATAAGTCGGCTAGAATTTGTAATGTGTATGATGCTGCAGCTCCGACAGACGTTGACAAGGTTCTTCCGGATGACAAATTGAGCTTGAACTCCAACTACAGGTGTGGCAATCCCGGGGTTTACGTCTTCAAAACAGGTACTTAAGTTCATTATGGTAACTCACCCGTGTATTTTTCATATCTCCAAAATGGATAATTTTCTGATGAAAATCCCTGATATTTTTCTTATAAATACTCAAAACATAGGTTGTGGGTGCTCGTTAGAACCGCCTCATTGAGGCGGTTCTAACGAGCACCCACAAGCTGTGTATTGGAGCAGAAATAAGAAAGATAATACATACCCCCTTAAACTCCACTTTTCTCTCTATGAAGTGGGGTTGTTTAAGGGGGGGGGGGGGTCTTCATTTACGGACGTGTTCACGTGATGGATTATATAGAGGATCTTACATGAGAGTTCATGTATTATTAAATTTATTAAACGAGTTGAGGAAAAGGGATAAAATGCGAGGCTTCGCGTCGCCGTAAAGCGAAATTTCCGACCGTAAAACCGCCGATTTACCTCCCCAAATAACAATTTTCAATAAAGTTATCCCCTTAGTCAAACTTACAAACAAACTGTCCCATCAAACGGTTTAAGTCCAATCATACATGTACGCCCTTCTCGACATTCTCCTGTGAGCATTTAAGCAGCAGTATTTAAACACGCATTGGCTCCAGGTCTGGTCATCTTGCAGGTAAGGTATAGTAGTCGCAGATAAGATTGACTAGGCGGAGCTATTCAGGTGTTGTCAATATATGTCAAATTCGCAGAGTCCAACAGAAGATTCGGTAGAGTGTCTTTCACACGCTTTATACAAGCGCAAAAAATGGTCATATACGCCACAGCTATAGTTGTGTTACAGTTGAATTCACACAATCGGGTGACTTGGTTTACCTTTTTGTTCATGGAATATTCCTAAGGCAGGTACAAACGATAGCTCCGCCTGGTCAATCTTATATGCGACTACTATAAACAAACTGAACGTATCTCCAACAGGAAATACAGTAGCACACATAGAAATCTCGTCCCAGTTAAAAGCATAATTTTATGTTTTGTAGCCCACACATTGAAAGAAATCTGTGTAATTGCTTGCTTCTGGAGTTCAAGGGTTCATACTTGAGGTTCATAACCTTGGGGTGTACATGTATAATAATTGTATAATATAGTAGTCGCAGATAAGATTGACTAGGCGGACCTATCGTTTGTACCTGCCTTAGGAATATTCCATGAACACAAAGGTAAACCAAGTCACCGGATTGTGTGAATTCAACTGTTACACAACTATAGCTGTGGCGTATATGACCATTTCGTCCGCTTGTAGAAAGCGTGCGAAAGGCACTCTACCGAATCTTCTGTTGGACTCGGCGAATTTGACATATATTGACAACACCTGAACAGTTCCGCCTAGTCAATCTTATCTGCGACTACTATAACTGCCTTGACAACAAGATTTATACCGACATTCGCTACAACGAAAGCCCCTGTCTTATAATGATAATTTCAATGGATCTATTAAGGGGAGGCGATTAATGGAGATATTCAGTAATATTGTTATTATTTAATACTCCAAGAAACAAATGCTGTGCAGATTTGTTAGAATCGCCTCGGCGATGCGATTCTTTTATCAGTTACCCCCTATATTAATTGCATTGTTACATCTTGACCTGATAAATATATGCTATCTCAGGACAGTTGAGCTTTATCAGGTCAACTAGACATTGCACTTCTATGAACTGGACTGCTGGTAAAAATGCAAAAATATAAGATTGTACAAGGGGATTAACTGATAAATAGTTCGCCCCCGCCCATAGGGGCTTGAAGAAATATATGGACTGCATGATGCTTCCACGCAGAGCTGAATCCGGCCCGCACACTAGTACTGGTAAACCGCTTAGAGGATCTAAGCCTGTTCAGGAACCGTGGTGTGAGGCGGACCGTCCATGCTAATAAACCCTATTGGTTTCATTGGGGGACAGGGCTGTAGATGTCATTTCATCTTAATGTCGGGTAAAAGTCCCACAAAATTGGAAGCAACGTTTCCAAAATGACCTTTACATTGTTGACGGGGACGTTAATTAAAAATCAAATATGAGTTCAATTTAAACAAACAAAACAAAAACTGATAAATAGAATGCCAGATGCGTGTCATTTGATATCAAGTTTATCAGGCTCGGCTTCGAGAACGCATGTAGAATCGCTCGGCAAGCCTCGCAGTTCTACAAGCGTTCTCTAAGCCTTGCCTGATAAGACACGAATCTGGTATTCTGTTTATCAATTTTTCCCCTTATAAACTCTGTAAATCGGCAATTTACCACCAGTCATTGCGTCCAAACATTCCGGCGTGGAATATATAATAGGTCAGTATATTTACTATCAGCTGACCGTTATTTTTATTTATTTATTTATTTATCTTCAATCATTTTAAATGTATATTTTTTCCAATTTTTCTG
Organism: Lucinisca nassula; assembly: GCA_963580285.1. Classification (NCBI taxonomy): domain Eukaryota; kingdom Metazoa; phylum Mollusca; class Bivalvia; order Lucinida; family Lucinidae; genus Lucinisca; species Lucinisca nassula. Next base: position 18,963,693 of record OY757027.1, on the reverse strand, counting down.
GTAATTATAAATTCGAGCCATTTTTACCGGTAGTCCGCTTCATTCATAAAAGTGCAATGTCACGTTGACGTGATAAAGCTCACTTGTCTTGAGATAGCTTATCTTTATCTGGTCAATGCGTTACAATGCAATATATAAAGGGGGTAACTGAAAATTCTCTATAACACATGTCTACATCATTGATGGCCTGAAGCAACTGAGGGAAAAAAGTTCTTTATTATCTATATTATTCTACTTCTTATTGGCATTATTTAACCCATTCAATACCAGAAACCCTAAAGGGGTACCTTGGCAAACAGTGCAAGCCCAGATCAGACGCCGCAGAACGCGGCGTCTGATCAGAGCCTCCACTGTTTGCTTACAGTTCATCCATTTTCCAAATAAATTTCGATGAAAACACAATCTGACACCCCTTAATTTCGAAATGAACTCCTGCTATACATAAGGAGGAAGATTCCATTTGGTACAAAAAGGGTTAAAGCGGTAATTCGCTATAGCGACACATTGTACGGGAGTACATACTGTGATTATAACGAGAGTCCTGAGGAAATGATAATGGTCAGGACCACTATTAGCTCACCTGGAGCTCACCTGGAGCAAGCTCCAGGTAAGCTTATGCCGTGGCCTGTTGTCCGTCGTCTGTCGTCCGTAAGTCGCGAGTACGTCGTCCGTGCGTCCGCACATCTGTCCGTCGTTAATTTGTCACATTTTCGACATCTCCTCCGGAACTGAAAGCCAGATAAACCTGATACCTGGTTGGAGGCATCCTGGTGACATTACAATTATGCTAAAATGGTTCTGTTTGGATTTCCAAGAAGGCCGCGATGGTGGCCATCTTGAAATTCTTTAAACGACATCTCCTCTTGAACCAAAGGTCGAATTGAGCTGAAACTTCATGAGATGCAGATTTGCTAAAAATTTTCCGTTTCGATATCCAAGATGGCCGCCATGGCGGCCATCTTGAAATTCTTCAACTGACATCTCCTCTCTAACCAACTGTCGAACTGAGATGAACCTTAATCGCACTGTTCCGATATCCAAGATGACCCCCATGGAGGCCATCCTGAAATTCTAAAAATGACATCTCCTCCCGAACCAAAGGCCAGAGGCCAGGTCAAACTGAAACTTGATGGGAGGCATCGTGGCTACAGTGAGATTCAGATTTGCTAAAATCATTCCATTCTGACATCCTAGATGGTGGCCATGGTGTCCATCCTGAAATCTTTTCAAACGACATCTGCTAACTAGAGGTTTGATCAAGTTGAAACTTAATGGAAGGCATCGGGGCGAAATGGCGATTAAGATTTACTAAAATTATATATCCAAGATGGCCTCTATGGTGGCCATCCTGAAATTCTTCAAATTACATCTCCTGCTGAACCAAGGGTTGGACCGAGCTAAAACTTGATGGGAGGCATTTGGGCGACATGGAGATTCAGATTTGCTAAAATTGTTATGTTCCGATATCCAAGATGGCTGCGCACGACGGCCATCTTAAAAGTCTTCAAAAAGACATCTTCCCCCCAACCAGAGGTCAGATCATGCTGAAACTTGATTGGAGGCATTGGCGCGACATGGAAATCCAGATTTGCTAAAATTGTTCCATATACAAGATGGAGCTATGGCGGCCATCTTGAAATTCTTCAAACTACGTCTCCTCCTGAACTAAAGATTAGAGGGAACTGAAACATGATTCTAATGCACTTGCGTATGTAACGCGACGTCTGATTGGATAGCGTCAAAAATTTGCGACAGTTGTTCTGCGATATACTGTCGGAAACCCGACGTCATCACGTAACGTCGATTTTCATTGGCTGGCATTTGTTTTTACGCAGCTCACAGTGCGTTCCGCTTTGTGCAAAATAGTACACTTTTTAACAAAACACACGAATAAGTGCATTAGAATAGGGATAACTGTATTCAAAATTGTGATTTATGGGAGGTAAATCGTCGGTTTTACGGTCGCAAATTACGTTTTACGGCTCCGCTGACGCGTCGCCGTAAAACGAAATTTCCGACCGTAAAACCTCCGATTTACCTCCCCAAATCACAATTTTGAATACAGTTATCCCCTAATTGGATGCTTTGTGGCAGAATGGAGATTCAGAATTGCTGATTTTTTTTCTGCTATCTAAGATGGCTTCCATGTTGGTCAGCTTGGAAATCTTCAAACCACATTAAGTTGAATTGAACTCAAACTTGATGGAAGGCATTGGGTTGACACTTAGTACCATTCTTTTCTGATATCCCAGATGGCTCCCACGTTGGCCATCTTGAAAATCTTCAAACCACATCTGCTACAGAATGGTCTGTTGTATTGAGTTGAAATTGTTGGGGGTGGGGGGGGGGGGGGGGTGGGGGGCATTTAGGTGGCATTGAGATTCAGAATTGCTATACATGTACTTGTTGCATTATGATATCCCAGATTGGGCCATCTTGAAATTCTTCAAAGCATCTGTATAGTTTTTGCATATAAGATTCACAGGGCTGGGCAGCTCAGGTGTTGTCAGTATATGTCAAACTCGCTGAGTCCACAAAAAATTCGGTATTGTGGCTTTTTGTGAACGACATTATAATCATTGATTCTAAATAAGTTGACATCGTTACAGAGCTGTTACTCTGCGATTTTGGTCGGGATATCTGCCGCTGATTATTCATTGAACGATTGCCAAACTCGGTACCCTTTCTTTCCATTTTATCCTTTCAATGGACTAGTAGTCAAAACTTCCATCGCATAGCCATTTATCATTAAGTCTCCCCCCAAAAAAATTTTTTTCGGAGAGACATATTGTTTTTTCCCCCGGCGTCTGTCTGTCTGTCCGTCTGTCACACTTTCGTGTCCGCTCTATAACTTGAAAACCGTTAGAGCTATCTTCACGAAACTTCATATAAATATTAATCAGTATTAGATGACGTGCATCCGCAAGAACTTTAACTCTCGCATTTATACTTTTAAAATTATCTGCCTTGGAAATTTGTCGGTATGTATGTATGTATGGGAAAATCGTGTCCGGTCAATAACTCTCTTATTTTCAGATGGATTTTAAAATTACTTGGCTGAAATATTAACAACCATGAGATGATGTGTGGTTCGCATGAGGCAGGTCGGTACCACAAAGGTCAAGGTCATACTTAGAGGTCAAAGGTAAAAAAGAGGCCTTTTTTCGTGTTTGGTCAATAACTTCCTTATTCCGAGATGGATTTTAAAATCACTTGGCAAAAATGTTAACCACCATAAGACGATGTGTTGCGTCCATGACCCAGGTTGGTACCTCATAGGTCAAGGTCATACTTAGAGGTCAAAGATAAAAAGGGACCTTTTTCATGTTTTGTCAATAACTTCTTATTTTATATAGAATTTGAAGTTACTTGGCAAAAATGTTAACTATCATGAGATGATGTGTTGCATGCATAATTCAGTTTTGTACCTCAAAAGTCAAGGTCATACATAGAAGTCAAAGGTAAAAAGGGGCCTTTTTCGTGTTTGGTCAATAACTTTCTTATGTTTGGATGGATTTTGAAATTGCTTGGCAGAAATGTTAACCACCATCAGATGATGTGTTGCTCGCATGGCCCAGTTTGGTACCTGAAAGGTCAAGGTCATACATAGAGGTTAAAGGTAAAAAGGAGCCTTTTATATGTTTGGTCAATAACTTTCTTATTTTTTGATGGATTTTGAAATTACTCGGCAGAAATGTTGACCACCATGAGGCGATGTGTTGCGTGCATGACCCAAGTTGGTACCTCAAATGTCAAGGTTGTACTAAGAGGTCAAAGGACAAAAAGGGGCCTTTTTTAGTGTTCAGTCAATAACTTTCTTATTCCTGGATAGAGTGTGAAATTACCTGGCAGAAATGTTAACCATCATGAGACGATGTATTGTACTTCAAAGGTCAAGGCCATATTTAGAGGTCAAAGGTACAAAAGGGCTTTTTTGTGTACGGCCAATAACTTTTTTATTTTTCTATGAACTTTTTAAAGTTACTTTGCAGATATGTTCATCTTCATCAGATGATGTGTTGCACACAAGACTCAGCTCAATACCTCCAATGTCCAGGTCATACTTAGAGGTCAAAAACGGGGGAGACATCTGTGTTTTTGTAGAAAAAACAAATTCTAGTTTGCTTTGCTTTTATACAGAGCACTCACGGTGAGCTAGATTTTCTATTAAACGTCATAAATACGGAAAATTGTAACAAATATTGGCACAGCATATTTGTATTATTATGATGCAAAGTTTTTGGTATTTTTCTATAAATTTAAATGTGTAAATTAACCGATACTGTTTGGTTTCAAAATGTTCTTTATGACAAGTGGATTCTGAAACTGTCATTCTTATTTAGAATACTTTAGATTTTTGTCAATAAAGTTACTTTTGATTTATTAGGGCCCCGCACTGAAAGTGTGGGTGCCCGATAGTAATCACTCTGTCCGTCCGTCTGTCTGTCTGTCCGTCCACAAATTTTCCTACTCCTCTGATAGCGCTGCCGGGGCCCTAGTCAGTTTCACTGACAGCTCTAGTTTTTTACATTTTTGAAACAAAGAAACAATTTAAAATTTTAGAATTGTCGGTCTATCTTTTGGCATGTTTTGCTATAGGATTAAGTGGGCCCCGCCAAGCGATTTTGGTACTTATCGCCTATGCGAGCAGCGAAGGTTCAGGCGAGCCTGCACATCCGCGCAGTCTCGCTAGAACCTTCGCTGCTCGCTCATACAAGCAGTGAATCAAGTGGAACCTTCAGACAGAAAGCCATATCCCTGGCCCCTCTGAATGGCTGGGCATGCGCAGTTAAAGTTTGTCATGACGGAATGCTCGAAGACCCAAATTCGCTTGGCGGGGCTCAAGTAATAATATTTTCGTGTCCTGAAGGAAGCCGTAAATTGAACAGAATATAGAAGATCTTACATTAGTGTTCATGTATTATTGAATTTATTAACCGAGTTGTGGAAAAGGGATAAAATGCGAGGCTTTGCCGAGCATTTTATCCCTTTTCCTCAACAAGTTTAATTAATTCAATAATACATGAGCACGAATGCAAGATTCTATTTATCATATGACATTTAAAACGCTATTTTTCACCAGTTTTTATTTACAAAAATATCAATATTCCGCCATTACTAAACGCGTCGTCGTTAAACACGTCGTACATGTAACGTTACAGGGCGTATCTAACTAATTTGCATAATTAATCCACTAGTGGATTATCGAATTTATTGCATGGCGTTATAACACTCTCAGACGCGACGTCATATGATAATTATGTTTTCACTCTAGTAAACAAACATGTTTGAAGGTACTGAGATGCAATTCATACTCAATGTGTCAGTTATATAGCGGCAGCCATTTTTGTTTTTATTTGTTTTACTGAGCATCTCGCGTTAATGCGGAAACCTCATCGGTTTATAAGTTTCTTGTTTGTTTGATCAGGGGCGTTACCTTTGATTTTAGTGCAAGTGTTGATGTTTTGTAAAAAAAAAGAAAATCAATTAGGAAATTCCAACTGAAGGATTCAGACATAAAACATAATTTATGCTTGGAGTTTTCAAGCAGAACTTTGAGGAAATTATAAGACTTTTTAATTAATGTGACTTTTGACTGTATGCAATTTGGATGTAACCAGTTACCATTGTGTACTGAAAGAACGTTCTTGTTATCGAATGCGGTTTGGATGAACATTATCAAAAGCGAAAAATATAACTTTATTCTGACTCGTGTGTTTTGAACTAATTCCCAACATCTAGATGAACAGTTAAGAACTGGAAGGTCCAGTTCTTAATAGTATTCCCCATACAAATATACTCATCCGGCACCGGATGTTGGTTGTACTAATGTAAATGAGGCACCGGGTTCTGTTCGTAACTGTACGAGTAAGACAGAAAAAATGGGAAGAGCTTAGCTGTCATGACAACATGCCTCTACAAAGGTCAGTTTGGGGATATATGAACTTTTGTGGATAATGTTACTACCCAGCAAATATTTACTTCAAAATAATGTGTAAAGATACTTAAGGTTATGGTCTTCTAATTTCATTTGCATAAGCTTATATGTTAACATTTGACCCTGCGCCTGATTAAATCTTCATTTCAAATTGATTTTCCTACCCCAAAGCATGGTAAACAAACTGTCACCTTCAAAATTATCAAAAAAAAAACAACAACAAAAAAACAAGGGTGTCATGTGTCAATTTCACAATTCCCAGCTTCCTCACAGTTTAAGGAAGTCAGCGCTGACTAAACGTCAAAATTCAGTCTTAGGAAATTCAGAGATGAAATGTACAATTATTTCCACAGCAAAAAAAATCAGGAGACAGATCACTTTGTTTCCTTAATGTATTAAGAGCACATATAATACCCTGCAAGAAAAAAATAACAGCTAGCTGTTACTCACCTATTTCATAATTATATCCAATCAGATGTGACTATTGTCTAATACCTGGCTGAATCCTAGGTCCACACAACCTCCTTTTCCAGGCTCATAACCTTAAGAAACTGGGAAAATCAAAACCCAAAGTAGAAGTAAAACAAAGATCAGGAATCGATACAATTAACTTACTCCACCCATCAAAGACACCAAAGGGAAAGAAACACAAACATTAAGCGACCAGACCACAATGGAAACCTAAACAAAGGAAGGCCATAAGGACAGTTACTTTCCCACAAAATGGCCATATGGCCATACAAAATACAAAGACACAAGTGATACACACAGTAAGTAACAAACAACACCATAAATAAACCGCCACAGAAGAACCGCCTTGGAACGGTCAGTGGAATGATTTCCACTGGGGGGCTTAAATCGATTTTACGTGGCCACAATCCTCGCCCTTACTTCCGTCGCGATTTAGACAAATAATTTGTTCAGTCCTCATGAAGGCCTCCTAACTTATCAGTGCAACATCTCCGTGAACACAAAAAGCAAAGAACCACAGAGGTGAGACAACGGTGAGGACTCGACAGCAAGAAACCACTGAAATGCTGGAGCAAAAGAAAACCAACAGTGAGACTCCGATCCAAAGCCTATCCCAAACATCAAAAGGTAAGACGGACAAACGGTCTTAATTAACAAACAATAAAATCACGGGCGATAAGCCGAGTTTGTAGCTCTTTCCCAAACAGGTGGTAACTCAGTTAGCTTTACTTAATTAAACAAATTGGAAATTTATAAGTGTTAAAATGACAAAATATTAAGATAGACATCATCAGACAAAAACTGAAACCGCAACAAACGACTATTTAAAAATAATATTACAACTTATGGTCAACCAAAAGAGTAAGAATCATTTGCAATTAAATTTAACAAGTCCGTGAAATAAACAACCCCTTACACCCCACTTTATATAAAGAAAACTGGGGTTTGCGGGGGTTTACATTATTTTTCTTATTTCTGCTCCAAGACATAGGTTGTGGATACTCGGTAGAACCGCCTCAATGAGGCGGTTCTAACGAGTACCAACAACTTATGTTTTGAGTATAAATGTGAATAATATCACAACTTTTCTTTAGAAAATTGACCGTTTTGGAGATGTGAAAAATGCACTATGACGCATGGGTGTGTTGTTGTAATGAGATCACTGACCAATAAAATGTTTCTCATATCTAAGCCTAAAAGTACGGAACCCAGGAAGGGACATGATTTTTTTTTATTTTATAAGTTGTGCGGACAAGATAATATCTTGTGCGGACAAGATATTATCTTGTGCGGACAACATATTATCTTGTCCGCACAAGATAATATCTTGTGCACACAAGATAATATCTTGTCTGCACAAGATATTATCTTGAGCGGACAACATATTATCTTGTGCAGACAAGATATTATCTTGTCCGCACAAGATATTATGTTGTGCGAACAAGATATTATCTTGTCCGCACAAGATAATTTCTTGTCTGCACAACATAGATCTTGTGCGCACAAGATATTATCTTGTGCGGACAACATATTATCTTGTGCAGACAAGATCTTATCTTGTCCGCACAAGATATTAAGTTGTGCGAACAAGATATTATCTTGTCCGCACAAGATGATATCTTGTCTGCACAACATAGATCTTGTGCGCACAAGATATTATCTTGTCCGCACAAGATATTTTCTTGTCCGCACAAGATAATATCTTGTCCGCACAACTTCCCAAGATCTATGTTGTGCAAACAAGATAATATGTTGTGCGAACAAGATAATATCTTGTCCGCTCAAGATATTATCTTGTTCGCACAACATAATGAAAATAAAAAATCATGTCCCTTCCCGGGTTCCGTATATAAGTGATTAATTTAAAAAACAGTTTCTCCCACCCCGGTGCTTTAGTTATGAATAGTATTCCTTTACGAATTAAAACTTCCAATACTTTGAAGTCATTTAAGAAATAGATCAGCTCTAACTGTGTTTTGTTGAGTAATAAATCACAGTTTGTCGGTCAGTTGTAAGTAGACAAATCACGCGCGCGCGCGTGATTTGTCTACTTACAACTGACCGACAAACTGTGATTTATTACTCAACAAATCACAGACATGAGCTGATCTATTTCGATTCTAACACGCTGAAAATCGACAATAATGTTGTTGTTTCCTTCAAAATCTCACAACCTTTCGCCATTGTTAGAAGAAATCCCGCTAAAATTATCGACTAAAACACATGCATTTATATCCTTTTCTTACGTTTTCGATGCGAGAAAATGACGTTACACCGTCTAACGTCTAGTAAATCGACTAGTGACGTCATAAATTGGGAATTTTAATGACGTCACTCGTCACGCTCTTCCGAGCTGTGATTTGTTGTAGAATAAAACACAGTTATTTTCCATTGCCTATATAGGCGCGCTGTGTTAGAATCGCGAATACTGGTAACATATAGAGGATATTTGATTTTTATCCCCCGACCGAATAGGTTCGGGGGATATAGCGATCAGCCTGGCGTCCGTCCGTCTGTCCGTCCGTCCGTCCGTCCGTAGACGCAACCTTGTGATGGTCATAACTCCTATACCCTTTGAGATTCATTGATGGTTTTTGGCCCAATTGTTCACAAGGCTGAGACGGCGTGTCATGCGCAAGAACCAGAACTCTGGATATCATACTTTTTGAGTTATCTCCCCTTTTAATAAAATAGAATGACTACTTTGTGGTGGCCATAACTCCAATGCCCTTTGAGATATATTGATGGTACCTGGCACAGTTGTTTATAAGGCTGAGACAGCGTGTCATGCACAAGAACCACAACTCTGGTTGCCATGATTTTTAGTTATCTCCCCGTCCAATAAAATAGAGTGACTACCTTGTGATGTCCATAACTCCAATGCCCTGCTAGGTATGTTGATAATACTTGTCACAGTTGTTCACAAGGCCGAGACCGTGTGTCATGCACAAGTGTGTGTGTGTGTGTGAATACGTCGCTTTCAACAATTTTTCAGTCATATCACGACGGTGTCTGGTTGCGACAGGGAGATCAATGCTCACGTTTATAGTGCTGCCTCACTGAAGTATCATGTCCCAGACACATTAGATGATACCACACCCAGTCACATTATCCTGACACTGGATCGACCAGTCCTAGCTCTACCCCGTAAATCTGAGTGCCAAACGAGGAGCAGCTAGTACCATTTTTAACGACTTTGGTATGTCGCGGCCCGGGATCGAACCCGAGACCTCCCGTTCCCCGGAGCGGACACTCTACCAACTGAGCTATCGGGGCCGGTGTGTCATGCACAAGAACCACAACTCTGGGTGCAATGGTTTTTGAGTTATCTCCCCTTCGCATAATATAAATCACTACCTTGTGATGTCCACATCTCTTTGAGATATGTTGATGGTACTTTGTACAGTTGTACATGAGGTTAAGCAAGTGTGTCACGTGCAAGAACCACAACTCTGGGTGCCCTGTTTTTTAATTATCTCCACTAACAGTATAACCTTGTGTTGGCCATAACTCCAATACCCTTTGAGATATATTGATTGTACTTGGCACAATTGTATGAAAGGTTGAGACGGCGCTTTATGCCTAAGAACCAAAACTCTGGGTGCTATGATATTTTAGTTATCTCCCCTTTCAATATAACAGTATGACCATTGTGTGATCACCGTACCTCCAATACCCTTTGAGACATATTGATGGTACTTGATGCAGCTGTTTATGAGGTTAAGCAGGTGTGTCATACTAAAATTACATATCTGGGTGCTCTGGTTTTTAGTTATCTCCCCTGACAATATAACCTTGTGATGACCATAACTCCAACATACTTTGAGATATATTGAAGGAACTTGGCGCAATTGTATACAAGGTACTTAAGGGGTGTCATGTGCAAGAACCACAACTGTTGTTGCTGTGGTATTTGAATTATCTACCCTTCCAATATAACAGTACGACCAGCCTGTGATTACCATATCTCAAGTACCCTTTGAGACATATTGATGGTACTTTGTACAGAAATACATGAGCTTAAACAGGCATGTCGTGCGCAAGAACCACAATTCTGAGTGCCCTTGTTTTTTATTTATCTTTTTTAGTTATCTCCCCTGACAGTATAATCTTGTGATGGCCATAACTGCAATACTTTTGAGATATATTGCTGGTTTAATTCTGTTGCACTTTCTATTGGTGAAAAAGCTTCTGATGGCTTTTGGTCGGGGGTTTTGCCATCTCTTACGATGGCTTTTTTCAGTTTAAGATCGAATTTTATTCCATCGAATGAACACCAAAACTGGTATCTTCACGAGTGGCTACTCCCCTGACAGTATACTCTTGTGATGGCCATAACTGCATTCTTTTGCGATATATTGCTTGTTTAATTCTGTTACACTTTCTATTGGTGAAAAATCCTCTGATGGCTTTTGGTCGGGGGATTTGCCATCTCTAACGATGGTTATTTTTTCAGTGTAAGATCGAATTTTATTCCATCGAATGAACACCAAAACTGGTATTTTCACGAGTGGCTACTCCTCTGACAGTATAATCTTGTGATGGCCATAACTGCAATACTTTTGTATATTGCTGGTTAAATCCTGTTGCACTTTCTGTTGGTGAAAAATCTTCTGATCGCTTTTGGTCGGGGGATTTGCCATCTCTTCCGATGGCTATTTTTTTCAGTGTAAGATCGAATTTTATTCCATCGAATGAACACCAAAACCAGTATTTTCACGAGTGGCGTAGTAATTTATACCAGTTTTGGAGTTCATGAGTGAAATAAAATTTGATCTTACAGTGAAAAAAATAAAATTTTATGTTTCTTACATGCTTCAAAACGGCAATATTTAGCTTCACTGATCGCGTCATAGACTTGCTCAAGTCCCTACATACACGTTTTATTTATTTTCTTTTACATTTTTATACCAAATGAAAGTCCCTTTAAACAACATAATATGTAAAAGTCTCTTTAGTCTTCATCTCTGAATGTAGGTTAATTTCATAATTTTCATTCAAGATTGTATTGCTATTTTATTTATTTTTTGTGTAAACACTTAATTCTACAATGGACAGCGAATTAACAGCCTTGGGCATGTCTAATCGCGTCACTTTAACCGGAGAAAAAAAAACTCTGTAGCTGTTCGTTTCGTGTCAATTTAGTGGTGTCTAACGTGTTTATTGGGTGTAATATTGGGTGTAAACTGAAAGTTTGCACCTGACGAATAGCCTGGGATGGCATTATTATGAATGGTAACTGAAATAATTGAGCGAGTAGTTTCCCAAAGAAGTTGTGGACTGATCTAACGTCGCGCGACAAAATACATGATGTCAGCGTCGAAACTGACGTCATTAACGTCCTCGTGACGTGTGAACGGACTAAGCGTCAATTCTCATACAGTTCATTAGTATTCAATTATCAGACGATGGAAAAACTGGCCACAGAATTAGATTTGAAGAAAAAAGTAGTAAATAAAATTGATATGTGCCACAGTGTTTGAAACAGTGACAATATCGATTTCGATTTCACTGAGAAATCTCTATATTTAACTAAAAAGCATGTAAGAAACCTCTTCCATCTACTTGATAACTCAATTGTCGTTATCAAGTCAATTATGTATCTAGATTTCTGAAATAAGAAACGCTACGTTAAAACTGCTGGTTACATTGTTTTGTAATATACGGGTTTCATTGTATTGTTGATATGTACATGTTTGTTTGAGAGCCACCAAGTCTTACTTAAAGAGAATACCAGGTTTGTGTCATTTGATATCAAATTGATCAGACAAGGCATTGGGAACGCTTGTAGAATCGCGAGGCTTGCTGAGCGATTCTACATGCGTTCTCGAAGCCGAGCCTGATAAACTTGATATCAAATGACACGAACCTGGTATTCTATTTATCAGTTTATCCCCTTGTACACTCTTAAATTAGCACTTTACGGTCAGTTATTGATAGTCCTCAGTGCGTCCAAGCATTCTGGTGGTCGATATATATTTAGTATCAGCTGACCATGTTTTTTCTATGATATTTTTTTTCAAGTAATTTTGACATTTTTCCCAGGTGCAATAACATTTTTGGTAATTTTCCTGTAGTCCGGTTCATTCATAAAAGTGCAATGTGACGTTAACGTGATAAAGCTCACTTGTCCTGAGATAGCATATCTTTATCAGGTCAATGCGTTACAATGCAATATATACAGGGGGTAATTGATAAATGTATGTTTGAGAGCCCACAAAGTCTTACTTACTTACTTACTTACTTACTTTACTTTTCCTTACTTTACTTTACTTGACTTGACTTTACTTACTTACTTACTTACTTACTTACTTACTTACTTACTTTACTTTACTTTACTTTACTTTACTGTACTGTACTGTACTGTACTGTACTTTACTTTACTTTACTTTACTTTACTTTACTTTACGTTACTTTACTTTACTTTACTTTACTTTACTTTACTTACTTACTAACTTACTTACTTACTTACTTACTTACTTTACTTTACTTTACTTTACTTTACTGTACTTTACGTTACTTTACTTTACTTTACTTTACTTTACCTTACCTTACTTACTTACTTACTTACTTACTTACTTACTCAGGACCCGCGTTATAACGACAGTAAATGTTTCGTATTATTGTGCCGTTATGATGATTTTGTCGTTATAAAGAATCCTAGTTAGGAGTATGATAGGTTATAAAAGGTCTTTTCCCACAGGATTACTCCAAGAAACAAATTTTATACACATTTGTTAGAATCGCCTCCAAGAAACAAATGTTATAGACATTTGTTAGAATCTCCTCGATGAGGCGATTCTAACACATCATGAAACAACGCCTATATAATTTTGACCCCCCCCCCCCCTGAACCCCTCTTTTATATTGTAAACCTGGGGTTTACAGGGGCAAACCTTATTTTTCTTATTTCTGATCTAAAATAAATATTGTGGGTGGTCGTTAGAACCGCCTCGACGAGGCGGTTCTAACGAGCAACCACAATCTATATTTTGAGCAGAAATAAGAAAAATATCGTAATTTTTATCTTAAAATTTCATTTACTTCGGCGGTAAAGTTCACAAGGTATTTGTTTAGGCGTGTTTTCGTAATGAAATGTCGATAACATTTGTTTCTTCATTACAAGAATCTTCCATGACTATGGACTCGATTTTGGCATTTCCAACCCGAGGGAAGCCCAAAATAGAAATTGAGGCAATGACCAGGAATCGGTACAATTAACCCACAGTTCCCATCAGAGAGAACAAAGGAAAAGAAACACATACATGAAACAACTAGACCCTAATGGAAACATCAATAGCGGAAAGCCAAAAGGCCAGTCCCACAAATGGCCACTTGGCTATCCAAAACAAAATAATACAAGCGACACAAACACCTAAAGACAAACCACAACAAAAATAAACCGCGACAGAAGAATCGAGGCTAAACCTTGAGCCAAGAATCGCTCGGAATCGGGCTAAACCTTGAGCTAAGAATTCGTTCAATTGAAATTGTCGTTATAACGCGCGTCCTCTGTACTTACTTACTTACTTACTTACTTATACCCCGGTCACACCTTTACGTTTCGACCCGCGTAAGCGCTACGTTTCTCAATACGTGGCGAAACGAAAGGTACGCCGCAGGAACGTAGCTCTTACGCCGAGATACGTAGCAGGAACGCCTCTTACGCGAGGCTGCCACGTAAAGAAGTTGCATGCAACTTCTTTACGTCGCACATACGTGGCAGGTTCGAAACGTCGTACATACGTAGCAGAAACGCAGTGCAAACGAAAGGAACGCAGCAGCAGCGTAGCACAAACGCCTCTTACGCCGCACATACGCCACTCAAGACTTACCACGTAAGTGTGGCGTACAACACGTTGTCGCTGCGTAACAGCGACGTTCCTTTCGTATCTACGGCGTATCTGTTACGTTTTAATTTTAAATACGCCGTTTCCACGGCGTTTTATAACGTAAGCATGGCGTAAGTACTACGTAGCTGTCGTATGTGCGACGTTATTGCTGCGTATGTACGACGTAGTAAAAATAGCTGTGGCGTTTCAAGTTTACCTGCGGCGTAATAGCGACGATTGTGGCTTTTGTTGAGTTTCAAATGAGGTCAAGTGGCATCGCATAATACATTTTAATCTCGATCAAGTGGTCTCATATATAAATTATATATATACAACACGGATTTCTGTCCCGCTCTGATCCCTGATCAGTCTGAATATTAACCGCAGGGCTGAGATTAGGCATCGAGCTTCTCTTTGCCCCGGTCTTGCAAGTTGCCTTCCTCTCTTCCTTGTCATGTTGATACTTCGATGTCACTTGAATGAATGACAACAATACTATTACTACATACGTTTTAAAACGCCGCTGTTACGCAACAGCAACGTCGCAGGTCAGAATGAAACGCAGCTCCTACGTAACAGCAACGCGATATACGCAGCACTTACGCCACGCAAACGCCGCGATACGTGGGTCTTACGCCGCAGCTTCGCAGTAGAAACGTAGCTCATACTCCATGTACACAACAAGACATCTAATTTGCATAAAAAACGCAGCAGGTTGCGACGTTTGGCCACGTTTTGAGTTTTTGTCAGAAACGTGATGAAACGTAGCAGAAACGTAAAGGTGTGACCGGGGCATTAGTAATACTTACCTACTAACGTAATATTTCTACAGTAAAATCTTAACTAATGGTCACCTCTGTTAAGCAGCCACCTCTCTTCAGCAGCCACAATAATTCCTCTCATAGCATTTTACTTTATATTTTACCTCTGCTCAGCAGTCACCTCTCTCCTCCTGGCAGCAGCCACCTAACCCAATTCTAAATTCCCTCTATTAAACAGCCACAGTTAACTCATAGTAAAACATCAGATGTAAAAATAGAAATTTCTCTTCTGCTGTATTTATTTATTTTAGAATTTATTTTTCCCATAATTACCATTGTTATATCTGTATTATAAGCAAGTGAAAAGAAACATAAATGACGGAGAGGTTTCAGATGACACCTCTCCATCATTTGTTTTTCTTTTAGTTCATCCATGTTGTGCTGTCTTCAGCACCCACCATTTTATGTATGTCGATAACAATTCATACATCAATCCAGACATTTTCCTCTGTTGAACAGCCAACTCCCTTAAACAGCCAGTTTTGGAGTTTTCCCAGGATGGCTGTTTAATGGAGGTTAACTGTATATATTTTCAGCTGCTGGTGAATTATGCGCTGGTTCAAATACAGATTGCGGTAAGTACTGTATGATCATTAGGAAAACATGTCCGTAAGAAATAATGGCGTCCAATATGATGTCAAAAAATGATAAATAATAGGTAAAAATGATAACATCTTTATTATTTCTGCTTACTACATAGATTGTGTGTGCTCGTTAGAACCGCCTCAGTGAGGCGGTTCTAACGAGTACCCACAACCTATGTCTTGGAGCAAAAATAAGGAAAATAGTATATACCCCGTAAACCCCAGTTTTCTCTATATAAAGTGAGGTATGGGGGGAAGGGGTCTTCATTTCACGGACATGTCCACGTGATGATTACTTGTAGAAGCCGACGTGGTTTGTTGTTGTTAAGCTACTCGACTCATAAACCAGAGATTCTGGGCTCGATTCCTGTCTTCTACAGACTTTCCGATGATTACTTGAGGCCACATAAAATCGATGAAAATGTCTCCCCCAGTATGTCTTTTCCAGACCGTTCCAAGGTGGTACTTCTTTTGTGGATTAGTTTTGTTAGAGTTTGTCTTTGCATGTATGTTTTTGTTTGTTTGTTTGATTTGAGGTTTAAAGTCCCCGTCATCACTGCAAAGGTCATTTTGGAGACGTCGCTTCTAATTTTGTGGGACTTTTACCCGACATTGAGATGAAATGACATCTCAAGCCCTGCCGCCCAATGAAACCAATAGGGTTTATGAGCACGGGCAGTCCGACTCGCACCGCTTTGCCAGGACAGGCTTAGATCCTCTAAGCAGTTAACCAGTACTCGTGTGCGGGTAGGTTTCAGCTCTGCGCCGGAGCATCATGCAGCCAATCTATTTCTTCAAGCCACGATGGGCGGGGGCCAATCTGCATGTATGTACTGCTTATATCTTTTTTATTTTGGAAAGCCACTTTGCCCTTTTGTTTGAAATTAACTGTCGTTTTGGCTTTTCGCTTGTGACGTTTGAATTACAGTAAAACCTGTCCTAGTGACCACCTCTATTAAGCAAGCAACCTGTCTTAAGCAAGCAGGCTTTCAGTTCCCCCAAAAGGTAAAATGTATTAAAATTCAACTGTGTTAAGCAAGCACCTGTCTTAAGCAAGCAGTTATTGAATATCCGATAGGTGCTTGCTTAATACAGCTTGGACTGTATAGTAAAGTTGTTTTATGTTGGTGTATCTTTCCCTTTGGTGCCTTGAAGGGAGGTGTGAGGTAATTGTACCGATTCCTGATCATTGCCTTCACTTCTATTTTAAACCGAGGTCTCGTCTCCATAAGACTCAAACATACTTACACACTATGATAATCAAAATCCAGCGATCACAAAAACGTGTCTGGTATATATAGATCAAGGGAGAATAATCTTTCAAAACTGCACGTTGTGCAGTTTTGTAAGATTAATTTCCCTTGATCCACCATGTTAGATCAAGGGAGATAATCTAACAAAAATGTTTGGTGTGCAGTTTTCTAAGATTATTTTCCCTTGATCCACCAGCAACATGTTGGAGACACCAAACGTGTTTTTGTGTTCGCCGAAGTTTGGTTATTTTCATCGCTTCATGTCAAAATGACGAACCGATCTAGGAATTTGAGTTTCATTCATAATTAATCTCCAGGAATACAAGAATGAAGCAATCGTTGTTTTAGGTAATTCTCCTTAAGTCAGGAACATACATGTAAGTACATTTAATGCTGAAAAACAACGGTTTTAAGATTCTGTTCAAAATCAGCCTGGGCCACTCCAGAAAGGAAAAGGCAGAGCTTTGCAATGTTCGGAGTTGAAGCCAAATCCGATAATGTATTAAGCTTTTTACCTCAGCCAAAACATTCATTTCCAGGGCTATATTCTTACAGCTTTCGAAGCCGAAATTGGCAACATGTCAACATACTTTAGAGCCCGTTAACCTTGACCCACTTTATCATAACTTTGTGACCATGACCTTGACCTGTGACCTATTTATCATACTTTTTGAACCGTTTTAGATAATGCCTTCTTATTTGGCATGATGGTTCCTTGTGACAATGTCTTCCCACTCATTAAAATATAACATGTGGCCTTGACCCTCTATATCATAACTTATGAACCGTTTAAGATAGCGCCTTCATATTTGACATATTGGTTTCTGTTTACAAGGGCTTTCATCTCATACAGAAGACTTTGACATGTGACCTTGACCTCGACATGTGGCCTACTTTATCATAACTTTCAAACCATTAGGGATAGAGCCTTCATATTTGGTATGTAGGTCCCTTGTGACAAGGGCTTCCAGCTGATTTAAAAAGTTTTGACCTGTGAGAATGACCTGTTACCTATATTATCAATGTATCATAGTTTTCAAACCATTTGGGATAGAGCCTTCTTATTTGGCATGTAGGTTCCTTGTGGCAGGGGCTTCCAACTCATACAAAATATTTTGACCTGCAACCTTGACATACGACCTACTTCATCACAAATTTTGAACCGTTTGAGATAAGTGTCTTTGTATTTGACCTTAATATGTTACTTACTTTAAACATAAGATGCCATTGGTCATAACCTTTGATGTTTCATATACCGCCTTAATATTTGACATATAGGTTCCTTGTTACAAGGACTTCCAACTTATACAACATATTTTGGCCTGTGACCTTGACCATGACATGTGACGTCCCACTCATACAAACATTTTGACCTTGACACGTGATCTACGTTATCAAAACTTTTTAACCGTTTGAAAAACAGCCTTCATATTCGGCTTGCACTTATTTTAAAGATTTTTACCTGTGACCATGACCATGACCTACTTTATCATACTTTTTGAATTATTTTAGATAATGTATTGTTATTTGGCGTGTATGTGCCTTGTGACGAGGGCTTTCCACTGATACAAAAGTTTTGACCTGTGACATTGGCCTGAGACCTAATGACCTAACCTATCATGGTTTTCTAACCATTTGAGATAGGGCCTTCATGTTTGGCATGCAGAATCCTTATGACAAGGGTTTCCCACTCATACAAAACATTTTGACATGTCACCTTGGCATGGTACCTACTTAATTATTACTGTTGAACCGTTTGAGATAAGAGTCTTTATATTTGGCATGTATGATCCTTGTGACAAGGCTTCCCACTCATAAAAATATTGACCTGGACCTGTGACCTAATTTAAACAAATTGGTCATAATTTTTCAACTGTTTCAGATAACGCCTTTATATTTGACATGTGTTACGAGCCGCGCGTAGCAGAAAGAAAAAGCAAACACGCCTTTTAGAAAAATTTAACAAAATTTATTTACACGTTAACTTTAACCTGTGGAAGCAAGAAAATTAAATGTACTAAGCTCTGTTATCAATATCCTGAATGTATCTACTTTCCTTAATCCCACAGAATCCACAGTCCGAAATAAAAAATGATATCATTTAACAATGCAACACAGAATTAAGAAAAAAAAAACTTTTCTTATAAACCCAAACATTAAACTCCAAAGTCTCACTCAAATCAAGCTCTTTTATAGACCCTAAGATTTCTCTAGAATGTTCCACATGGCTGTGGAATAAGATGATGTAATTTTCTAAAAATAATGCAAACCTGAACTTTCTAGAAGGTTGCAAAGTACTTTTCCTTAAAAATGAAATTAATCTGTGACTCAGTTTTCGAGAATCTTCTATAAGAATATTGACAAGGTATTTATAACACTATTAGGTCACCCAGTGGTGTGAAAATGGGAATCAGAAAAATAAATTCTTATGCATAACACATGTAGTTTCCTTGTGACAAGGTAGCCCCCGCCCATCTTGGCTGGAAGATATAGATGGGCTGCATGATGCTTCCACGCAGAGCTGAAACCGACCCGCACACAAGTACTGGTAAACCGCTTAGAGGATCTAAGCCTGCCCAGGCAATGCGGTGCGAGTCGGCCCGTCCATGCTTATAAATCCTATTGGTTTCATTGGGCGGCCGGGATTGAGATGTCATTTCATCTCAGTGTCGGGTAAAAGTACCACAAAATTGGAAGCAACGTCTCCAAAATGACCTTTACAGTGTGGACGGGGACGTTAAACTTCAAATCAATCAACAAATCAAACCTTGCGACAAGGGCTTCCCACACATACAAAATATGAACTGTGACAGATAACGCCTTCTTATTAGACATGTAGGTTCGTTGTGACAACGGCTTCCCACACACACAAATAATTTTACCGCCCCCGCTCGTCGGGGCTTGAAGAAATAGATGGGCTGCATGATGCTTCGACGCAGAGCTGAATCCGATCGCACACGAGTACTGGTAAACAGCTTAGAGGATCTAAAAAGTAGAAGTAAAACAAAGATCAGGAAGCGATACAATTAACTTACTCCGACCATCAAAGACACCAAAGGGAAAGAAATACAAAAATTAAGCGACCAGACCATAATGGAAACCTAAACAAAGGAAGGCCATAAGGACAGTTACTTTCCCACAAAATGGCCATATGGCCATCCAAAATTAAAAGACACAAGTGATACACACAATAAGTAACAAACAACAACATAAATAAATCGCCACAGAAGAACCGCCTTGGAACAGTCAGTGGAAAGATTTCCACTGGGTGGCTTAAATCGATTTTACGTGGCCACAATCCTCGCCCTTACTTCCGTCGCGATTTAGACAAATAATGTGTTCAGTCAGCACGAAGGCCTCCTAACTCATCAGTGCAACATCTCCGTGAACACAAAAAAATCAAAGAACCACAGAGGTGAGACAACGGTGAGGACTCGACAGCAAGAAACCACTGAAATGCTGGAGCAAAAGAAAACCAACAGTTAGACTCCGATGGGCCCGACCAGAGACAGAGCATCAGGCACCAACCAACACTACCAAGAATTAGATCTCTCTAATTCTCAATAAGCCTTTACGTTGGAGCCGTCATAGAATCTGAGGCCTGACCCACCGGCGTGCAATTAAAGAGGGAAGCAAAGTTGCCAACCGTGATTGGGTTAACTACCATGCATGCAGTCTGTCGTATAACATCCATGTTGTACCCAATCTTTTTATATCGAAGCATGATTTTACGAAATTGGGTGCTGAAGTCATTGCGGTTATATATTTTTCTGAATTTATATACTAAGTCACCATAAAATTCGGGTTCCGATAGACCTTGTTGCAGAAGAGATTTAAGTCCAATATTGAATTTTGAAATTAAATCAGAATGGCGTCTATAAAATTTTGAAAACGCTTTGCGTAGTTTATGGTACCGATAACCCTGATTAAGGAGTTTAGCCGTTAATAATTTATTACGAGTGTTGAAGTCAGTTACATGACTACACACTCTAGCAAATCGAATTAATTGCGAAATATAAACGCCATAGGATGGCGCACGAGGAACATCACCATCCAAAAAAGGAAAATTTACAATCTCAAAATCAAAGTCATCGCGTTTATCATAAATTTTGCACGAAACAAACCCATCTACAATAGATAGATGTAAATCCAAAAACGGGGCCTCGGTATCAGAAGAATTTGCTTTATTTAATTATAGTTCTTGGGGGTAAATATGACTGATCAAACCATCGAAATAGGTATTATCAATATTTAATAAATCATCTAAATATCTAGAAGTGGAGCTAAAAGCTTCAATAATTTCAAATTGGTTATCAATGGAAAGCGACAACATGAAGTCTCTTTCATAACAATACAAGAACAGATCAGCCACAAGAGGTGCGTAATTCGTACCCATCGGAATACCCACAATTTGTCTAAATAACTTAGTACCGAATCTAATATAAATATTGTCAAGTAGAAAGGTGAGGGCATCACACACTTTCTGACATGACCAAAGTGTATATTTCTTATGCTCTTTAGAAGTGAAAAATGCATTTCTGACATT
Organism: Lucinisca nassula; assembly: GCA_963580285.1. Classification (NCBI taxonomy): domain Eukaryota; kingdom Metazoa; phylum Mollusca; class Bivalvia; order Lucinida; family Lucinidae; genus Lucinisca; species Lucinisca nassula. The sequence goes on along the minus strand of OY757027.1, from coordinate 18,942,248 downwards.
ACATGCAAGATAGAGAGAATCTTCTCTGTGAAAAGCCCATTCAATTAAATCATTAAGCTTTTCTTTTATAAGATTATGAGGAAGTGTATTGTAAAGAGTGGAAAAATCGTAAGTAGACAGACTTGAAGCACGAAAATGTCTGGATTTCAATTTATTTAAAACCTCATTCGAATTTTTTATAGACCAAAACAGATTTCTTCCTGATCTTTCAAAGACTTTATCACAATATTTAATCACATGCGTTTTAATAGCAGTAAGACAGGAAGTTAATAATTTAGAAAGTTCAGTGGTAGTGCAAGAGCTAGAATTTGCAATAAACCGTGCTTTGTAAGGTCTTTTATTAAGTTTTGGTAACCAGTATAGCGTAGGAAGCTTGTCTTGGCCTTCGGTAACACACACAGCAAACTTGGTGGCTGAATGACAAGTATGTTTATCTACTATAACTCTCTCTTCAGCTAAAGGTTGAAGTTCATAGGCCTTAGTACCACCAAGCTCCTGCTTAAGCGTGTTAACATATTGGAGCCGTCACACAACGACGACGTTGTTAGCGGCCGTGTCTGCAGGGGCCAAAACAAACTTCTTATGAAATTCTTGAATACCTAGCTTAAGATGACGTAAAGACGTCTTGGGCTTAGGAGGTAATAAGTTAGTATTTTGAGAATAGAAAGAAATGCGTTTATTCACTAGTTTTAAAATGCTTAGTTTCCAGTCCTTAAGGGCTTTATGCTCAACATACTCTCGTTTACACCATCGATTACCGAATTCATTCAAGGAAGCAGCGATTTCATCTCTACATTTACTGAAATCAATTTTAGAAGGAAACCGATATTTCGGTCCTTTAGAAATTATATTCCTTATCCTAGAATCAGGAATAATTTTCAAATTGCCAGTAAATACATGACCAGCAGCAATATAGCAATACACTGAGTTTTTACAATCACATGAATCAGGAGTATTAGTATCAATATCAAGATCTGAAACAAGTTTATTAAAATTAAAAATTATAGATCTAACAGGTTTGTTATATTTATAGCAAATTATAGGTGTTTCAGTATTTTGAAAATAAGCAGGAATGGAAGAAAGCACAGAGCTCTCACGGAAGATACTGGGCAAATCTATAAAATCCATACCCTTATTAATGAAGGATATTTTGAAGAAATGGCGTTTATGATTAATTTCAGAATTAATGTAAGGACGGAGAGTATGCTGAGTATAGCCTCTAGTTAAGAGGGCCGCATCATATAACTGATTAGAACTATCGTAGAATTTATTCGCCTCGGTGTCCAGAAGCCTGCTCAGGCAAAGCGGTGCGAGTTGGACCGGCCATGCATATAAACCCTATTGGTTTCATTGGGCGACAGGGCTTGAGATGTCATTTCATCTCGGGTAAAAGTCCCACAATATTGGAAGCAAGGTCTCCAAAATGACCTATACAGTTATGACGGGGACGTTAAACCCCAAATCAAACAAACAAACAAAACAAATAATTTTGACTTGTGACATTAACCTTCACCTGTGACCTACTTAATCAGCCCTGGGACATGTTTGTGTTTCACAAACACATCTTGTTACCTAAGAAGTCTGCAAAGGGTATGGAGATATCGTCAAACCGACTAAGTACCGGGTAAAGTAGGTGTGAAAATAACCGCCCTTTGTCACCACGAGGCATTGTAAGTTAAACTGAGCCGGTTTCTCTCTATCTAGTGCACTAGGAGTCTAGGACCTGACCCTGTATGACAACATGTTACCCAGATAGTGACAGACAAGTCAGCTCTGTATTGTCAAAGGGAACCACCGGCTCATAAGTCTAGCTTCTGGTGCCAATTCCCCATCCCCTTTGTCACCACGAGGTATTGTAGGTTAGACTAAGCCGCTTCATCTACACCTGATGCATTTGGACCTGTACCTCAATTTCCACAAGGTACCCAGATAGTGACATACAAGTCAGCTCTGTATTGTCAAAGGGAACCACAGACTCATAAGTCTAGCTTCTGGTGCCAATTCCCCATCCCCTTTGTCACCACGAGGTATTGTAGGTTAGACTAAGCCGCTTCATCTACACCTGATGCATTTGGACCTGTACCTCAATTTCCACAAGGTACCCAGATAGTGACATACAAGTCAGCTCTGTATTGTCAAAGGGAACCACAGACTCATAAGTCTAGCTTCTGATGCCAATTCCCCATCCCCTTTGTCACCACGAGGTATTGTAGGTTAGACTAAGCCGCTTCATCTACACCTGAGGCATTAGGACCTGTACCTCAATTTCCACAAGGTGCCCAGATAGTGACATACAAGTCAGCTCTGTATTGTCAAAGGGAACCACAGACTCATAAGTCTAGCTTCTGATGCCAATTCCCCATCCCCTTTGTCACCACGAGGTATTGTAAGTTAAACTAAGCCGCTTCATCTACACCTGAGGCATTAGGACCTGTACCTCAATTTCCACAAGGTGCCCAGATAGTGACATACAAGTCAGCTCTGTATTGTCAAAGGGAACCACAGGCTCATAAGTCTAGCTTCTGATGCCAATTCCCCATCCCCTTTGTCACCACGAGGTATTGTAAGTTAAACTGAGCCGGTTTCTCTCTGTCTGGTGCACTAGGAGTCTAGGACCTGACCCTGTATGACAACATGTTACCCAGATAGTGACAGACAAGTCAGCTCTGTATGGTCAAAGGGAACCACAGGCTCATAAGTCTAGCTTCTGATGCCAATTATCCATCCCCTTTGTCACCACGAGGTATTGTAGGTTAGACTGAGCCGTTTCATCTTCATCTGAGGCATTAGGACCTGTACCTCAATTTCCACAAGGTGCCCAGATAGTGACATACAAGTCAGCTCTGTATTGTCAAAGGGAACCACAGACTCATAAGTCTAGCTTCTGGTGCCAATTCCCCATCCCCTTTGTCACCACGAGGTATTGTAGGTTAAACTAAGCCGCTTCATCTTCACCTGATGCATTAGGACCTGGCCCTCAATTTCCCCAAAGAACCCAGAAAGTGACATACAAGTCAGCTCTGTATTGTCAAAGGGAACCACAGACTCATAAGTCTAGCTTCTGATGCCAATTATCCATCCCCTTTGTCACCACGAGGTATTGTAGGTTAGACTAAGCCGCTTCATCTTCATCTGAGGCATTAGGACCTGACCCTCAATTTCCACAAGGTGCCCAGATAGTGACATACAAGTCAGCTCTGTATTGTCAAAGGGAACCACAGACTCATAAGTCTAGCTTCTGGTGCCAATTCCCCATCCCCTTTGTCACCACGAGGTATTGTAGGTTAGACAAAGCCGCTTCATCTTCACCTGATGCATTAGGACCTGGCCCTCAATTTCCACAAGGTGCCCAGATAGTGGCAGACAAGTCCACTCTGTATTGCCAAAGGGACCTGTAAATCTAGCTTCTGATGTCAACTCTCTCTCTCTCTCTCTCTCTCTCTCTCTCTCTCTCTCTCTCTCTCTCTCTCTCTCTCTCTCTCTCTCCCAACACTTTATTCCCAACACTTTATCACCACGAGACATTGTAACCTATATAATTTTGACCCCCTTGAACCCCACTTTTATATAGTAAAACTGGGGTTTCCGGGGGTAAAATATAGATCGTGGGTACTCGTACGAGTGTCCACAATCTATATTTAGCAGAAATAAGAAAAATATCACAATTTTTCATCTGAACATTTTCAATTTTTCGGCGATAAATGTGTCAATGTATTTGTATAGGCGTGTTTTCGTAATGAAGTTAGACTGAGCCCGTCCATCTCCATCTAGTGCACTATGATCTTACCCTTAATGTCCAAAAGGTTCCCATATAGTGGCATACAATTCATTGAGGATCTTACATTGGTGTTCAGGTATTATTGAATTTATTAAACGAGTTGAGGAAAAGGGATAAAATGCGAGGCTTTCCCGAGCATTTTATCCCTTTTCCTCAACGAGGAAGCCTCGTGATGCCGGACAGTGTTCCTCGGGACGGGTTTTTCCATCCACCCCTCACACCCATATAAGATTCTTATACTGTCCCACTCCCGATTGTGAAAATATAGGATCTTACATGAGTGTTTATGAATTATTGAATTTATTAAACAAGTTGAGGAAAAGGGATAAAATGCGAGGCTTTGCCGAGCATTTTATCCCTTTTCTTTAACGGGTTAAATTAATGACGTTATAAAGGATCTTATATGAGTTTTCATGTATTATTGAATTTATTAAACGAGTTGAGGAAAAGGGATAAAATGCGAGGCTTTGCCGAGCATTTTATCCCTTTTCTTCAACGAGTTTAATAAATACAATAATATATGAACACGAATGCAAGATTCTATTTATCATATGACATTTAAAACATTAGTAAATACGACGTCATTAAGGACGTCGTACATGTAACGTTATGGAGCGCATATAACTAATTTGCATATTTAATCCACTAGTGGATTATCGAAAATATTACATGGCGTTATTACACTGTCAGACGCGACGTCATATGATAAATATGTAGGAATTGCTTGCTACAATCTGTCCTTATGAAGAGAGATAATGACCTGAGAAAATAATTCATGATCAGTCTTCACCAACATCTGACGTTTACGTGACAATCGCCAAATCACCGCCCGCATCCAAAGAAATACAAAATCCAAAATTCTTGGAAAACTTAACAAGATACCTGGCTATACTGATATATATTTTTAATCTCCCCTGAGCCAAAGGCTCCTTGGGAGCTTAAAGGATGGTAGGCCTCCGTCGTCCGTCCGTCCGTCCGTCGTCCATCCGTCATCCGTCCGTCGTCTGTCTGTCCGCCGACCATTTTCCAACGCCTTCTGAAACCATTACGCGAATTCCAATTAAATTTCATATGCATGCTCCAGGCGATGGGGGAACGAAAGTTTGCAAGTGTAGTTTAGGTCACATGATGGTCGCAATGCCCAAATATGTTAAAAACCTTTAAAAATTCTTCTTCTCCAGAACCACTGGACCGATTGTCTTAAAACTTGGTAAGTGGTATCGAGTGACTGAGTACTACTACATTTGCAAATATGATATCCCTAGATTGACCCTAACCTATTTTCTACAAAGACCAAATTTGGTTGCTTCGGCTTTTCAATTGGAAAGGGTAGAACAATGCATTTTTCGAAAAATATTGTAGTCTGTGACATGAGAATAGGTAAACAATGAATGTCTATAAATGCTTAAGGTCAAGGTCATTCAGTGACCTTGGCTCAAGGCGATTTGAATTATAGGTTCACAGATTTTCTCTGAAACCACTGGGACAATTTCAGTTAAATTTTATAAGCAGCCTTAAAACACAGAGTGAACGAAATTTGTTCAAATGGTTCAGGTCACATGACCAAGATGGCCGCCATGCCTAAATATAAACCTAAAGCATCGAGTGACTGAGTACTACCATGTTTGCAAATATGATGACCCTAGTTTGACATTGACCTATTTTCTGCAAAGGAAAAATGTGGTTGCTAAGGCTTTTCAATTGGAAAAGTATAAAACAAAGTATTTTTCGAAAAATATTGTGGTTTGTGACATGAGAATAGGGAAACAATGAATGTCTATGAATGCATAAGGTCAAGGTCATTCAGTGACCTTGGCTCAAGGCCACTTGAATTATAGATCCATAGATTTTCTCTGAAACCAATGGGCCAATTTCAGTTAAATTTTATAAGCAGCCTTAAAACACTGAGTGAACGAAAATTTGTTCGAATGGTTCAGGTCACATGACCAAGATGGCCGCCATGCCCAAATATGTTAAAACTTGAAACTTGGTGTGCAGCATAAGGTGACTGAGTACTATCAAGTTTGCAAATATGATGGCCCTAAGTTGACACTGATCAATTTTCTGCCAAGTTCAAATTTAGTTCATTAACCTTTTCAACCGTAAAAGGGTCAAACAATGTGTTTTTCGGAAAATATTGTGGTCTATGACATGAGAATAGGTAAAAAAATTAACGCCTATGAATGCTAAAAGTCAAGGTCATTCAGTGACCTTGGTTCAAGATCACTTGAATTATAGGTCCATTTACATTTCAAAAATGGATTCTCCCTGAAACCACTGGGCCAATTTCAATTAAATCTTATGTGCAGCCTTAACACACTAAGGGATCAAAAACGTGTTCGAATGGTCTAGATGGCCGCCATGCCTAAATATGGTTACCTTAAAAAATCTTCTTCTCCAGAAACACTCGGCCGATTGTCTTGAATCTTGGTTTATCATATGACGTCGCGTCTGAGAATGTAATAACGCCATGTATTATTTTCAATAATCCACTAGTGGATTAAATATGCAAATTAGCTAGATACGTCCCATAACGTTACATGTACGACGTCCTTAACGACGTCGCGTTTACTTATGGCGGAATATTGACATTTTTGTAAACAATCGTGAATAAAATGCGTTTTAAATGTCATATGATAAATAGAATCTTGCATTCGTGCTCGTGTATTATTGAATTTATTAAACTCGTTGAGAAAAAGGGATAAAATGCTCGGCAAAGCCTCGCATTTTATCCCTTTTCCTCAGCTCGTTTAATAAATTCAATAATACATGAACACTCATGTAAGATCCTCTATATGTAGCACTAGGTGACTGCGACCACCAAATTTGCAAATATGATGGCCCTAATTTGGCCTTGACCTATTCCCCGCCAAGGTCAAATTTGGCTCCTTAGGCTTTTCAGTGGGAACAGGGTAAAACATTGCATTTTTGGGAAACTATTGTGGTCGATGTCTTGAGAATTGGTAAAAAATGAATGTCTATGAATGCTAAAGGTCAAGGTCAATCAGTGATCTTGGCTCAAGGTCACTTGAATTATAGGTCCATTGACATTTCAAAATACATTTTCTCTGAAGCCACTTGGCCAGTTTCATTATACCCCCGGCATATTAAGTATGCTATGAAGGTATATAGTTTTCGTCCTGTCATTCATCCGTTTGTGTGTTAAAGCTTTGCGTCAAAGACTCTAAGAGATTGTATCTTCTGAATCATTTGATAGATTTAGTTGATACTTGCACTGAAGTTACATACTGGTCTAATAATTTTATTGATGCATGTCCCTACCCCCTTCCCCCCACAGTGACCTTGAGGTCAAGGTCACAAACTTAGAAATTTTAATTTGGTTTTATGACAAAGTTAATAGATGCCTGTATGTCTGTATGTTCTAAACTCTAAGACAAATTCAGTTGATACTTGCATTACTGTTGCATACCAGTCCAGAGATTTCGTGATGGGTATCCCTTCCCCCATCCATGGTGACTTTGACCTCAAGGTCACCGACCTAGAAATTTTACATTTGGTTAAAGTCTTATGACAAAGTTTATAGATGCTTGTATGTTCTAAACTCTAAGATAAATTCAACTGATACTTGCATTGATGTTGCATACCAGTCCACAGATTTCATTGATGCATATCCCACCCTGCTGGTTAAGTTACGGTGATGCCTCACCCCTTCAGTAGATTTGATACCCTCACTCCCTGGGTCCATTTAGAAATTTTATGTTTGGTTTAGCTTTTACAAGCAAGTTTATAGCTTCATGACTTCTTCATTCATATTACATTAACTTTCGAAAGCCGGGGATCCACTGGCCGCTTGCTCTAGTTTAAATTTAATATGCAGCCTTATAGTCCGGTCAAACTGTGTGGGGACCAAGACAAAATTGCAACACAAATGTCTTTTTTAGTTTTGACCACCTCTGATATATGTTAATAACATATAAAAAGTAGGACGGAATCGGAGAATATGAAATTTGATTTTTTCCTTCATTTATATTTATGGATGCTTTTATCACTGTGAAACTATTATAACTGGAGTTTTAAGCTTGTATAGCTTACAATTTAGTTATTAAATGGATTATATTGCATATATGTTGATAATAAAACTTTCATGTCATGTTCCATCTATTAAGTCTATGTTTAGTATGAAAAGGAATGTGTTACAAGCCAATGCTTTTAAATATTCGTGTTGGTTTACCCCACCCACTAACGCAATTTTGATTTTGCTTCTTTAGTGTCAGCGTTTTCACTGTGAAGAGATTATTATAGGTTCTTAAAACCAATTTCTCTCTCTCAGTATAAACCTATTTTATTGCAACCAATACATATATATGTGTACAATGGGGTTGGGTCACAAGTTCTCTCAACATTAGTTACGACCCTTCCCCTACAAATGACATCAATAAATTATAGTCACGTGAAAATGATATGAACGAATAAATAAATGAATAAATAAATAAATAAATAGTGTGTGCCTTCTCAGTTGAGCATGGAGTAATTGGGATCTACTAAAATACTAATCAGAAAATTGTTTTGTGCTATTAATGTAACTCCTGACAGCTCTAAAAGTTGTAGTATAACTTTCGAGGGATGTGCGATCATCTACAAATACAATCAGGTTGATACTCAAAGTGTGAAACTCACCCGTTTTATGGAGAAATCTCAACCGTTCATTTTCATATTTAGAGCATCGAAGGAAATAGTGCTCTGCGTTTTCTCATCCTTGATTACAGGTACAAAGTGGATTCACTGTTAAATGGTTAATATACAAATCATTTTATAAGTTACTACAATTGTTTCTAAATCTAAAATGCATAAACAGACAAATATCTGTCACCATTGATATAGTGAGGCGGTACTCTTTGAACATCTAGATGTTTTTATTTTATGATATTTAAAATAATTTAAGGAGGGGCTGTTGCGTAAGTTTTCGTCCAGAGAATTCCACAACGTTATTCCTGACGGAATACAAGATTTCCTAAATAGTTGTATGACAAATCGGTTGAGTAATATTATTTTGATTTCTCAGACGATAATTGGTGGTTTCCCTTATAACAGGAGGGATTAAATCAGTGTAGCTTGGAACTAATGCATTCGTTGATCTGTACATGAAATTCATTTTTTGTTGTTTCTGTCTATCTGCTAACGATGGCCAGCAACATTCCCTGTACAAATTATCCAAAGAAACCGATCTCGTGAGACCAGTTACTATTCTAGCAGTCTCATTTTGAAGCTTTTCGAGAGCATTTGAGTCTTGGAGAGAACATCCATCCCAGACGACTGAAGAATACTCAAGAATAGGTAGTACATATGAAAGACATATCTGGTTTAGTGCAACTCAAGTGAGCGTAAATTTTAATTTTCTCATTATACCTACAATCTTTGCAACACCTGTTAATATGTTTTGAATGCGCTCATCCCACTGTCCGTTTTTACTTAAAGTCAATCCAAGGTGTTTATGAAATTCTAATTTCCGAGGCTTTTTCGATATTTGCATTAAAATTATTAAAGAAATTACTATCTGCTGTGGTTGGACTTTAAAATAAACCTATCAATAAGCTATCTTGATTGACATCTTGATTAACATCAACTTCTGTCCAAATTGACTCTTCACTTAGGTCTACGTCAGTGCCTGAGGCTAGAACTTATATACAAGAGCAATCCACCTCCATACATAATCCTGTCTTTCCTGTACAGGTCACTAAAATAATTTGAAATAGTAAGTAGTTCAGAGGATACGTTGGCGTCGAGATGCGTCTCAGATAGGCAATTTTGTTTCGTATTCTCCTAATATTTAGATGAAGGATAGATAACCAGTGCTCATTGTCTGGACCTGGATTGCTGTCAACATCTCCAGCTTCTAATAGTAGAAGGAACAAACTAGCGAAATGTGGTCATTACATAACGAAGATTCAAACAGCTGCAGACACACGTAACTGGCGTATTTAGCTATAAATAAAAGCTTTGTCAGAAGCATCCACCAAAATCTCAGTAACCTATATCTAATCATGAAGGTCTGATAGCTGCCAATAGTGTAACAATGAAATAGGACTATGGAGACATATGCATATGCAGCTGCAGAAAACTCGGGTTGGGCAGTGAAAGGTGACAAATTGCTGGCGGTACATACAGATAAACCACTAGCACCTTAGAGTCTGCTCAAGGTCGTCAGGTGTAAATGTAAGGCCGATTGCAAAGCTCTTGTCTCAAGCGTGGCCTTACATGCTCCCAAATGTGTGGAGTATGCAAGTGAACTAGCTGTCTAAATTACATTCAGATGGACAATGCAGATGACACTGAAGACTGTGATTAGAATCAAGCTTCAGCAGAACAGTGTATTGGAGGAAAAGATGTACACGTCTGTATTGTGATTTGACGTAAAAGGTCTAGTAATATGAACATTCATGTAGCAAAACCAACAATGTGGTATGTGCACCCACTAAAGCATGACATCTCTGTGCCTACATCCAATCCTTTGACATTTGTATGTATATTTGTAGTACAGATGTATGTATATGTCATAAAATTTTGAATAAATAAATAAATGACATCTCCCTAGGCATCTGGCCAGTCTTATCACCGTCTTGGATGTGCACTAAATGGGCAGCTGAGGATCCTAGCTTACTTCAAGTGTACACTGATTTTGTCTGATTTAAGGTTTAACATCCCCGTCAATACTGTACATTGTAAATGTCATTTTGGAGACGTTGCTTCCGATTTTGTGGGACTTTTACCCGACATTGAGATGAATTGACATCTCAAGCCCTGCCGCCCAATGAAACTAGGGTTTATAAGCATGGACTCGCACTGCTTTGCCTGGTCAGGCTTAGATACTCTAAACAGTTTACCAGTACTCGTTTGCAGGTCGGTTTCAGCTCTGCGTGGAAGCATCATGCAGCCCATATATTTCTTCAAGCCCCGATGAGCGGGGGCCATCAAGTGTACACGGAAGGCTGTTGAGACCAGATGGATGACCAGGCTTAGATTAGTCTGATTAGCTTATGATTGCAAGATGTTAAACCCACCACTGGGTTATATGTATGTGAATTATACACATAAGTATAAGGATAAGAACCTTGAGATTATCATTTTGGTGATCTAATTATGTTTTCAGTCCAATTTTAGTGTTATATGATTTCAGTGTGTGTGAATTCGGGTTTAACGTCGCTTTCAACAATTTTTCAGACATATCACGACGGTGTCTGGTTGCGACAGGGAGCTCAATGCTCACTTTTATAGTCCTGCCTCACTGAAGTATCATGTCCCAGACATATTACATGATACCACACCCAGTCACATTATCCTGACACTGGGTCGACCAGTCCTAGCTCTACCCCGTAAATCTGAGTGCCAAGCGAGGAGCAGCTAGAACCATTTTTAACGACTTTGGTATGTCGCGGCCCGGGATCGAACCCGTGACCTCCCGTTCCCGGGAGCGGACACTCTACCAACTGAGCTATCGGGGCCGGTATATATGATTTCAGCGAGTAAAGAAACATTGATCATGACATTTCGTTTTTGTTGTACCTTGGAATTTCAAAACATTTGCTACTATTTGTATCAGTAGAGAAATGTATTCTGTGTTGTTTCTTGGTGTTTTTATCCTTTAAGTTTCAATGCAGTAGTCTTGCTGGTTTGTGGTATGCATTTGATAAGTAACATCATCTTTAGTCGATATAAATTGTTTAGAGTTCAGTCACAAGGGCAAAAAAGTGGGTGGGGTAATTTTACCCCTGTTTTATCCATATAGGTCATCATGTAATTGATAAAAAAACTTGTTTAACCATTTTACATGAAAAAGTTTCCATTCTGGTGTAGATAGATTAGATTTGAAGAAATAAAACTCAACGATACCTTGTCAGATAGCAAAATATTGAATTTAAACACTAAATTGCTTGCCAAACCTAGGTGCTTTCAAAATGCTAAGAAAAACAAATTTCATATCGTCCCATTCCGTCCTACTTTTGATATGTCTTTAAGGGAAGGTACTCCAGTACAAAAATGCTAAAAACATTTGTGTTGCAATTTTGCTTGGGTCTAGGCCAAATATCGCTAGTTTGCCTGGACTATTAGGAATTTAAAGAAACGACAATTTGTTCGAATGGATCAGTTCGCATTACCAAGGGGGGCGCCATGCCCAAAAATGGTGTACACTTTAAAACTCTTCTTCTCCAGAATCACTGGGCTGATTGTCTTGAAACTTGGTATGTATCATTGAGTGACTGAGTACTACAAAATTTGCAAATATGATGGCCCTAGGCTGACCTTGGCCTATTTTACGCCAAGGTCAAATTTGATTTCTTAACTTTTCAATGGCAAAAGGGTATAACAATATATATTTTTTTAAATATTGTGGTCTCTTGCATGAGAATAGGTAAAAATGAATGTCTATGAAAGCTAAATGTCAAGGTCATTCAGTGACCTAGGCACAAGGTCACTTGGATTACAGGTCCAATGACATTTCAAAAAACATTTTCACTGAAATCACTGAGCCAATTTCAGTTAAATTTTATATGCAGGAAGGGAACGAAAATTTGTTTGAATGGTCCAGGTCACATGACCAAGATGGCATGCCCGAATATGGTAAAAAACTTAAAAAATCGTCTTCTCCAGGTTGACAATGACCTGTTTTCTTCCAAGGTCAAATTAGATTCTTTCGCTTTTCAATAGGAAAAGGGTAAAACAATGCATTTTTCGGAAAATATTGTGGTCTATGACATGAGAATGGGTACAAAATTAATGTCTATGAATGCTTAAGGGGTCATTCTGTGACCTTGGCTCAAGGTCATGTGAATTGCAGGTCCATTGACATTTCAAAATACATTTTCTCTGAAGCCACTGGGCCAATAGCATTAAAATTTTATATGCAACCTATGGACAGTGAGGGAACAAATTTGTTTGAATGGTCTAGGTCAATGACCAAGATGTCCACACTGCCCAAATATGTTAAAATCCTTAAACAAATCTTCTTCTCCAGAACCAGTGGGTCTATTCCGCCCCGCCCATTGGGGCTTGAAGAAATAGATGGGCTGCATGATGCTTCCATGAAGAGCTGAAACCGACCGCACACGTGTACTAGTAAACCTAAAATGAATCTAAGCCTGCCCTATTGGTTTCATAGGGCGGCAGTGCTTGAGATGTCATTTCATCTCGTTGTCGGATAAAAGTCCTACAAAATTTGAAGTAGCGTCTCCGACATTACCTGTACAGTGTTGACGGAGACCTTAAACCTCAAATCAAATAAACAAATCAAACAAACCAGTGGGCCGTTTGTCTTGAAGCTTGGTATGTAGCACTTGGTAACTGAGGACGAAATTTGCAAATAAATGATGACGCTAGTTTGACCTTGACATGTTATACGCCAAGGTCAAATTTGGTTTCTTAGGGTTTTCAATGGCAAAATGGTAAAACAATGCTTTGTTGGTTTGTTTTGTTTGTTTGATTTGAGGTTTCACGTCCCCGTCAACACTGTATAGGTCATTTTGGAGACGTTGCTTCCAATTTTGCGGGACTTTTATCCGACATTGGATTAAAATGACATCTCAAGCCCTCAGTGAAACCAATAGGGTTTATCGGCATGGACGGTCCGACTCTTGCCTGGGATCCTCTGAGCGGTTTACCAGTACGCGTGTGCTGTCAGATTCAGCTCTGCGTGGAAGCATCATGCAGCCCATCTATTTCTCCAAGGCCCGATGGGCGGGGGCGGCCGTAAAACAATGCATTTTTCTGAATATATTGTGGTCTATGGCATGAGAATGGGTAAAATATGAATATCTATGAATGCTAAAGGTCAAGGTCATTCAGTGTCTTTGGCTCAAGGTAACTTGAATTTCAGGTCCATTGACATTTCAAAATACATTTTCTCTAAACCACTAGGCCAGTTTGATTTAAATTGTATACGCAACCTGAGGGCAGTAAGGGAACGTCAATTTATTCGAATGGTCCAGTTCACACGACTAAGATGGCCACTTTGCCCAAATAGTGTAAAAACCCGTAAAAAAACTTAACCCTTGTTCTGCTGAATATTCATATATGCCACTCCCAATACCGATTATCAACCAATCAGATTATTTGATGCAAATTATTGAAACAAATTCACAATCTGACTGGCAAACAATGTATATCCTGATCAGATGGCTTCGTCAGAAGCCATCTGATCTGGATCTACATTGTTTCAAAGATAAGGCATATCCGGGATTAGCAGGACAAGGGTTAAAAATCCATCATCTCCAGAACCACTGGGTCGAATGTCTTGAAACTTTATGTAGCATCGGATGACTGAGTACTACCAAATTTGCAAATTTGATTACCCTAATTTGACCTTGACCGATTTTACGCCAGGGTCATCTGGTTCCTTAGGCTTTTAATAATAATAATAATAATAATAATAATAATAATAATAATAATAATAATAACAACAATAATAATAATCGACCTTATTTATGGAGGGTAACACTTTTAGTACTAGTACTAATCGTCCAGTTGGCCCTCTTTTCCTGGGTAGGAACCAGTACTAAACAATGTGGATAAAGTCTCTTCGGAAATTATTGTGGTCTGTGACATGAGAATAGGTACACAATGCTTGTCTATGAATGGTCAAGGTCATTCAGTGACCTTTGCCGAAGGTCACGTGGATTTCAGGTCTATTGTCATTTCAAAATACATTTTCTCTGAAACTACTGGGTCAGTTATGCCCCCCACCCCCGCCACCGAGGGGGACATATTTTTTTTGGTGCGGATCCTGTCGGTGTCGGCGTGGGCGTATGCGTCGGCGTGACACTTTCCTGTGTGCAAGATATCTCGTGAACTAGTGGGTGGAATTTATTCAATTTTGCATGGATATAACATTTGGACAGGATGAAGAAGCGATTAGTTTTTGGTGACCTTGACATTATTTTCAAGGTCACAGCCGTTCTAAATATGTCAAACCTAGGCCAAATTTAGGTTGTGTACAGTATATCTCATGAACTACTGTGTGGATTTTAATCAAATTTGCACGGATATAACATTGACACAGGATGAAGACCTGATTATGTTTTGGTGACCTTGATCTTACATATATTTTCAAGGTCACAGCCGTGCTAAGTCGGTCATATTTAGGCCAAATTTAGGTTGTGTGCGGTAGATCTCATGAACTACTGTGTGAATTTAAATCAAATTTGCACGGATATAACATTGGGACAGGATGAAGAACTGATTAAGTTTTGGTGACCTTGACCTTATTGTCAAGGTCCCAGCCATGCTTAATAGGTCAAATTTAGACCAAATTAAGGTTGTGTGAACTACTACTGCTAAATAGGTCAAATATATGCCAAGTTTAGGTTGTGTGCAGTATATCTGGATTTAAGTCAAATTTGCATGGATATAACATTTGTACAGGATGAAGAACTGAATAGGTTTTGGTGACCTTGACCTTATTTTCAAGGACACAGCCATGCGAAATAGATCAAATATAGGCCAAATTTAGGTTGTGTGAACTATTTGGTTGATTTTAATCAAATTTGTATGGATATAAAATTTGGTCAGGATGAAGAACTGATTAGGTTTTCATCGACTTGATATTATTTCCAAGGTCATAGTGATGCTGTTAAATTAAGCATGTTTTGATAGGGAGTTGTGGTGGGGGACATCTGTTTTCTCTGAAAACAAGTCTAGTTTCATTTAAATTTTACGTTCAGCCTTAGGACACCGAGGGAACGAAAATACGTTCGAATGGTCCAGGTCATATGACCAAGATGGCTGTCACGTCCAAATATGGTAAAAACTTGCCCATCGGGGCTTGAAGAAACAGATGGGATGCATGATGCTTCCACGCAGAGCTGAAACCGACCCGTACACGCGTACTGGTAAACCGCTTAGGGGATCTAAGCCTGCCCAGGCAATGCGGTGCGAGTCGGACCGTCCATGCTTAAAAATCCTATTGGTTTCATTGGGCGGCAGGGCTTGAGATGTAATTTTAACACAATGTCGGGTAAAAGTCCCGCAAAATTGGAAGCATCGTCTCCAAAATGACCTATACAGTGTTGATGGGGACGTTAACCCTCAACTCAAACTGGTAACAACTTAAAAATTCTTCTTCTTCAGATCCACTCCGCCGATTGTGTATTGAAACTTGACTTATTGGGTGACTGAATACCACCAAGTTTGCTGAAAAAATTACACTAGCTGACCTTGACCTATTTTACAGCAAGGTCAATTTGGTTTCTTAGGGTTTTGAATGGGAAAATGGTAAAAC
The DNA here is from genome assembly GCA_963580285.1 of Lucinisca nassula. Classification (NCBI taxonomy): domain Eukaryota; kingdom Metazoa; phylum Mollusca; class Bivalvia; order Lucinida; family Lucinidae; genus Lucinisca; species Lucinisca nassula. Next base: position 18,926,241 of record OY757027.1, on the reverse strand, counting down.
AATGCATTTTTTTGAAAACTATTGTGCTAACTGATATGAGAGTAGGTGCAATACGAATGTCAAACGTCAAAATCATACGATGGCCTTTGCATTACGAAAACACGCCTATACAAATACATTGTAATCTTTATCGCCGAATAAATGAAAAGTTTAAGATGAAAAAAATGCGATATTTTTCTTATTTCTGCTCAAAATATAGATCGTGGGTACTCGTTAGAACCGCCTCATCGAGGCGGTTCTAACGAGTACCCACAATCTATATTTTAGAGCAGAAATAAGAAAAATAACGTTTGCCCCTGTAAACTCCAGTTTTACTATATAAAAGTTGGGTTTGAGGGAGGGTCAAAATTAGATAGGCGTGTTTTCGTGATGGCCCTAAGTCACTTAAAATGATATTTTCTTTAAAAATGTAGAGCCAATTTCAGTTTTATATGCAGCTTCCTGACAACTGCAAATCGAAAATTTATTCGAATGGTTCAGGTCACATGACAAAGATGGCCGGCATACTTAATATGGTAAAACCCCTAAAAACTTCTTTTCCAGAACCACTTGGCCAAATGCCTTGAAATTTAGTATGTAGTTTTATGTAAATGTAAATTTGTTCCATTGATGACCCTAGGTCGACCTTGACCTATCTTTTGACACGGTCAAATTTGGTCCCGCTGACTGACGTCAAAATGTATTGTTCGAAAATTGTTGTGACTATGAAATGAGAGGTACATATACTGTATGAATGTCTATGAGTGCAATTATATGTGAAGGTCGTTAGCAATATCAACTTTTTAACTTAAATTTTATATACAGCTGCCTTGGCAATGGCTGAAAATGTGTTCAAATGGTCCAGATTACACATCACTTGAACCCCCCCCCCCCTTAAACCCCACTTAAAATAGAGAAAACTGGGGTTAACGGGGGTTACCATAATTTTAATTATTTTTGCTCCAAGATATAGATTGTGGGTACTCGTTAGAACCGCCTCAGTGAGGCGGTTCTAACGAGCACCCACAATCTATGTTAGCAGTTAAAATAAGAAAAATATCATCGGAAAAGTAGCAGGTGTGAAAATATGCACTTTTTTCGCACGGGTGTGTTACCGTAATGCTGACCAAAATGGCTGCCATTGCCATATATATAATTCCAGAAGCTCTGGGCTGATTTCTTGAAACTTTGTATACAGCATCAGGTAACTGAGTACTACAGTACTTTATAAATGAGGACCCCAGGTTATAATGACCTTCACCTATTTATCAGTTTAAAAGATCATAGTCACTCAGATGAGGGGAAAAAGGGACCAAATAATACACAGGGCTCAGGGGAGCGATCAGAACCTCATGTTTTTTTTGTTTGTTTTTTTTTTGTTGTTTTTTTTTTTTGGAGTGGGGGAGGGCTTTGGTTTTACAGCACGTTCAAGATCATTTCACTTATACCGAACCGATCGTTAATCAGAGGTGGGGAAAACCCGAATACCCGATGAAAAACTACCAGGCCTTCCGTTGCAGAACTTGGCGCCTCACATGTGGCCCGAGCAAGGTTCGAACCACACCGGGGAGAGACCTAATGATTACGAGTCAGCTCGCTTAGGCCTAAGAAAAAGCCGTGCTTCCGCTAACCCGACCCGCCACTCCTTCAGAACCCCCGACTCTACTTTTTTATCAATAAATGAACAAAATTAAGATTTAAAACACCGACCCTACCGTTTTTAATTTCCGACCCCACCCAGTGTCGTCTTTGCATTTTCACATAGTAATTTCGGGTTTTAAGTACATTTTTGTAGTTTTTGGCATTTGGTACCTTCCAAAATTAAGAGTTGACTTTTTTGAGCATCTAAAATGAATTATGATATACAGTGTAAGTCTCAACATGACAATTTTATTAACAAAACACATGTTCAAAAACAAAAATACATAAAAAATATAGGCCTGACCATGACTTTTTCGGGAGAAAAAATGAAATATTAAAAAAAGTGTCTCCTACCTACCGACCAAATTTTTTTTCAGCATGTAAGCGGCAACACAGCTTTTTTTGGAAAATGTCTATAGTAAAGCATCAAGGTTTGCAAGACGCTTCTCAGCCACGCAATCAAGCGTTTGCTTCAGGTGGATCAATAGATTGGTTCCCTCGTCGTTATCTCCGCAAGATGGCTACTTCTTCTTTGGTAGAGTGCTATATCATTAGTAGGGACCAGCTGCGTAAATGTGTTAATAAATAAAACGGGTTTCCCATTGGACTGTAAATAACCCATTAATGCCAAGCGCTTCACTGTCAGTCGGAAGAATTGTCGTCTGCTCGCTGCATGTATTTGGACAAAAGCAGCAAAACCCCTGACCAAACTGTGCATATGCGCAGGCTGATTTCTGTCTCTACTTTTCGGATTTCTGTCTCTACTTTTCGCAAAATTAGTTCAATATTTCTTTGTGCTTTTTATGGAACGCTAGGCAAATGGGGGTAGTCATTTCCAAAAACGTTTTGGGGTTAATAACCTGAAAAATATTAGATCAGTGCATACGTTGAATTTATCCATGTGCAAGGTTTCGCAAGGGTGAATGCAACTTCTTTTCTACTGCTATAGCACTGAGTAGATCGATATGTATTTGTTAAAACTGCCTCGTCGAGGCGATTCTAACGAGTATCCATATTATCTAAATCTATGTTTGGTCTGAAAAGAAGGAATATTTTAGCAACAGTATTTTATGGCCCTGATTGATTGATTGATTATATGATTGATTGATTTGAGGTTTAGCGTTCCCGTCAACACTATAAAGGTCATTTTGGAGACGTTGCTTCCAATTTGCGGGACTTTTATATTCATCTCAATCCCTGCCGTCCAATGAAACCAATAGAGTTTATTAGCATGGATGGGCCGACTCGCACCGCTTTGCCTGGGCAGGCTTAGATCCTCTAAGCTGTTTACCAGTACTCGTGTGCGGGTCGGTTTCAACTCTTTTATGGCCCTGAAAAATCACATTAGTTTGCAAGACTTTCTAACGTAAGAACACACAGAGAAACTAATAAGGACTGAACTAACCGCTTTTATATAGCTAGGTACATTTCCATGTAGAGTTCTGTCTACATAATTGTTTAAGATGTATTGGGTTGATTTGCAGGATTGTTTGCGTAACAGTAACAGCTTAGTTGGGGAAATATTAAGTCAAAGCACCGTGAGTACTGGTGGGTCGATCGTCTCTGAGTGTAGGTTGGGAAAATATATCCTGAACTGAGAATTGATCTGTTCGTTGAACCATTAAATTCGTGTATTTTAAGCAAGCAGAGTAGGAGTAAAGTCCGCGTTATGTGGCGTCTGATCAGGTATACACTATTTACCAAAGCCCCCCTGCACGAGCACAGCCCAGAATTTACTTTTTACATTGCACCTCATAGGTCATATAAACAACCATTCCCTCGATTTTGTTAACTGTTGCAACAATAAACAGCAGGCGTGAAGTTTCTGTATTAGAGAATGCCTCGTACACGAGCCAAGTCCAGATTTTCTTTGTGTCGATTGATAAGTCAATACCCCGTACATGAGTCCAGTCTAGATTTTACGTTTTACACAGCCCTCTGATGGCACAGGGAGAAGACTAAACACTGCTGCCTGGGTTTTGTTCATAGCCAGCAATAGTCACGCGGACAAAAACAACCAACAGAAACACTGCTTTATAACGTAGATTGTGGGTACTCGTTAAATCGCTTCATTATAAGAAAAGTATTCAGTGAAAAAAAAAATAAATGACGTTCTTGGTGTTGTACTGGAAACATGTTCCTTCAAGACATTACGCAAACACGCCTATACAAATACATTGCCACTTTTATCGCCGAAAAAATGAAGATTTTAAGATGAAAAATTGTGATATTTTTCTTATTTCTGCTCAAAATATAGATTGTGGGCACTCGTTAGAACCGCCTCAAATATAGACTGTGGCCACTCGTGCAAACCCCCTCATCGAGGCAGTTCTAACGGGTACCCACAATCTATATTTTAGAGCAGATATAAGAAAAATAAGGTATACCCCTGAAACCCCAGTTTTACTATATAAAAGTGGGGTTCAAGGGGGTTAAAATTATATAGGCGTGTTTTCGTGATGTTTTCCAAATTATTAACGTATCATTTGTTAATGTGTTTATTCCCCTTCTGTATACACATATATCCAATCATCTCAACAGATTTATAATATTTCATTGATAATGCTTAGCCTCATATGCAAGACAATATGCACTGATATGTGCTTGAAAAGTTATTACAGGTACATGTATAATGTATATCTCCTGTTTGAAATACCGAGGGAGGTACATGTAGAACAATCCGATAACGGATCCCCCCCCCCACCCCCCCCCCCCCCGATGCTTATTAATACCACATTTCAAATAGGAGAAATGAATAATCTCTATATTACATGCACTTCGATAGACTTTAAGGACCAAATGGATCTTGAATTTTGGGTCTGAATTTCCGTTCAGTTGACTGTTTGCAGCTCATGTAAACGGTTCAATCAGCATAGTGTTACAGAAGCTGGGTGGAAGAAAAACTGGATGGCCGCCATATTGAAAGCGCTTTCTACAGTTTTGAACATAAACAGAGGAAACAAAGCGTTTCAGTGATAAAACACATGCTCATGTTTTTTTTTGTTTAAGAGTTGCATCCGATCCAAACGTCACTCATTCTGAACGTCTGTTGATGTCTTCCCAGACACCATTGCAATGACGTCATGAATGACGTCGACGAGACTGAAACTTTCCCGCATTTGAATATAACGGTTTTACTGCAAAAGCGGTATCTTGTACATAAAGTAGTTCCAGCTAAAGAGATTTATTTCTCTGGCTAAGAGGAAATATTTCTTCTCAGCAAAAAGGAAAATACCAAGATTATGTCTGGTAGAAATCATAGTATTTCTCTGTTACGCATGTAATATAACATTTTATCCAACTTCTCCTTTGCAAACAGTGTAGATCCATCGAATGCTTCTGCTGCTCAGGATCCACACTGCCATAGTTTCTCCTCTCTCGCATTTTCTCGCTCAGTCCCACCACTGCATCCCAGCTACTGAATAAAAGTGATTTTAGTGCAATGTTTTTAAACAAAGTAATTTGTTCATTCTACCTGTTAATGCAGGCCCGTACGCAGGAGTGACAACCCCCACCCACCCCTCCTAATTTGGAAAATCATCTCAAATTCATGCAGTATTTCACATTCTACAAATTACCCGGAATTCGCACCCTCCCGACATTTTATAGTCTGCACACGGACCTGAATCATGTTCTAAAATGAAAATGTTGCTGTATGTATGGCGAACAGTGCTGGTCCTGATCAGACGCGATGTACTGTCTATCCGATTTGGAGATATGCTGTATGTTTAAAAACGATACCACCTTTAAAAGTTTTGCTCTAAAATATTCCTAGGTTCTAAGATATGTTATAAGCAGAAGTGCGAAAAGTAACGTTATATTGTCTTTTTTTTTTTTTTTTTTTTTTTGGTCGGTTTAGCATACATATGTGCCAACGTCCATTTCTTTCTAACAATTTTATTAATAGTATTTTCCGAAAGTCGTCGCGTGAGAGCGCGGGCTATATTAAGATACTGTTTTTCTTTTCCTTTCATGACGGAGGCAGCCTGGCATGGCCTGACCTATTTCGTTTGACCCTTAAATGCCAGTATTTAAGCAAACAGTGTAGTCCTGAGCAGCCGGCTGAGCAGACGCCACATTCCGCGCCGCATTCTGTTCTGGGTATTCAGTGTTTGCGAAACCCAGCACACGATTCCTTACCAGACTCTATAGATAGCTCTGACTTACATGTAACATCGACAAAAATAGCGCGACGTTTTCTATTTATAATGATAATATTGGTTTCCCCAAATCAGATTGTCACGTGGGCAACAGCATTATTTTTTTATTTGACTTTTAGTAACTTTGGGTCTATTGTAAAACAATCGACCCAAAAACAGGTGTTGAATCTTTACATTTCTGATACAGGTTTAAAACTACATGTAGTGGCATGTTTTAGAATTCGTCTTCTTTTCCTTATTCTCGATCCTTGGAGGTCCGCTAGAACCGCCTCAGTGAAGCCATTCTAAACTTTCGTTTTAGTAGAGTTACAATACTAATCTTTATCTCTGCAATCCCCACTTTTTGTTATATAAATCATTGCCTTCTCTTCTACTTAACAGCAGTGCTCACTGCAAGGGTGTAAGTGTAATGTACGCACTATAACAAAAATGAAAAGTCCGTGAAATGAACACTCCCTCAAAACCACTTTATATAGAGAAAACTGGGGTTATAGGGGTACACATTATTTTCTTATTCCTGCTCCAAGACATAGGTTGTGTGTAAGAATCACCTAGCAGAGGTGGACCTAACGAGTGCCCACAACCAATGTTTGCAATATAAATGCATGTAAGAAAAAAATATCAAGGATTTTCATCTGAAAAGAAGCCATTTTGGAGATGTGAAAGAATGCACTGTGTCGCACGGGTGTATTATCGTAATGTTTTGAGGAATAATACCCCTTGCACACTCCACATTTTCTCTCAATAAAGTAATGTTTGCAGGGGTGTATATTGCTTTGACTTTGTAACGTGATGGGAATGTCAAGGAATAAGCTTTTTGTTTTTCAGAAAAATACAAGGTCTGCATAAAACCGATCAGAAAAAGTAGAATGCTGTAAAAATTCATTCCTTTATTATAAGCTGCATTTATTACGATGATTTACATATTAGGTGAAAGTAGATTCATGTAGGTATTTGGATTCTTATCCCTGTCGGTGTTGCAGAGTAATTTTCTATAAATAAACGAAGAGAAACCATCAGACAGCTTTACAATTATGTGATGTATATTCATTGACCTACAGTAGCGCTCGGACAAATCACGTGATCAACCATCAACTACAATCGTCCGTTTTTAAAATAGAAGTCTGTGTAGCTGTCTACTTCTTTGGGTAAATAAAACATGTAACTGTGTGTAAAACTTTAGGTAAAAACATGTAACTAAGACTTCTAACCCGAGACGCCGTTCTACGCTTTTGGTAAACATGAAACCAAATCTTCGGATTTGAGACGTCTGTATATATATAATGTAATAGACAAATGGAGATTGAAGCTGGATACATGTAGTATTCATTCAGCAATTGGCAGAAAAGGTTTGGGAATTCGTAGGCACTAATACTACTAATACATTGAGACTATTCAAACGCATAGGACAACTGACGTAAAATAAACATTTACATTAGTTTCGCCTAAGTCAGACTTTGAAACAGCTCTCAAACGATGCACAAAATATGTCAGCCTCGATAGCGCAGTGGTTAGCGCGTTCGACTCATGATCGAGAGGTTGTGCGTTCGAATCCGCCACCGGTATCGAGGTGTGTCCTTGGGCAAGACACGTAATGACACTGCCCCACTCCACCCAGGTGTAAATGTGTAGCAGTGGTGTAAAAGCCACTGCCTCTCTCTCACTCGCGCGCGTGAAAACAACCGGAATGAGTGTTCGAGAGCGATTCAATAAGTTTAAAGCTTTCATCGCAATCGAACTAAAATAAATTAGTATAAACTAAAATAAGTCATATAATGGACTGAATGGTACAGAGCAGTTAAGTTTCATTTGAAACACTTTCGAATACACGAATGTTTAAACGATTGAAATGTTTTCATGAGATTTAAGCCAGTTTTAGCATTTTATAATGTGCAGATATTCCTGTCATTTGCTTGTGTGTTTTTTTAGCTCACCAGAGCCGAAGGCTCCGGGGGAGCTTATAGGATAGGCAGTTGTCCGTCGTCGTCGTCTGTCCGTCGTATGTCGTCTGGCGTCAACACTTTCAAACGACATCTCCTCTGAAGCCACTGGGCCGATTGGGCCCAAATTTTATCTATAGCATCCTTGGGCTGGGGGATTGAAAGTTTGTGTTTTTTTTTATGAAAATCGGCTCAATAGTTTGGTTGCTATGGCAACTTGTAGTTTCCATAGACTTATAATGGGGAAAATTGAAAAATGTCATTTATTGCCAAGCCTCTGCAGATATTTTGACAAAACTTGCATAGAAATGTTCCATAGGCACTCTACTATCTGCCGTATGATTTTAGGCCTTCTGTTCATTTTTATTGGTTGCCATGGAAACCAAAATGCAAAAAATAGAAAAAAAAAATACTTAAAAAATCATCTCCTCAGAAACCATATGCTATAGGAGGCCGAAACTGTATGAAAATATTCACCATATTTACCTTTACAGGTTTTGTGTTTTTTATTAAATTTAGCCTTTTAGTGTTGTTGCTATGGCAACTTAGAGTTTCCATTGACTTATAATTGGGACAACTGAAAAATGACATTTACTGCCAAGTCATTGCAGATATTTTGACAAAACTTACATGGATATGTTCCTTGAGTAAACTTCTCTCAGCCATAATACTTTTATGTCAACCTGGGGGTCCCCTAGGTTGTGCTGGGACCATGCCCCGCCCCCTCCACTACATAAAATGCCTTATATCTCAGAAACCTTACAGATCCCAACCCCTAAACCATATATATTCTTGTTCCTTATGATAAGATGCATTAAGTGACACCAACCTGGGGGTCCCCCGGGATGTGCCGGGGACATGCCCTGCCCCCTCTATTTCATAAAATGCCATTTATCTCAGAAACCATTCAGATCCCCACCCCTAAACTATATATATTCTTGTTCCTTATGCTAAGATGCATTAAGTGACACCAACCTTGGGGTCCCCCCGGGATGTGCCGGGGAGATGCCCCGCCCCCTCCACTTCATAAAATGCCATTTATTTCAGAAACCATTGAGATCCCCACCCCTAAACCATATATATTCTTGTTCCTTATGATAAGACACATACCAACATTGGGGTCTCTCTGGGGTGCGCTGGGGCCATGCCCCACCCTTCCACTTCATAAATGCCATATATCTCAGAAACCATTCAGATCCCCACCCCTAAACTATATATATTCTTGTTTCTTATGATAAGACGCATTCAGTGACACCAATCTGAGGGTCCCCTAGGATGTGGCGGGGCCTATGCCCCACCCCCCTCCACTTCGTAAAAGGCTGAATATCTCAGAAACCGTTCAGATCCCCACCCCTAAACCATTTAAATTCTTGTTCCTTATGATAAGACGCATTCAGTGATACCAACCTTAGGGTCTCCCATGCCGCACGGGGGCTATGCCCGACCCCTCCACTTCATAAAAGGCCCAATATCTCAGAAACCGTTCAGATCCCCACCCCTAAACCATATAAGTTCTTGTTCCTTATGCTAAGATGCATTCAGTGGTATCAACCTAAGGATCTTCCAGGCCGCACCAGGGCTATGCCCCAACCTTCCACTTCATAAAAGGTGATATATCTCGGAAACCCTTCAGATCCCCACCCCAAAACCATGTATATTCTTGTTTCTTATGAAAAGACGCATTCAGTGACACCAATCTGGGGGTCCCCTAGGATGTGCCAGGGCTATGCCCCACCCCCTGCACTTAGTAAAAGCCCAATATCTCAGAAACGGTTCAGGTCCCCACCCCTAAAGCATATAAATTCTTGTTACTTATGATAAGACGCTTTCAGTGATACCAATCTAAGGGTCGGTCTCCCGGGCCGCACGGGGGCTGTGCCCCACAACTCCACTTCATAAAAGGTGATACGTCTCGGAAACCATTCAGATCCCCATCCCAAAACCATATATATTCTTGTTTCATATGATAAGACGCATTCATTGAAACCAACCTGGGGGTCCTCTGGGATGTGCCCGGGCCATGCCCAACCCCCTCCACTTCGTAAAAGGCTCAATATCTCAGAAACCATTCAGAACCCCCACCCCTAAACCATATATATTCTTTTTCCTTATGATGAGACACATTCAGTGATACCAACCTAGGGGTCTCTGGGGGTGTGCTGGGGCTATGCCCCACCCTTCCACTTCATAAAATGCAATATATCTCAGAAACTGTTCAGATCCCCACCCCTAAAATATGTGTATTTGTGTTCCCTATAATAAGACTCATTCACTCACATCAATGCGTCTATGTGCTAGGGCAACATGCTGATGCCATGGCCCACGCCTCTACTTCATAAAAGGCCATATATCTCAGACACCATTAAGATCCCCACCTCATAATCATATATATTCTTGTTTCTTATGATTAGACACATTCAGTCACACAAACTTGGTGGTCCACAGGGGCCATTCCTCTCCTCATCATTTCATAAGAGGGCCTCATATCTTGGAAACTGTTCATATCCCCACCCCTAAACAATATATTTTCTTGGTCCTTATTATAAGACACATTCAGTGACAACAATCTTGGCTTTCCTGGGGTCTGCCAGGGCTATGCTCCAACCCCTTCGCAGCTTAAAAGGCCTTATATCTCAGGAACAGTACACATCCCAACCCCGAAACCATATATATTCATGTGCCTTATGATAAGATGGATTCAGTGATACCATTCAGGGCTCTGTTGGGTCCATGTCTCATCCTTCCTCCTCATAAAAGGCCTAATATTTCAGATACAGAGTCCACATCGGTGCTCATTTTGAAATGGGGGTTTGTTTGGGAGACTTTATAAGCAATAAATTAAAACCTGAAACCATACATGGCTGCCAGTGGGCAGTGTCCGCCTGAGTTCTGGTGAGCATTGTGGCCCATGGGCCTCTTGTTTTTTTTTTTTTTTTCATAAATTACAGAAAAAAAATGTGGCTATTTTTTATATTAATCTTCGCGAGAATCCTATCCGCCATTATTATAACCACCCAGTTGAATCATTTTTCGTGGCAGATCTAGTTTTAGTAAGTACTTACATTACGTTAAATCTGGCCAAAAGATACTTTTGTGTAAAGACAAAATCTAGTCTATAACAATAAAATCCAATCAAAATACACCTTCGTATGTAATAAGTCATTCAGTTTAAAGAATTATCTAGAAGCAACTTCTAAAACATTTTTAAATTGTATATGACTGCACATCTCTCACCGAATCATGCTTTATTATTGATTTTGTAACAATTTGGTTATTATTGCTTAATAAGAGTACCAATAAGCTATTCTAAAAATGCTGTGTTTTTCTTTTAATTGCAGACAATTAAAATACTTTAGACAACAAATAGTTTCAATATTTTTTGTATTTATTTATTTGTTCTACAAATAAACTGCTGGTGAACTGATTATCTAATGTGTTTTAAAAATAATCCAAAACCCAAAGTTTAGAACAATTGCCAGCCCACGTATTGGATTCCTTTTTTGAAGGAAGCCAACTTGTTTAAGGCTTTATCCACTAGGCCATGGAGTCCTGCTACACTTGATATGAGCCGGCGCATGTCAAAACCTACAATAAGACCGGCGCGACAAGCAAAGACATAAATCAACCTGGGCACCCATCCATTTTGACAAGACCTTTTGCTAATGTCTCTCTGCATAGATATTAGCCTATAGAAGGTATATGCGATCAGCAAAGACCCCGATCAGACTGCGCGAATGCGCAGTCTGATCTGAGTCTTCGCTGATCGCTCAAGACTTCTTGTAGATTTTGTCTGGCGCTGGCTCATATGTTGTTTGTTTTTCTTTCTCACAGCTACGTCGTATGCACTAGCCGATAGCAATAAGAAACCGAACTGCAACGCATCCGCCATCCCGACAGACACATGCAGGGGTAAGTTATATTATATGACGTAAGCCGCGTCACGGGAAAACATGTATTTGGTGTCAGCGACACGAACAGGCTTGCTTAGATGCGCAGACTGCACAGAGTCTTGAAATTGGAGATACAGACCCTGAAGATACTCTACTATCCAACCAGCGAACATCATTGGTGCTGATCGGACAGCACCTTTGTTGTTCGCGCATACAATTACAAGTATAGCTTATACAAAAAGCTAGGTCTACGTTTAGCACATATTAAAGGTGCATTATTGAGCTATCTGGAAAAAAATGCTTCCAAAAATAAAATACATAAAGCCGGTATTTTTCTTTAAAACAATACAAATGAATGCATTTTATGCAAAAATGCGAACAATTATGATGACAGGTAAACGAGTTTGAGAGGGATTCCCTAACTAGGTTTCGAACACTAGTTAGATGTATTTTTAGTTCGTGACAAAATTAGAATCCCCATATATGACGTTATGCTACTTTCATTTTTGGCCTTGTTTGCTTAGGCCATGCCTGAATCGGAAAAAAATATGACGCTGAATACCATGCCATAAGTAACGACACTCAGAGACGATACTGTCGCCATGTATGTGTAAAGTGACAGATTTATTTTTAGAACAGAAATTCTGAACACATGTTTTGTTTGTTTGTTTGATTTGAAGTTTAAAGTCCCCGTCAACACTGTAAATGTCATTTTGGAGACGTTGCTTCCAATTTTGTGGGACTTTTACCCGACATTGAGATGAAATGACATCTCAAGCCCTGTCGACCAATGAAACCAATAGGGTTTATTAGCATGGACGGTCCGCCTCGCACCGCGGTTCCTGAACAGGCTTAGATCCTCTAAGCGGTTTATCAGTACTAGTGTGCGGGCCGGACTCAGCTCTGCGTGGAATCATCATGCAGCCCATATATTTCTTCAAGCCCCTATGGGCGGGGGCCGCCGAACACATGTTCAGAGCGAAGGGTAAACATGAATGAAAACGACCATTTTCACAAAGTTCTGAAGCTGTATTTGGCTCCAAAAATTGTACACATGACAAAGGAGTAAGCATTGAAGATAAAAACCAGAAAAAAAAATTGAGACCCGGTAGCTCAATAATCCACCTTTAACCCTTATCTTGCTGTTCACGACAACCCCTATCTTTGCAAACAGTGTAGATCCAGATCAGATGGCTTCTGAAGAAGCCATCTGATCAGGATTTACACTGTTTGGCATTTAGTTTATGAATTTGTAGCAATAAATTACATCAAGTAATTTGATTGGCTGACAGACAAAAATGGGTGTGGCTTAAATGAATATTCAGCAAGATAAGGGTTAAAAGTGAATGTCAGAAAATGTGTCTTATACAGTTAGCTGTCTTAGGCAATATTCTAATCGTCAGGATCCTGCCGACTGAAGTTCATATATAATGAGTTGCAAATGCTGTAATTTTTGTCAAAAACATCAGGAAAACACACCTATATAATTTTGACCCCTTGAACCCCACTTTTATACATGTATAGCAAAAATTGGGGTTTACAGGGGTAACCCTTATTTTTCTTATTTCTGATCTAAAATATAGATTGTGGGTACTAACGTGTACCTTTAATCTATATTTTGAGCAGAAATAAGAAAAATATCACAAGTTTTCATCTGAAAATTGTTGCTTTTTTGCAATAAAATTTACAATGTATTTGAATAAGCGTGTTTTGGTAATGGTACTATAATGTTATTAATGAAGTAATTTCGTATTGTCCCAGTTACAGGTCTGAGGTCTGCTGTATTGGCACGAGGCCGAAGGCTGAGGCCAATACAGCTGACCGAGGACCTGTAACTGGGCCAATACGAAATTACTTGACATCACGTGAACAAGTCCGTAAAATGAGTACCCCCGTAAACCTCACTTTATATAAAGAAAACTGGGGTTTAGGGGGGTAAACGTTATTTTCCTTTTTTTCTGCTCCGAGACATAAGTTGTGGGAACTCGTTAGAACCGCCTCAATGAGGCGGTTCTAACGAGCACCCACAGTTTATGTTTGCAGTAAAAATAAGTAAAATATCAAAGATTTTCCTCTGAAAAGTAGCCATTTTGGGGATGTGAAAAATGCACTATGTCGCACGGGCGTGTTTGCGTAATGTTAATGACAATTTTATTAATTGACGCAAATTTATGATTTTTGAATATTGGTTGACCTTGTGTAATATAGGATAATCAATTAATAAAATTTACAATGTATTTGAATAAGCGTGTTTTGGTAATGGTACATTACGGCACATGTGCAACCATAATATTGTTGTAACATCTTATCGAATGGTATGCTTGAAAGCTGTTGGAAAAGTTAAGCAGACAACTTTCCTATAGTTTACAGAAGACTAGTTGAAATTGAAGATTAGTCCAAACAGACAAGATTTTTAGCTCACCAGAGCCGAGGGCTCCTTGGGAGCTTATTATAGGATTGGCAGTAATCCGTCGTGGTCGAGAGTTTGTAGATTTATATTTTGTATTGGCCTGTACAAATATGATAGCAAATATGGGCTTGTACAAATATCCCATCGGGGCTTAAAGCATGATGCTTCCACGCAGAGCTGAAACCGACCGCATACGAGTACTGGTAAACCGCTTAGAGGATCTAAGCCGTTCCGCTAGCCACATGCACGGGTAAGTTGTATCATACGACTTGAGCCGTGTCACGGGAAGACATGTATTCGGGGTCAACGACCAGATAAGGCACGAACAGGCCTGCTTAGATGCGCAGACTGCATAGAGTCTTAACAGTGAAGATACTCTACTATCCAATCAGCGAATAACAATGGTTCAGATCAGCCTGCGCATCTGCGCAGGCTGATCTAAGCCTTTGTTGTTCGTGCATGCAATAAAAATGCAACACAACAGGTTTCCACAACGCCCTCGCCCCTCGCGGCTTTGTGAAAGATATATGGTGCTTCCACGCAAAGCAGAAACCAACCGAACATAAGTACTTTTAACCCTTCTCTTGCTGAATATTCAGTTAAGCCACACCCATTTCTGACTTTGAACCAATCAAATTACTTGATGTAATTTATTGCTACAAATTTATAAACTGAATGCCAAACAGTGTAGATCCTGATCAGATGGCTTCTTCAGAAGCCATCTGATCTGGATCTACACTGTTTGCAAAGATAGGGGTTGTCGTGAACAGCATGATAAGGGTTAAAGTCCAAAGTGGTGCGAGTGGGAATGTTCCCTAAAATAGAAGTAGAGGCAATGATCAGGAATCGATGCAATTAACCACAGCTCCCATTAGAGACACCAAAGGGAAAAAAAACAAACATGAAGCAACAGACCCCAACGGAAACACCAACAGCGGAAAGCCAAAAAGACAGTTACTTTCCCTCAAAACGGCCAAAAGGCTAGCCAAAATAAAATAATATAAGCGACGCAATTACCTAAAGACAAACCATAACAAAAATAAACCGCGACAGAAGAACCACCTTGGAACGGTTAGATGAAACGAATTCCACCTGGGAGGCTTAAATCGACTTTACGTGGCCACAATCCTCGCCCTTACTTCCGTCGCGATTAAGACAAATAATTTGTTACACATTCAGTGTTACCATCCTCGGGGTCCCCCCGCGTGCTCCGGGCCATACCCAACCCCTCCACTTCTTTAAAACCATACATCTCAAGATCCGTCCAGATCCCCGACCCTAAACCATATATATCCATGTTCCTTATAGATCCGTCCAGATCCCCGACCCTAAACCATATATATCCATGTTCCTTATAGTGAGACTCATTCAGTTACAGCAACTTAGGAGTCTCTTTGTGCCGGGGCCATGTCTCCACCCCCACTTGATAAAAACCCATACATGTATATCTTAGAACCCATTCAGATCGCAACCATATAATAATATATACTTAAGGCCAAATGTTCTGCATGGTGCATACATTTTAAAATGAAAATAACAAACGTATGCGATTTACAATTTTAAATCATTTCATATCAAAATAAATTAATTTTCAAACAACTGTTTAAAATTTCAATAAATTTGATCCACAGAAACCAATTTTATGCAAGTTTTTCTAATACATATCCCAAAATCATTTTCACACTTGGCCTCTCAATTACATAATAACGGGTATGTCCTCCCCTGGCATTACACACGGCAGTGCATCTTCTCCGCATCGAGGAAATAAGTCTGTATGAACCGCCGATCCAAAGTAGCACATTCACGCTGGAGAAAAGCCCTTAATCTAGTTGCATTGCGGAGATTGTTGCCGCAAAGTTTACGTTTCAGGTCCCCACAGATGTGCTCTATTGGATTAAGGTCTGGTCTCAACGCAGGCCAAGGATTAACAACGGCAATGTTATTTTGCCGCAAGAAATCTGTTGTCAACCTAGCTGAATGGGAGGGGGCATCATCTTGCAATATTGTGCACCCGGGATTCTGTCTCAAGTAGGACAATACTACACGACGCAACACTTCCTCAACGTAACGTTGTGCTGTTAGGCCTCGTCGTCGCTTTAGGGTTAACGTTATCCAAGAAAACTAAGCGTGTCTTACCATGATAAGTAATTCAAGCCCACACCATTGCACTTGGACCACCGAAACGATTCCGTTCCTTAACACAAGCGTCAGTGAATCTTTCGTTGCGACGCATTGACGTCTGTCGTTGAAATCTACCTGAAATGTGCATTCTTCTGGGAATAGGATTTGACACCAACGTTGCAATGGCCATCTTTGATGACGTCTGGCAAAGTCATATCGGTTTTGGCGATGCCTACGTGTCAAACGAGCGCCGCAATATGGACGTCTTACACGTACACATTCTTCGCGTAGTCGACGTCGAACTGAACGTGCGCTCACATGACGATCGTTCTTGCCTGGCGTAACTCTTGCAGTTTGAGTAGGAACTGCAAAACGTCCCCGTAGATGAGTTAGAACCAGATACCTGTCCTGCCGACGTGTAGTTGCACGTGGACGTCCTGAACGCCGGTGGTCGTTTACACTACCGGTAACGGCTTATCTTTGTCTAGGACGACGGATGATATGTTCATGATCTCCGAAATTTCGTGCTACTTGCGCTGCAGTGACTCCGACTTGCAACTGGCCCAAAGCTCGCAAAGGCTCCGTATTTTTAACGTACACTTCAATTCAAAAATAACACTGCCGAATGAAATGTCAGTCTTCAACAAAGCGGAATACGCATAAGAAATCAAAATCACATTTCGAATCTACACGTCCAATATTGCACGGAACATTCGTGCCCTTCACGATCATTCAACCGAGACTTTAACGCTCACCTTTAATTTTCTAAACAAAAATTGCAAACATGTGTTGGAATCAATATCAAACTAGTTTGGGTCAAAGAACCAAACACTAAAACACTTAAAACAATGTCTCGATCTATGCCGAACTTTTGTCCTCGAGTATATTTATATTCTTGTTTCTTAATGTTAGACTATAAGAATCTTATATGGGTGTGAGGG
The DNA here is from genome assembly GCA_963580285.1 of Lucinisca nassula. Taxonomy (NCBI): domain Eukaryota; kingdom Metazoa; phylum Mollusca; class Bivalvia; order Lucinida; family Lucinidae; genus Lucinisca; species Lucinisca nassula. The sequence goes on along the minus strand of OY757027.1, from coordinate 18,909,159 downwards.
GTGGATGGCAAAATCCGTCCCAAGGGTCACTGCCCGGCATCACGAGGCTTGCCGAGTGATGCCGGACAGTGATCCCGATGGAAGGATTTTTCTATCCACCCCTCACATCCATATTGGATTCTTTTTCTTGCATACCTTCCATTTCTTAGCGCGGAATTTCAATGCTGCAGTCACTTCGGTTACCAACGTCCGCCATATTGTGTTGACACTGCAGGAATGTAAAGTGACGTCACGGATCGTGCATGACGTCAACCTTAACGACGGCGCGCACAAGGTCGTAATCAACCAGTGCATTTATCAAACACGCGATTATATTCGATTTGGGGCCGGAACACCAGGGTCAGAACATAAATTTCTATCCCAGGGTAAAATCGCGGATTTCCTTGTCTGGTGTGCAAGAAACATTCAGTCACACCAACTTGGGAGGGTCCAAACGTGCCGTTCCTCTCCCCTCCACTTCACGAAAGGGCCTAATATCTCAAAACGTTTCAAATTTCCACCCATACACCATGAATATTCTTGGTGATAGGACACATTCAGTGACAACAATCTTGGGCTTTCCTGGGATCTGCTGGGGCCATGAGTCAGCCCCTCCACTGCTTAAAAGGCCTTATATCTCAGAAACCGTACAGATCCCCACACCTAAACCTTATATATTCTTGTTCCTTATGATATGACGCATTCAGTGATACCAACATGGGCTCCATTGGGTTCATTCACCACCTGCTCTACTTCAGAAAATACCGAATATTTCAGATACAGAGTCCATATGGGTGCTCATTTGGGTATGCGGGTTCGTTTGGGATACGTTATAATCGGTTGATTAAAATCAAATCATATTAAAATACATGGCTGCCTGTGGGCAGTGCCTACCTTTGCTCTGGTTAGCATAGTGGCCCATGGGCCTATTGTTATTTTTGTTGTTGTTGTTGTTTTTGTTCTTTACTAAAAGGCATAAACAGTTATTATTAATTGTAATATTGTATTTTTTTTCGTCAAATATGAATTTCGTTTTTCATTCAAAGCCCCCAAAATAGGATTTAATTCTTGTTCATTTGATCTTATGGGTAACTTTTAACTCATAGCTTCGATACCGATTACAACGCAGATGCTGCAGTTTAAATTAGAAAGTCATGTATTATGTAGAATAATAGCGAGTGATAATGAATAAATGCCAAGAAATCAGTCAACCATAGTTATATGGTGATGCCAAAGACATTCTGCATCATTTAAACCGAACACAGTCTCAGTCTCAGCTGTGCAAAAACAACATTTTGATTCGAAGGAACACGACCCCCGCTAATCGGGACCAGAAGAAATAGATAGGCTGCATGATGCTTCCACGCAGAGCCGAAATCCGACCGCACACGAGTACTGGTATACAGTGTTGACGGGGACGTTAAACCGAAAAACAAACAAACAAATTCGAAGGAACAAAATCTTTCCAATTATAGTTGGTGCAATTTGACATGAGACTGAACTTAATGCAAAGAATAAGTTAATCAATGTTATTGCCTAATAGGTCGGTTTTCGTAAACTTCTCGTGAATTTTTGGATTCTCATAGATTGTAACATACCATACATGTATTTACCGACCTCTATGTATTGAATAACAATATCGACCTGATCGGAAAACGGCGGAGATAAATATATGCTTTCAATCGGGTGTGAAATTATTGTAATAGAGGTTACCAGTCTCATGTCAAATTGCATTTACACTACCGTTCATAAACTTCACCAAATCTGTTAACAATTGAATAACAATATCGACCTGACCGGAAAACGGCGGAGATAAATATATGCTTTCAATGGGGTGTGAAATTATGGTACATGTAATAGAGGTTACCAGTCTCATGTCAAATTGCAGTTACACTACCATTCATAAACTTCACCAAATCTGTTAACAATTGAATAACAATATCGACCTGATCGGAAAACGGCGGAGATAAATATATGCTTTCAATCGGGTGTGAAATTATGGTAATAGAGGTAACCAGTCTCATGTCAAATTGCATTTACACTACCGTTTATAAACTTCACCAAATCTGTTAACAATTGAATAACAATATCGACCTGACCGTAAAACGGCGGAGATAAATATATGCTTTCAATGGGGTGTGAAATTATGGTACATGTAATAGAGGTTACCAGTCTCATGTCAAATTGCATTTACACTACCGTTCATAAACTTCACCAAATCTGTTAACAATTGAATAACAATATCGACCTGATCGGAAAACGGCGGAGATAAATATATGCTTTCAATCGGGTGTGAAATTATGGTAATAGAGGTAACCAGTCTCATGTCAAATTGCATTTACACTACCGTTCATAAACTTCACCAAATCTGTTAACAATTGAATAACAATATCGACCTGATCGGAAAACGACGGAGATAAATATATGCTTTCAATGGGGTGTGAAATTATGGTAATAGAGGTAACCAGTCTCATGTCAAATTGCATTTACACTACCGTTCATAAACTTCACCAAATCTGTTAACAATTGCATCACGAAAACATGCCTATATAATTTTGACCCCTCGAACCCCACTTTTATATAGTAAAACTGGGGTTTGTAGGGGTAAACCTTATTTATCTTATTTCTGCTCTAAGATATAGATTGTGGATACTCGTTAGAACCGCCTCGACGAGGCGGTTCTAACGAGTACCTACAATCTATATTTTGAGCAGAAATAAGAAAAATATCACAATTTTTCATCTCAAAATTTTCATTTTTTTTTCGACAATAAAGGTTACAATGTTTTGGTCTGGCCTGTTTTCGTGATGAATAACAATATCGACCTGATCGGAAAACGGCGGAGATAAATATATGCATTCAATCCGGTGTGAAATTATGGTAATAGCGGTTACCAGCCTCATGTCAAATTGCATTTACACTACCGTTCATAAACTTCACCAAATCTGTTAACAATTGAATAACAATATCGACCTGACAGGAAAACGGCGGAGATAAATATATGCATTCAATCGGGTGTTAAATTATGGTAATAGAGTTTGCCAGCCTCATGTCAAATTGCATTTACACTACCGTTCATAAACTTCGTCAAATCTGTTAACAAGTAAGCCAGATAATTACGAAAACTCGCCTATACAAATACAATGTAAACTTTACCGCCGAAAAAAAGGAAAAAATTAAGCTATAAAATGTGATATTTTTCTTATTTCTGCTAAAAATATAAAGTTTGGGTACTCGTTAGAACCGCCTCGATCAGGCGGTTCTCACGAGTATCCACAATCTATATTTTAAAATAGAAATAAGAAAAATATGGTTTACCCCTGTAAACCCCAGTTTTACTATATAAAAGTGGAGTTCAAGGGGGTCAGAATTAATTGGCGTGTTTGCGTGATGAAATACTTGCACTGAATGCATTTCTGTTGTTTTTAGGATGGCTTATAGGATGGTAGGCCTCCGTCGTCCGTCCGTCGTCCATCATTTTCAAATGTCTTCTTCTCTGAAACAACGGGGGAAATTCCAATTAAATTTCATATGCAGCCTCCTGACAATTGGGAACGAAAGTTTGCAAGTATGATCAAGGTCGCATGGCAGAGATGGCCGCCATGCCCAAATATGGTAAAAACCTTAAAAATCTTCTTCTCCAGAACCACTGGGCTGATTGCCTTGAAACTTGGTATTAGCATCGGGTGACTGAGTATTACCAAGTTTGCAAAAATGATGACGCTAAATTGGCCTTGACCTATTTTATGCCAAGGTCAAGTTTGGCTCCTTAGGCTTTTCAATTGGAAATAGGTAAATCAATGCATTTTTCGAAAAATATTGTCATCAATGGTATGATAATGATAAAAAAATAAATGCCTGTGAATAGCTAAGTGTCAAGGCCATTCATTGCCCTTGGCCCGAGGTGACTTGTATTGCAGGTCTATTGACATATTAGAATGCATTTTCTCTAACAGCACTGGGCCAATTTCATTTAAGTTTTATATGCAGCCTTAGGACTTTTAGTGAACAAATTTTTATTCGTATGGTCCAGGTCACATGATCAGCATGGCCGCCGTGCCCAAATAGATAAAAACCTTAATAAATCTTCTTCTCCAGAATCACTGGGCCGATTGTCTTGAAACTTGGTATGTAGCATTGGATGACCGAGTACTACTAAGTTTGCAAAACTGATGACCCTTGGTTGACCTTGACCTATGCAGTGTTGATGGGGACGTAAAACCTCAAATCAAACAAACACACAAATGTAGCATTGGGTGACTGAGTACTAGAAAGTTAGCAACAATGATGACATTAGGAAAACCATGACCTATTTTACATCAAGGCCAAACTGGTTGATTTTACTTTTAAATTGTGAAAAGGGCGAACAATGTATTTTTCGACAAATATTGGGGTCTGTGACATGAGAATAGATACAATATGAATGCTGAAAGGTCAAGGTCATTTGATGACCTTGTCACAACGTCACTTGGATTGCAGGTTCATTGACATTTCAAACTACATTTTTTTTCTGAAACCACTGGGCCAATTTCATTTGAATTTTATATAATGGACATGGGGTTATGCCAGTTTACTTGAATGGTCCAGGTCATGTGACCAAGATAGCCACCATGCCCTATTATGGTAAAAACCTTAAAAAGATCTTCATCTCTAGAATCACTTGGCTGATTGTCATGAAACTGAAACTGATTGTCATGAAACTTGGCATGTAGCATTAGGTGATTGAGTGCTACCAAATTTACACAGGGTTCGGGGGAGCGACCAGGACCTCGTGGGTCCCTTGGTTTTGTTTTATTACAACGCACGTGACTTTGGAATTCAACGACGCACATGTTACAGAGCTGGGAAGACGCATTTTGAAAACACGCCTATAACAATATATTAAACAGTTTCCCACGGGAAAAAATGAAAACTTTCAGATAAAACATTCTGGTCACCACGAAAACACGCCTATATAATTTTGAACCCATTGAACCCCACTTTTATATAGTAAAATGGGGTTTATAGGGGTAAACCTTATTTTTCTTATTTCTGCTCTAAAACATAGATTGTGGGTACTCGTAAGAACCGCCCCATCGTGGCGGTTCTAACGAGTGCCCACAATCTATGTTTTGAGCAGAAATAAGAAAAATATCGCAATTTTTCATCTTCAAATTTGTGTTTCATCGGCGGTAAAATTTACACTGTATTTGTATAGGCGTGTTTTCGTAATGATTTTGCATACTTCCGCTCAAGACATAGAGTGTGGGGACTCGTTAGTACCGTCTTGGAGAAGCGGTTCTAACTAGTTTCAACAATCTATGTTTCTGAGAAGATTTGTGTTGTTTGATTTGAGATTTAACGTCCCTTTCAACACTGTGAAGGTCATTTTGGAGACGTTGCTTCCAATTTTGTGGGACTTTTACCCGACATTGAGATGAAATGAGATCTCAAGCCCTGCCGTCCAATGAAACCAATAGGATTTCTAAGCACTGGCTGTCCGGCTATCGCACCGCTTTGCCGGGGCAGGTTAAGATCCTCTAAGCGGTTTACCAGTACTCGTGTGCGGGTTGGTTTCAGCTCTGCGTGGAAGCATCATGCAGTCCATTTTTTTTTTCTTCAAGCCCCGATGGGCGGGAGCGGGTTTCTGAGAAAATATAAGGATTCTATCCCTGTAAACCTCAGTTTTACTATATTAAAGTGGGGTTTAATGGGGCCAGAATTATACAGGCATGTTTTCATAATGGGTCTCGAATCATTATCTAACTTCCATTAATATACTTGAATCGAATACATGCAGCTCCTACAAATCTTTAGCAAATGTTCATTGTTTAAGCATGCGCTGTCGCATCCGAGTCTGTGTTTTCAATTAACCAATATATGGGCCCCGCCAAGCTATTTTGGTACTTATCGCCTATGCGAGCAGCGAAGGTTCAGGCGAGCCTGCGCATCCGCGCAGTCTCGCCAGAACCTTCGCTGCTCGCTCATACAAGAAGTGAATCAAGTGGAACCTTCAGACAGAAAGCCATATCCCTGCCCCCTCTGAATGGCTGGGCATGCGCAGTTAAAGTTTGTCATGACGGAATGCTCGAAGACCCAAATTCGCTTGGCGGGGCTCAATTATGATAATGGAATCTTCCATCCAGTAAGTCTGGAGTGGTCTATTTCCACTTATAGGCGTGTCAGGCTCATTTTTGTTTGTAGCAAATTTTACAAAAAAAAATGAACGTTCTTTAATCAAACAGTGTAGCCCCAGATCAGACGTCTGACGGCTTCTGATCTGGGACTTCACTGTTTGCCAAAGTGCTAGGCATATAAGGGTTGGTTGGTAGGTTGGTTGATGTGAGGTTTAACGTCCCCGTCAAATCTGTATAGGTCATGTTGGAGACGTTGCTTCCAATTTTGTGGGACTTTTTTTCCGACATTGAGATGAAATGGCATCTCAGGCCCTGTGTCACAATGAAACCAAAAGGGTTTATAAGCATCGAGGGTCCGACTCGCACCGCTTTGCCTGGACAGGCTTTGGTCCTCTGTAGTTTATATTTTCTTGTCCTTAGGGATCATTGATTCCAATGTTGAATTTGGAAAATATTTGAGGGTCACTGGTGAGGCCTAATTGGCCGAAACTTGCTGGTCTGACCGAGAAAACAAACATGTACACTCCATATTTTACAGTTCTGTGGTGTATTCTTAGCTTCCAAAGCATAACCCTTACTAGAACAAATTTTCAGTGCTCGTGTGCGGTCGGGTTCAGCTCTGCGTGGAAGCATCATGCAGGCCCCGACGGGCGGGGGCCCGGCATATAGTGGTTAAAGAAGCATTTGCTCATTATACACTAAACACACAAGATGTGAGAGATTAAAAGTTAGCACTTTTTCCCACTTGGCCACGGAAGCCCGTTACAACATAAATGCTGTACGACAGACTGCACATTACGTGAACAAGTCCATGAAATAAAGACCCCCTAAACCCCACTTTATATAGAGAAAACTGGGGTTTACGGGGATAAACATTATTTTTCTTTTTTCTGCTCAAAGACATAGGTTGTGGGTACTCGTTAGAACCGCCTCAATGAGGCGGTTCTAACGAGCACCCAAAACCTATGTTTGGGGTATAAATAAGAAAAATATCACAAATTTTCATCAGAAAAATGGCCATTTCTGAGGTTTGAAAAATGTACTATATCGCACGGATATGTTATCGTAATGATAAATTGTACGTAGTTAACCCAATAACAGATGATTGCTTTGCGCCCCACTTTAATTACACGCCGGTGTCGGACAACGGCTCCGGCATAAAAAAAGTTTATCTATGCCTGATACTCTGTTTCTGGTTGGACCCACCGGGGCCCAACTTTTGGTTAATTAATAGATCAGCTCTAACTGTGATTTGTTGAGTAATAAATCACAGTTTATCGGTCAGTTGTAAGTAGGCAAATCATGCGCACGCGTTGAGTAATAAATTACAGTTTGGAGGTCAGATGTAAAGTAGATCAAATCCCATGCGCGTGATTTGTCTACTTACAACTGACCGATAAACTGTGATTTATTACTCAACAAATCCCAGACTAGAGTTGATCCTTTCGATTCTAACAGGCTAAAAATCGGCAATAATGATGTTATTTCCTTCAAAATCTCACAACTTTTCGCCCATGTTAGAAGAAATAGCGCTGAAATTATCGACTGAAACACATGCATTTATATCATTTTCTAACGTTTTCGATACGAGAATATGACGTTACACCGTCTAACGTCAAGGAAATCCACTGATGACGCCATAAATTGGCAGTTTTTAATGACGTCACTCGTCACGCTCTTCCTTGCCGTGATTTGTTGTAGAATTTGTGCCAATACTTCAGTCATTTGATGCTGTCAATGCACAGTAAGTGTGTGCATGCATGCTTACATGAGAACATGCATGCATGCATGTGTGCATTGCATGCATACATGCGTGCATGCCTGCTTACATGCATGCATGAGTGTTTGCATGCATGCATGAGCCTGTGTGTACATGCTTGCAGGTGTGTGTGTGCGTGCGTGCGTGCGTGTGTGTGTGCGCGTGTGTGTATATATGTGTGTGTGTGTGTACATACGTGTGTGCATGCATGCCTGAGTGTGAGCATGCATATATGCATGTGAGTGAGTGTGTGTATGTATGTATGCATGCATGCGTGTGTGCATGCATGCCTGAGTATGTTCATGATTGCAGCTTGTGTGTGTGTGTGAATGCATGCATGGTTGTGTGGATGCATTGTTTGATTGTTTGATTGGAGATTTAACGTCCCCTCAACACTGTAAAGGTCTTTTTGGAGTCGTTGCTTCCAATTTTCACCCGACATTGAAATGAAATGGCATCTCAAGCCCTGTCGCCCCATGAAACCAATAGGGTTTATAAGCATGTTCGGTCCGACATTCGCACCGCTTTGCCTTAGATCCTCTAAGTGGTTTGTCAGTACTCGTGTGCGTGTCGGATTCAGCTCTGCGAGAGCTCTGCGAGGAAGCATCGTGCAGCCCATGTGTGTGAATGCATGCATGCATGAGTGTGTGAATGCATGGATGTGACATGCATGACAGAGTGTGTGCATGTATGCATGTATGCGTTCATGCATGTGTGAGAATGTGCATGTGTTCATGCATGTGTGTGCATATATGCAGGTGTGGGTATATTTGTGCATGTCTGCGTGAAATTCATAAACATGCACGCAAGTGTGCATGCAAGAATGCATGCTTGCATGTGTGCATCTTTGTTTGAATGCATGCACGTATGAGTGCATGTATGCATGTCCATGCATGGATGTGTGTGTGCTTGCATGCATGCATGTGTGATGCACATGTGCTTGCATGAGTCTGTGTGTGCATGAGTGAATACATATGTGCATGCATGCACACACATGCAGGCATGCCTGAGTATTCTCAGGCACACATCATGTGTGTGCAACACATTATGTGTGTGTGCATGCATGCACGAGTGTGTGAATGCAGCATGTTTTTGCAAATGCATGCTCGCATGAGTTTGTGCACAGAACATATGCAGTACCCCCACCCCGTAAAAACTTTGTTGTGCAGGGGGACTTTAATTGTTTATGCTGCGTTTCTTAAAAAAGAAAATATTGTTCCGCAACCAGGATTTAAACTCACAACCCTTTGATTGAGAGTCCTATGCTCTTACCATTACACTACAGAGGCTGTGACGGCCCCGCCTATCGGGGCTTGAAGAAATAGATGGGCTGCATGATGCTTCCACGCAGAGCTGAAACCGACCCGCACACGTGTACTGGTAAACCGCTTAGAGGATCTGAGCCTGTCCAGGCAAAGCGGTGCGAGTTGGACCGTCCATGCTTATAAACCCTGATGGTTTCATTGGGCGGCAGGGCTTGTGACGTCACCAAAATGACCTTTACATTGTTGACGGGGACGTTAAACCTCAAATCAAACAAACAGAGGCTGTTAGTAAACTATGCACTTGTGCAAGCATGGGTCTGTGTGCATAAGTGATTGCATGTGTGCATGCATGCATGCATGCGTGTGTACACGCATGCATGTGTGTGTACATGCATGCATGCGTATGTGTGTGCATACATGCGTGTGTGCGTGCATGCGTTTGGTGTGTGCATGCATGTGTGTGTGCTTGCATGCATGCATGTGTGATGCATGTCTAATGCATTTATGTATGCATGTGTGAGGTGTGCAAGTGTGCTTGCATGCTATGTATGGATGGATGGATGGATGGATGTGTGTGTGTGTGTGTGTGTGTGTGTGTGTGTGTGTGTGTGTGTGTGTGTGTGTGTGTGTGTGTGTGTGTGTGTGTGTGTGTGTGTGTGTGTGTGTGTATGTATGTATGTATGTATGTATGTATGTATGTATGTATGTATGTATGACGGCCCCGCCAGTTGGGGCTTGAAGAAATAAATGGGCTGCATGATGCTTCCAAGCAGAGCTGAGACCGACCGCACACGAGTACTGGTAAACCGCTTAGTGAATCTAAGGTCGCCCAGGTAAAGCGGTGCGAGTCGGTCCGTCCATGCTTATAAACCCTATTGGTTTCATTGGGCGACAGGGCTTGAGATGTCATTTTATCTCAATGTCGGGTAACAATCCCACCAAATTGGCAGCAACGTCTCCAAAATGACCTATGTTCTGTTGACGGGGACGTTAAACCTCAATTCAAACAAACAAAATGTGTTTGTGTATATGGGTGCCTGTGTGTGTGTGTGTGTGTGTTTACTACCGAATCTACTAGTGCCGCAGCGAATTTGCGATATATTGACAACACACGAATAGCTCCGCCTAGTCAATCTTATCTGCGGCTACTATACTATAATTTCACACCCGACTAAATGCATGTATTTGAACGGGCCTCCGTGGCCTAGTGGATAAATGTGCTAACTCTTAATCATTAGGTCTCTCACCACTGTGGGTTCGAGTCCCGCTTGGGTCACATGTTGCAACGGAAAGTCCGGGTACTCCGGTTTTTCGCGCATATCTGATTAACGATCGGCTAGATATGAGTGAAATAATGTTGAAAGGGCCGTAAAACCAAAACCAAAAAAAAAAAAAAAAAAAAGAATGAATGTATTTATCTTCGCCGTCTCCCGAAGATAGCGATATTGTTATTCAATACAAAGATGTCGTTTCGCCCCCCGCCCATCGGGGCTTGAAGAAATAAATAGGCTGCACGATGCTTCCACGCAGAGCTTAAACCGACCGCACACGAGTACTGGTTAACCGCTTAGAGGATCTATCATCTAAGCCTATCCAGGTAAAGCGGTGCTAGGTGGCCCATCCGTGCGTTTAAACTATATTGGTTTCAGTGGGCGTGAGGGCTTGAGATGTCATTTCATCTCAATGTCGGGTAAAAGTCCAAAAAAAAACTGTAAGCAACGTCTCCCATATGACCTATACAGTGTTGACGGTGATGTTAAGCCTCAAATCAAACAAACAAAAAATACACAGAAGTTGGTAATGGGTCGCAATTCATGCACGAGATGCCGAAAATTCACGAGAAGTTTTCGAAAGCCGAGGTGTTAGGGCATAACATTGACGAATTTATTCCTTGCATAAGGGTCAGTCTCATGTCAAATTGTTCGAATACCGGTGTTTTATTAAACAAAACCCTAAAAACGCCGTGTTCGTGATATGAAATGATATGATATATTTCAGGGGACTCTTAATCATCAGGGGCCAGTTTCATCAAAGCATTTGCGACGTATTTTCGTCTTAAAAAGATCGTACGAAGTTCTTACGACAAAAATCCTGTTTCATCAAATGTTAAAGATCTGCGATGTTCGCACATTTTGTCGTAATTCTGAGATGAATATTTAGACATCGCACATTGAAATTTTCGTCTTAAACTTTGGACATGTCACGACCATACGGGCAGCATAGGTTAAAGCTCTTGAGTAACATTGTAAAACAGGTGGTACGTAATATACCATTTCGCTTACCTTCGCAGATCACGCCCATTAGTTATATAAGCCCATGCAATGAAGACCCTGGATACTGACCCCTTTGTTATAATCTTTAGTTTGGGTTTGGGGTGGGGGGTTTCTTAGTTGTTTTTTTAGAGATTGAGGGTACTCGTTAGAAGCGCCTCTTGATTACTGGTTAACCGGTTAGAATGTAAAAGCCTGCCCAAGAAATGTGGTGCGAGTGGGACCGCTCCTTAAACCCTAGCGGTTTCTTTGGTAGGTAGGGTTTATAATGTCACTCCATCTCAATGCCGGGTAAAAGCCCCACAAAACCGGGAGCAGCGTCTCCAAAATGACCTAAAATATATGTACATTGACGGGGACTTAAGAACCAACGCGTTCAGGTAGTTTCTGACGGGGACTTAAGAACCAACGCGTTCAGGTAGTTTCTAACGATTACCCACAATCTGCGATTAGACTTGTGATTAAAATGAAGACCCAGTGTACCTCAAATTAACACAGCAAACTAAAATTGTCAATACGACATATGCCCCCGCCCATGGACCATCCTCACCAAGACAAAAAGCATGTTGCAAAAAAAAAAAAAAGACAGTATTGCTCGGCTGGAAAACTGTCCTTCAGAACATCGGCGTAGCTGTGGGTAATGGCGTTTAAATATTGGAAAAAAGTGTGTATCATCATACCAGATATGAACACAATCCATAAAAAATAAAGTACCAAATGTGACATTGACCTTGAGTTTTGGTTTTCCTGCCCTTTCAAGATCATTTCGTTTATTTCGAGCCGATCATTAATCAGATTCGGGCATTAACTAAACGGAGTGGCCGGAGAAACGACCTGTATCTGTCGTCATATCAAATACGAACTAAATCCATTAAATGGGTTGGGAAGTGTGAGTTCTTATTAAAAATGTTGACACTAAAATTCTGAGTCTGTAACCTTGAGCTTGAGGTCATGGGCATTGGCGCGATTATGCTGAAAATTATGAGGCTGTGACCTTGACCTTGACGCCATGGGCACTGGCGCGGGTATGCTGAATAAAACTTGTATATCTATCATCGTACCAAATATGAACCAAATCCATTATATGATTTTAAAAATAATTTCAATATTTAAAGTTTTATAAGCCCATAACTTGGCCTAGAGGTCATAGGTAAGGACAAGTGTATTGCTGAATGAAAACCTTTTGACCTATACAAACCATTACCATTCGATCATATAGTCTGGAACATATGAGCCCTTAAAATTTTAGGTTCTTCCTGGTACAATGCCTTAACCTGAGGTTCCAGGATCACGTACGTACACTTCGTGCGGAAGGACGTACGTACTTGGGCGTACGTTCGTATGTACGAAAACCTTGAATGTCGACGACGTGGGGAGGGGATCGTGGTCTTGCCTACTGTCATTTCGTCTATGTGCAGGCAATTGTATAATTTTGCATTCATGTAGCTATAGAATTTAACATCAGGCATGCTGTAGTATATATGTTGCAAATAAACTGAATTTATTTTTCATTGAAAGGCTGGACGGTTGGTTGGTTGGTGGATTTAGGTTTAACGTCCCCTTCAACATTGTATAGGTCATTTTGGAGATGTTGCTTTCAATTTTGTGGGACTTTTACCTGACACTGAGATGAAATGACATCTCAAGCCATGTCGCCAAATGAAACCAATAGGGTTTATCAAACGTCACTACAGCTGGTATCTGGGAATGCGTGGCGGCCGTAAAAAGTCTCCCTGCCCTACATCATAGTGTAGTTTATATTTTCTTGTCCTTTGGAATCATTAATTCCATTGTGGAATTCTGAAAATATTTAAGGGTCACTTATCATTCCCAATTGGCCGAAACGAGATAGTCTGGCCCAGAAAACATGTACACTTCATATTTTCAAGTTCAGTGGTGTATTCCTTGCTTCCAAAGGATATCCCTTTTATAGAACATATTATAAGCATGGACGGACAGACTCGCACCGCTTTGCCTGGGCAGGCTCGTGTAGGGTCGGTTTCAGCTCTGTGTGGAAGCATCATGCAGCCCAATTATTTCTTCAAGCCCCAATGGGCGGGGGCCGAAAGAAAGGCCTGACGGCCTGACAGACGGACAATCAGTAAAATAATATTTGTTATAGACTTGTCACCAGTGCCAACAACAAACCAGAACTGAAAACTGATATACGTAAAATTCGTGTTAAAATCATGCATAAACTGTGCTTTAAGTTCATACGATAAATTGAATCTTGTATTCATGCTCTTGCATTTCTGAATTTATTAATGTAATAAAATGCTCTGCGAAGTATCACATTATCTAATATTGTAACACGTGCACTCATGCTGAAGAACCGCCCATCCCCACCTCCACCCCACCCCGCCGCCCCGCATTTACAGACAAACGCGCTCGTAAAAGGTTCATTATGACAACGTTAAATCAACGCTTGTCTGACGTCACGACGTCTACAAAGCAGACCAACTAACGAGTGTTACAGTGGGCAATGGGTCCAGATAATTAATATCTGTATCTTACGACAATGAAATGGAAACACAAGTTTGAAACAACGCAGAATCAACGTTAAATCACGTTGACTAAACGTTGCTTGTACTGAATATACATCTAGCTCCACCGGACCAATAATCTAAAAACGTGTTATCTACTTTACACGGCTATTTCAAGACGGCACGTGATCACGCATGTGACAATTAGTGGCCCTGTTAAAGCGCATTTTCAAAATTGCGACATATTTTAGTGAAACGCAAATTTAGCTCGTACGACCACTTTGCGATGTTTTGATGAAACTGACGTACGCAGTTCTTTAAAAAGTGCGTAAGAACAATTTAAGATTAATCGTACGATGTTTATTGATGAAAATGGCCCCTGGTCTCCCACCGCTGTAGGTTCGAGCCTGGCTCGAGTCACAGGTCAGACGCCCAGTTCTGCAACGGAAGGTCAGACGGTTTTTTTCCGGGTACTTCGGTTTTCGCCCACCTCTGATTAAAGATTCGCCCGATATGAATAAAATAATCTTGAAAGATCCGAAAAACCAAAAATAAATTATAATAAATATATAAATAAATATATGATTTTACACGAGTGCTCCTGTAAATTCAATAATAAACGAGCACGAATGCAAGATTCTGTTTATCATATAACATTCAAAACGCAATTTATTCACGATTGTTTAACAAAAATGTTAATATTCCGCCATTAGCAATTGCGACGTCGTTAAGGACGCCGTACATATAACGTTACGGGACGTATCTAGCTAATTTGCATATTTAATCAACTAGTGGATTATCGAAGATATTATATGGCGTTATTACACTCTCAGACGCGACGTCATATGATAAATAATTATAATAATAATACATAATAAAAATGATATTTCACTGGTGTTTGATATCACTTTTATATGTTTTAGGTGTGCACTGCTACATGTACATGTAAGTATAAAATAAATACAGTATATTACCTATATCAAGACCACCTTTGGGACTGTTCAAAAGTGGTCTTTAAGACCACTTTTGAACGGTCCCAAAGGTGCTCCCTGACCAGAGGACATTGTAGACAGAAAACACAAAGAAAAAATAAGCCTACCCTTCAAAATAAGCTTTTTATAGCAGAATTAGTCCTACTTGTAGGTGGTCTTAATAGCGGAATTTACCAGTGAAATTCCACTACTAAGACCCGGCCCCCGCCCATAGGGGCTTGAAGAAATATATTGGCTGCATGATGCTTCCACGCAGAGCTGAATCCGGCCTCCACACTAGTACATGTACTGGTAAACCGCTTAGAGGATCTAAGCCTGTCCAGGAACCGCGGTGCAAGGCGGACCGTCCATGCTAATAAACCCTATTGGTTTCATTGGGCGACAGGGCTTGAGATGTCATTTCATCTCAATGTTGGGTAAAAGTCCCACAAAATTGGAAGCAACGTCTCCAAAATGACCTTTACAGTGTTGGCGGGGACGTTAAACCTCAAATCAAACAAAAGCTATTAAGACCATCTAAAATTTATACTAATTTTGCTTTAAAAAGCTTAATTAGAAAGGTGCAGCTATTCTTTCTTCGTGTTTTCTGCACACTATATCCTCTGGTCAGGGACCACCTTTTGGACTGTTACAAAACGGGTCTTAAATACCACGTTTGAACAGTCCAAAGGGTGGTCTTAATATAAAAAATTAACTGTACTTTTGGTTTCTTTTTTTCCAGAGTCCTCCTTCTGCCAATATGAGCCTTCGGATTTGAACCTTGTCAACGTAAGCCTTTGGGTGAAACACTATGCCTTCACCAATCCGTACATATGGCCACTTAACTATGACGCATTTGTAGACACGGCTAATGGCGGAACAGATGATATTCCTAAAGGGATACAGACCTTTGTTCCTGATACTGCAGCGCCATCGATCGGGCCATGTGGAAAAGTTCTTTCAGTGTCACCAAGGCAGGACACTCTTGATATACAGATAAGACTTGATGAGACGGACGTAGACAATCTGTGTGGAATGACACTGGTGTGTATCATTTTATTTTATATGTCGAGAGTGGTTATTTTATATTATCCCTTCTCTTGCTGTTCACGACAAACCCTATCTTTGCAAACAGTGTAGATCCAGATCAGATGGCTTCTGAAGAAGCCAGCTGATCAGGATCTGCACTGTTTGGCATTCAGTTTATGAATTTGTAGCGATAAATTACGTCAAGTAATTTGATTGGTTGATAGACAGAAATGGGTGTGGCTTAAATGAATATACAGCAAGATAAGGGTTAAATTTATTACACTCACCGCTGGAAGAGCTTCGGCGAGTTTCAGTACTTTCATATAAAGAGCCATAGGCGGGTTTCAGAGATTTCATATAAAATGACCACGGGTGTAAGATTCTCTTGTGCGGACAAGATAATCTTGTTCACAAAACTTAATATCTTGTGCGAACAAGATATTATGTTGTATGTACAAGATAAGATCTTGTCTGCACAAGATAATATCTTGTGTGCACAAAATAATATGTGCGAACGAGAAAATATTTTGTCCGCACAAGCACAAGATATTATCTTTTTCGCACAACTGAAAAATAAATCATGTCCCTTCCCGTGTTATGTTGATTGCGAAGTCAGTGAAACGAAATTTTCGACCGTACAGTTGGCTGACAGTTGGCTGACAGTTGGCTGGTCTGCAGATACGCTGTGTTACATTGGAAAGCAAGACATCAAATCAGTGGATTGGATAAGCATGAAACCAAATACCGCGGTGTTTGAAGTTACTCTTAGATTATTTGACGAGAGACGTTTGGACGTCATTTTCTTGCCCCATAACGTTGCGAAAGAACTTAAAAAGTTCATTGATTCTTCTTTTTGAAATATGGGATTTATAAACCGAGTGAGGTAAAACAGTCCGATAAAGAAACGAGTGCGAAGCCTTGGGTCCTGAATTTTGGATCTGAATTTCAGTACAGTTGAGTGTTTACAGCTCATTGCAAAGCTGAATGAGTGGATGAAACTACAGGAGTATTAGAGGTGAAGGTCATACCTTGATCTTGGCCCTAGTTTATTCAGATATGAAAATTTGAACTTGTTTTCAACAGAAGCCACTCGGTCAGTTGTAACCAAATTTTATTTAAATACTTTTAGGAACAAGAAAATGAAAATTGATTAATTTGAGTTTGGTCACATGACCAAGATAGTCGCCATGCTAATATAAGGTGAAACCCTTCAAACTCAGTTTCTCCGGAACTAGTAGGTTGGTTGTCATGAAACTTGGTATATAGCATTGAGGACTCGGGCCACTTATACTTTGTTCAAATGTTGACCATCGAATGACCTTGACCTATTTTACACCAAGGTCAAATTTGGTCACATAGTCTTTAATATGGAGAAAAAACGAAACCATTATTTTTTCGGAAACTATTGCAGTCTCTGACCTAAACATTGGTAGATGCAGTTAGCTAAATGAGTAGATAAAATACAGGAGTATTCAGGTCAAAGTCATTCTTTGACCTTGGACCAAGGTCATTCAAATATGAAAATTAAAACTTGTTTTCCACAGAAACAACTGGGCCATTTATAATCAAATTTCATACGAAAGCTTTTAGGAACAAGGAAATGCAAATTTATTATTTTGTGCTTGGTCACAAGACCAAAGTGGCCGCCAGGCCCATATAAGGTATGAACCTTTCAAAAAATCTTCTTCTCCGGAACCAGTAGGCCGATTGTCATGAGACTTGGTATTTGGCATTCGGGACTCGGGCCCGTCATAGATTGTTCAAATGATGACCCTCGGATGACCTTGACCTCTTTAACGCCAAGGTCAAATTTGGTTATATAGACTTATGTATGGGAAAAAATGGAAACATGTATTGTTCGGAAACTTTTGCAGTCTCTGATCCGAAAATCGGCAGATGCAGTTAGCTAAATGAGTATATGAAACTACTTGTGTATTTAATAAATATATCAGCTCTAACTGTGATTTGTTGAGTAATAAATCACAGTTTGTAGGTCAGTTGTAAAGTAGACAAATCACGAGCGCGTAGACAAGAGCTGATCTATTTCGATTCTAACACGCTGAAAATCGGCAATAATGTTGTTGTTTCCTTCAAAATCTCACAACTTTTCGCCATTGTCCGAAAAAAAATCCCGCTAAAATTATCGACTGAAACACATGCCTTTATATCCTTTTATAACGTTTTCGATGCGAGAAAATGACGTTACACCGTCTAACGTCATGGAAATCGACTAGTGACGTCATAAATTTGCAGTTTTTAATGACGTCAGTCGTCACGCTCTTCATAGCTGTGATTTGTTGCAGAATAAAACACAGTTATTTTCCATTGACTATATAGGCGCGCTGTGTTAGAATTAAGGTTAATGTCATTCATTTGATCTCGGCCTAAGACCTTTCAAATTTGAAGAACAAAACTTATTTTCCCTTGGAAACGTAGTGCCTTTTGTGACCAAATGTTATATAAAAAATTATAGAAAGAAGAAAATGACAATCTATTTATATGAGTTTGGTCCCATGACCAATAGCCCACAATGCCCATGTAAGTTGAAGACCAAGGTCAAATTTGGTCTTATTGACATTTTGTAATTTGAATAAGGAAAACCCGTGTATTTTTTTTTTTCCAGAAACTATTGCTGCCAGTGATCTAAAATTAGTAGATACAGGTAGCTAGTTAAGTGGATGAAACTAGTTGAGTATTAAAGGTCAAGGTCATTCTCTGACCTAGGTCCTAGGTCATTCAGAGATGAAATTTCAAACTTACTTTTCACAGGAACCACTGCTCTATTCGTAACCAAATTTCATATTAAAACTTTTAGAAACAAACAAATGAAAATGTAAAATTGAGTTTGGTCACATGACCAATATGGCCGCCATGCCTATTTAAGGTAAACCTTCTTCAGAAATCCTCTTCCATGGAACCAATGGGCCCATTATCGGGTCACATGACCAAGATGGCTACCATGGTAAAAGCCCTTTAAAAATCTCCTTCTCAGAAATCTTTGAGTTAAAAAATCTTATCCGGTCCTCCTCTTGCTATTTACTTTGCCTTCAAGATCTTTGAGTGGGAAAGGAGTTAGAAAGCCCCCATGCGGATCAATTTGTTATTGTTATTATGTTTGATACTGCACTGGAATTCAAGACAAGGGTTGAATTTTCATAAAATCCGGCATTGAAGCCCCCCCCCCCACTCCCTACCACCCCTTATTACTTACCCTCCGATGGCGGTCGTTCTTTTGCAGTGTCTTACATGTACTTCTTAACCCTTGTCCTGCTGAATATTCAGTTAAGCAACACCTATTTCTGACTTTGAACCAATCAGATTACTTGATGTAATTTATTCCTACAAATTCATAAATTGAATGTCAAACAGTGTAGATCTGGATCTACCCTGTTTCCAAAGATAGGGGTTGTCGTGAACAGCAAGAGTTAATTGACTCTGTACCGTTTATTCATGTTTCCTCAGTTTTGTGTGTGTGTGTGCCTCCATGTCATAGAGGATCTTACATGAGTGTTCATGCCTCGCTTTTTATCCCTTTTCCTCAACTCGTTTAATAAATTCAATAATACATGAGCACAAATGCAAGATTCTATTTATCATATGACATTTAAAGCGCATTTTATTCACGATTGTTTACAAAAATGTCAATATTCCGCCGTTAGTAAACGCGACGTCGTTAAGGACGTCGTACATGTAACGCTACGGGACGTATCTAGCTAATTTGTATATTCAATCCACTAGTGGATTATCGAAAACAGTACATGGCATTATTACACTCTCAGACGCGACCTCATATGATAAACTTACTTTGTTTAGGTGACTTGAGATGGCTGCGTTCTTAGATTCCAGCCTTTCCTGAGTGAACGTTTCTTCCTAGTTAGAAACTATTTCTCTTTTCAGGGCACAGGGCCTTCTCTTACCATTAAATTTGTCTTTAAGATCTTTGAGTGGGATGAGAGTTAGAAACTGTTTCTATTCTCAGTAAAATGGTCCTTCTCTTGCCATTTGCTTTGCCTTTAAGATCTTTGAGATGGGTGAGAATTAGAAACTATTTCTGTTTTCAGTAAAGTTGTCGTTCTCTTGTCATTTGCTTCGAGTGAGATGAGAGTTAGACAGTATTTCTGTTTTCAAGAAAGAGGTCATTCTCTTGCAATTTGCTTTGCCCTGAAGATATTTGAGTGGGATGAGAGTAAGAAACTATTTCTGGTTTAAGAAAAGGGGTCCTTCTCTTGTCGTTTGCTTTGCCCTCAAGATATTTGAGTGAGATGAGCGTTAGAACGTATTTCCGTTCTCAGGAAAGTTGTCCTTCCCTTGCCATTGGCTTTGCCTTCAAGATCTTTAAGTGGGATGAGAGTAAGAAACTACTTCTGTTTTTAAGAAGCAGGTCCTTCTCTTGACAATTGCTTTGCCCTCAAGATCCTTGAGTGAGACGTCAGTTAGAAACTACTTCTATTCTGAAGAGAGTGGTCCCTTTCTTGTAAGTTGCTTTGCTCTCAAGAGTTTTGAGTGAGATAAGATTTAGAAACTATTTCTGTTCTCAGAAAAGGGGTCCTTCTCTTGTCATTTGCTTTGCCTTCAAGATCTTTGAGTGAGATGTAAGTTAGAACGTATTTCTGTTCTCGGGAAAGTTTTCCTTCTTTTTGCCATTTACTTTGCCTTCAGGATAACCGTATTTCTGTTTTCAGGAAACAAGTCGTTCTCTTGTGATTTGTTTTGTCCTCAAGATCTTTGAGTGAGATGAGAGTTAGAAAATATTTCTGTTTTCAGGAAACAGGTCGTTTCCCTTGTCATTTGCTTTGCCTTCAAGATCTTTGAGTGATTCGAAAGTTAGAAACTAGTTCTATTCTCAGTAAAGTGGTCCTGCTCTTGTCATTTGCTTTGCCTTCAAGATCTTAAAGTTGAATGGGATGAGAGTTAGAAACTATTTCCTTTTTCAGTAAAGCGGTCCTTCTCTTGTCATTTGCTTTGCCCTAAAGATCTTTGAATTGGATGAGAGTTGGAATTTTTTCTGTTCTCAGTAAAGTTGTCCTTCGCTTGCAATTTGCTTTGCCCCCAAGGTCTTTGAGTGACCTAAAATAAGTATTTGTGTTTTCTGGAAATTGTTACTTCTCTTGCCATTTGCTTTGCCTTCTTGATCTTTGGCAGGGATGAGAGTTGAGAGCAATTTCTATTCTCAATAAAGTAGTCTTTGTCTTGTCATTTGCTGTGCCTTTTTGATCTTGGAGTGGGGTGAGAGTTAGAAGCTATTTCTGTTTTCAGTAAAGAGGTCCTTCTCTTGTCATTTGCTTTGACCTCAAGATCAGTGAGTTCGATGAGAGTTGGAAACTATTTCTGTTCCCAGTACAATGTCCTTCTCTTGTCATTTGCTTTGCCTTCAAGATCTTCGAGTGAGACTGGAGTTAGAATGTATTTCTGTTTTCAGGAAAGAGGCCATTCTCTTACCATTTGCTTTGCCTTCAAGGTCTATGAGTGGGAGGAGAGTTAGAAACTATTTCTGTTTTCTAGATGCAGGTGCTTCTCTTGTCAATTGCTTTGCCCTCAGGATCTTTGGGTGAGACGAGAGTTGGAAACTTTTTGTATTCGCAGGAAAGTGGTCCCTTTCTTGACAGTTGCTTTGCCTTCAAGATCTTCGAGTGGGATGAGAGTTAGAAACTATTTCTATTCTCAGGAAAGTTGTCCTTCTCATGCCATTTGCTTTGCCTTCAAGATCTTCGACGGGGATGAGAGTTAGAAACTATTTCTGTTTTCAGTCAAGCGATCATTCTCTTGCTTTGACCTCAAGATCTTTGAGTTGGATGAGAGTTTGAAGTCGTTTCTGTTCTCAGTAAAGTTGTCTTTCTCTTGTCATTTGCTTTGTCATCAAGATCTTTGAGTGATATGAGAGTTAGAAATTATTTCTGTTTTCAAGAAGCAGGTCCTTCTCTTGTCAATTGCTTTTATTTCAAGATCTTTGGGTTTGACGAGAATTAGACACTTCTTCTGTTCTCAGATATATAGTTCTTCTCTTGTCATTTGCTTTGACCTCAAGATATTTGAGTTGGACGAGAGTTGGAAACTGTTTCTGTTCTCAGTAAAGTTGTCTTACTCATTGCCATCTGCTTTGTCATCAAGATCTTTGAGTGATATGAGAGTTAGAAAGTATTTCTGTTTTTAGGAAAGTGGTCCTTCTCTTGTCATTTGCATTGCCTTCAAGATCTTTGAGTGGGATGAGAGTTAGAAACTATTTCTGTTTTTAAGAAGCAGGCCCTTCTCTTATCATTTGTTTTGCTCTCAAGATCTTTGAGTGTGATGAGAGTTAGAAACTATTTCTGCTTTAAAAAAGCGGTCCTTATTTTGTCATTTGCCTTGCCCTCAAGGTCTTTGAGTTTGATGAGAGTTAGAAACTATTTCGTGTTCTGAGTAAAGTGGTTTTTCACTTGTCATTTGCTTTGTCCTCAAGATTTTTGAGTGAGATGCGAGTTAGAAAGTAGTTCTCTTCTCTGGAAAGAGGTCCTTCTCTTGTCATTTGCTTTGCCTTCAAGATCTTTTAGTGGCGCGAGAGATAGAAACTATTTCTGTTTTCAAGAAGTAGGCTTTTCTCTTGTCAATTGCTTTACCACCAAGATCCTTGAGTGAGACGAGAGTTAGAAACTATTTCTTTTCTCAGGAAAGTGGCCCCTTTCTTGTCAATTGCTTTGCCCTCAAGATTTTTGAATGAGATGAGAGTTAGAAACTATTTCTGTTCTCAGAAAATAGGTCCTTCTCTTGTCATTTGATTTGCCTTCAAGATCTTTGAGTGAGATGAAAGTTAGAAACTATTTCTGTTTTTAAGAAGTAGGCTTTTCTATTGTCAGTTGCTTTGTCTTCAAGATATTTGAGTGGGATGAGAATTAGAAACTACATGCATTTCTGTTTTTAGGAAATAGGTCATTCTCTTGCGATCTCAGGAAACAGGTTGTTCCCTTGTCATTTGCTTTGCATTCAAGATCTTTTAGTGAGATGAGAATTAGAAACTACATGCATTTCTCTTTTCAGAAAAGAGGTTGGTCTCTTGTGATTTGTTTTGCAATCAAGATCTTTGACGAGAGTTAGAAACTATTTCTATCCTCGGGAAAGGGGTCCCTTTCTTGTTAATTACTTTGCCCTCAAGTAATTTGAGTCAGATGAGAGTTAGAAATTAAATCTGTTTTCGGGAAAAATGTCATTCTCTTCTCGTTTTGCTTTGCATTCAAGATCTTTGAGTGAGATAAGAATTAAAAAACTATTTCTGTTTTCCGGAAACAGGCCGTTCTCATGTCATTTACTGCGCCTTCAAGATCTTTGAGTGGAATGAGAGTTAGAGACTTTTTTCGTTTTTCAGTAAACAGCACGGGAACAAGTCCATGAAATGAACACCCCCTAAACCCTCTTTTATATAGAGGAAACTAGGGTTTACGGGGGTTTACATTATTTTCTTATTTCTGCTCCAATACATAGGTTGTGGGTACTCGTTAGAACCGCCTAAATGACCAAACCTATGTTTGAAGTATAAATTAGAAAAATATCACAGATTTTCATCAGAAAAGTAGCATTTTGGAGATGTGACAAAATGCACTATGCCACACGGGTGTTTTATCGAAATGTGATCCTTAAGATCTTTGAGGGGGTGAGAGTCGGAGAGATTTTTGATCAAATGACGTCGCGTCTGAGAATGTTATAACGCCATTTAATAAATTGTGTAATCCACTAGTGGATTAAATAAACAAATTACACGCCCCTAGCGTTACCCGCAGGACATCCTTAACGGTGTCGCGTTTACTTGTGGTGGAATACTGACATTGTCGTAAACAAATCTTGGATAAAATGCGTTTTAAATGTCATATGATAAATAGAATCTTGCATTCGTGCTCATGTATCACTGAATTTTTTAAACCGGTTGGGGAAAAGGGACAAAATGCTCGACAAAGCCTCGCATTTTAATCTCATTTCCTCAACTCCTTTAATAAATTGAGTAATACATGAGCAATCATGTAAGATCCCCTATTTCGTTTTTGTTTTAGGTAACCGGTCCTCCTCTGCAAATAAAGTTTGCCTTCAAGATATTTGAGTGGGATGAGGCAGGCACCCCGTTCGGTCAAAATGAGATATATGACAGCCCTGGGGATCTCCTCATACAGGGAGCATGCAATCCTGATGATTTACACCCCACCATCTCCGCTGACAAGGCATTTAAGTAAGACACAAGTTATGCTCTCAACCATGTGACATTCCTTTTTTTTATCTCGAAAGTGGTTAGTTTTCAGATGAACAATTAGTGATATTATTCTTATTTATATTCAAAGTGTAGGTTGTAGATGCTTGTTAGAAAACCGCCTCTTTCAGGTGGTTCTAACGCATGCATGTACCTACAACCTATGCCTTGGAGCAGAAATAAGAATATTTATTCTTGCGCAACAGACAAGGAAAGCCATCGTTTTAGCTTAGGATAGAAATTCTGTTCTAACCCTGGTGTTCTCACCCCACGCGAAATGCACTGGTTGAATACGACCACATATGCGTCGTCGTTAAGGTTGACGTCATAACACGTTACGTGACGTCACTAAACATTCTTGTAGTGTCATCACAATATGGCGGACGTCGGGGATTTTTCGATCCACTGCTAATACCCATATAAGATTCTTATATGAATACCCCCCGCAAACCCCAATTTTCTGTATGTTAAGTGGGATTTAGAGGAGGGATGTCCATTGCATAGACTTGTTAGTTTGATTCATTACAATTTGTTTGTTTGATTTAAGGTTTAACGTCCCCGTCAACGCTGTATAGGTCATTTTGGAGACTTTGCTTCCAATTTTGTGGGACTTTTACCCGACATTGAGATGAAATGACATCACAATCCCTGCAGCCCAATGAAACCAATAGGGTTTATAAGCATGGACCGATCGACCCGCTCCGCTTTGCCTGGGTAGGCTTCAGTGGTTTCTTGCTGTCAAGTTCTCACCGTTGTTTCATCTCTTTGGTTGTTTGATTATTTGTGTTCACGGAAATGTTGCACTGATGATTTAGGAGGCCTTCATGCGGACTGCACAAATTATTTGTCTAAATCGCGATTGAAGTAATGACGAGGATTGTGGCCACGTAAAATCGATTTAAGCCCCCAGTGCAATTCGTTTCCGCTGACCGTCCCAATGCGGTTCTTCTGTCGCGGTTAGTTTTTGTTATGGTTTGCCTTTGTGTGTTTGTGTCGCTTATATTATTTTATTTTGGATAGCCTATTAGGATAAGGATAAAATGCGAGGCTTTGTCGAGCATTTTATCCATTTTCCTGAACGAGTTTAATAAATGATTGGTATGGAGGATCTTACATGAGTGCTCATGTATTACTGAATTTATTAAACGAGTTGAGGAAAAGGGATAAAATGCGAGGCTTGGCCGAGCATTTTATCCCTTTTCCTTAACGAGTTTAATAAATTCAATAATACATGAACACGAATGCAAGATTCTATTTATCATATGACATTTAAATCCATTTCATTCACGATTGTTTCACAATAATGTCATTAGTCGGTCATTAGTAAATGCAACGTCGTTAAGGACGTCGTACATGCAACGCTACGGAGCGTATCTAACTTATTTGCATATTTAATCCACTAGTGAATTATCGAATTTATTACATGAGGTTGTTACACTCTCAGGCGCGACATCATATGATATATTACTATAGTTACAACATTGTTAGAGTTATGGCCCTTTGTGTAATAAAATTTAAATTTCAGCATTCTTCATAATTTCAAAATCGTTAAGATATTATAATATTTACATTTCCAGTGTAAAATCTAATGTAAACCTATAGAACACAATGTGCAGTAGAACTTCGATGACTCGAACACCGATGGCTTGTTTACCATGGATGTGTCGAACCCATTCTTGAGCCCCTGGCGCAATCCTCTACATAAGAAATAGTGGGGGATAATAAAAGAGATTTCAGTCTTTTATCTTGCAAATGTATGCTGTGTGTTCTCATTAGAATCGCCTCGATGAGACGATTCTAATGGATACACACAGCATACATTTTCATTATAGAACACCGAAAAGATGACTAAAAGTATCTCGTTATGCCTCCAGACAGTAACCTCAGTGGCTCGAACTACCCGTCTCTGTCTCGAACAGATTTTCGAGGTCCCAAAGGTGTTCGAGCCATTAGAATTCGACTGTAGTTCATACTTCCATGGACGCATTGATTCATATGATTTTCAGTGATGTCAAGTGACGTCAGTCTAAGCCATTGTTCTAAACGGGCGTTTGTGACGTCAACGTGTTCCGCTCTTTGTTGGCAAAACAGCGTGTAAATGTTTTTCAGCTTTACAAAATTGCCATATAAGCATTTTTACGCCCATTGATGAGGGGTAAAGAATGTAAATATAAAACATTAACATAATTTTTCTGCTTTTCATAAAAGTATGAACGACATCGGGTCGCTACCAAAGTTTACATAAACCCCTTTGGGGTTCATTTCTATGCACGCGACCCAACTTTCGTGAACCGCAAATAAAAAAATAAAATTCATTTCTTAAATGAACCCATCTGAACTTATTTACAGTGACAATACGCAGATGTGTAGCAAAAGTCTGTCTGTACGCCTGCCCTTCTGCACGGCAGTCTATCTGTCCGTATGTCCATCAACATTTTTCATGTTTTTTGTTGTTGTTTATGTTTTTTTAAACTTGCAAACCATTAAACGCATCAATTACAAACTTTAAACATAAGGTCACAACAACAATACACAGTTCACGCCAGTCTGTCCATCCATCCATCCATCCATCCATCCATCCATCCATCCATCCATCCATCCATCTATATGTTCTTCCATATTTTCCATGTTTTCTTAAATAATTTTCAAACTGTTGAAGCATCAACTTCATACCTTAAACATAGTGTCCCAACAACAACACCCAATGTCCGTCTACAGTTTTCATGTTTTTGAATTTAACCCTTGTCCTGCTGAGCCCGGATTTGTCTTATCTTTCAAACACTGATGATCCAGATCAGCCATCTGATCAGGATCTTCATTGTTTGTCATTCAACTCATGAATTTGTTGCAATAATTTGCATCAAGTTATCTGATTGGTTGATAATCCGTTGTGGGTGTGGCATATATAAATATTCAGCAGGTCAAGGGTTAAGATGATGTTGGCTGTTTTGTTTGTTTGATTTGAGGTTAAACGTCCCCGTCAACACTGTATAGGTCATTTTGGAGACGTTGCTTCCAGTTTTGTGGGATTTTTACCCGACATTGAGATGAAATGACATCTCAAGCCCTGTCGCCCAATGAAACCAATAGGGTTTATTAGCATGGACGGTCCGCCTCGCACCGCGGTTCCTGGACAGGCTTAGATCCTCTAAGCGGTTTACCAGTACTAGTGTGCGGGCCGGATTCAGCTCTGAGTGGAAGCATCATGCAGCCTATGGGCGGGGGCCGTGATGTTGACTGTAACAAGCAAAAAGTGTCTTCCATGAATGAACACAAAATAACAGAACAACCAGCCTTAAAGTTCAACCATCCTTTATTGCTATTAAGACCACCTAAAACTAAGACCATTTTTTTGCTTTTAAAAGCATATTAAGAAGATCTAAGGTAAATTTTCTTTATGTTTTCCACATCCAGTGTGCTCTTGCAGGAGACCACCATTGGCACTGTTCAAAAGCGGTCTTAAAGACCACTTTTGAACAGTCCCAAGGGTGGTCTTAATATAGAAATTTTACTGTACATTGTAAACTTTACCGCCGAAAAAAACGAAAACTTTAAAGTGAAAATTGTGATATTTTTCTTATTTCTGCTCCAAATATAGATTGTAGGGACTCGTAAGTACCGCCTCATTGAGGCGGTTCTTACGAGTATTGACAATCTATATTTTAGAGCAGAAATAAGGAAAATAAGGTCCACCCCTGTAAACCCTTTTTACTCTATAAAAATGGGGCTCAATGTGGTCAAAATGACGTAGGCATATTTTCGTGATGAATCAAGCCAAAGTTCAAGATCAGCGACCTTGACATTGCTCTGCAATGCCCAGTAGCAGCAGGGGGGGGGGGGTTGTTTTTTTTTTTTTTTGTCGAGGGGGGGGGGGGGGGTGGCAAGCATACTTTTTGTTCAAACCATGAAGTGTTTCTTCGGCTTATTAAGGCTCCCAGCCTTTTTTGGCCCAAATATATTTTCATTTTGGCAAATTAAACCTTTCAACCCTAAAACATCACTATCCTCCTTTTGGCAAATTAAGCCTCCAAACCCTAAAACAATTCCACCCCAACTGGCTGCGACATTACAAAGGGCGAATGGACTTTTTATTTTGGATTCATTTGGACCGCCAGGGCTCCAAGCCCATTTAAGACCACTAGCACACCCCAAAGCCGTTGCGAAGCAACATAAAAACCCAGAGCCCTGGGGACGGCCAACCACAAACGCCTGCCCGGGGCTCTGGCGGGCCCCAGTTCTAGGATAAATTCCCATTCTAGATCGTCCTCCCTGGCCGACCTTAGGACGGCCCACCACCACGGCATTGAGTGTGTGGATTTGTCGTCAGCGAAACTTGTGCTCGACATGTTAATAAGTGTAATATGAAATCAATAGGACCACATGATATTGGTTATCACTACATAGGAAAAAGAACGTATCGCTCGCCCATAAAAGAGTGTCAATATTGATTTTTATGAGGTAAACAGACAATTTGTAATACATTTCATTTCCATGCGCTTTTTTGTCGCACCTGCTTTAGCAGGAAGACATAGGCGTGCAAGTTTCCGTCCGTCCGTCCGTCCGTCCGTCCGTCCGTTCGTCCGTTCGTCCGTCCGTCCGTCCGTCAACATTTTACACTGGATGTCTTGTCATCGCAACTCCTCCTACACTTTTAGACAGATCATTTGGAAACTTTGCATGTGCTTTCGCCATGGTATGAGGATGCGCATGTGGTTTGGACTTAATCTTCGAATCAATTTTTGTAACTTTTTTCATATTGTGAACTTAGTCATTTTTAGGTATGCGATACGTACCTCTTGTCATCGCAACTCCTCTTGCAGTTTTATACCGATCATTTTGAAACTTTGCATGTGCTTTCGCCATGGTATGAGGATGTGCATGTGGTTTCGACATAATTTTCGGAATATTTTTTTCAGCTTTTTGCACATTATGAACTTAGCCATTTTTAAGCTTCATTTGATATACGATAGGTACCTCTTGTCATCGCAACTCCTCCTACAGTTTCATACCGATTATTTTGAAACTTTGTGTGTGATTTTGCCATGCTATGAGGATGCGCATGTGGTTTGGACTTTATCTTCGAATAAATTTTTGTCACTTTTTCCACATTGTGAACTTAGTCATTTTTAACCTGCGATTGATATATGATAGGTACCTCTTGTCATCGCAACTCCTCTTGCAGTTTTATACCGATCATTTTGAAACTTTGCGTGTGCTTTCGCTATGGTATGAGGATGCGCATGTGGTTTGGACTTTATCGTCGGATCATTTTTTTTCTCTTTTTCCACATTGTGAACTTAGTCATTTTTTAACCTTCAATTGATATATGATAGGTACCTCTTGTCATCGCAACTCTTCTTGCAGTTTTATACCGATCATTTTGAAACTTTGCGTGTGCTTTCGCCATGGTATGAGGTTGTGCATGTGATTTCGACATAATTCTCAGAATATTTTTTTTTCATTTTTGCACATTGTGAACTTAGGCAATTTTAAGCTTTAGTTGATATACAATAGGTACCTCTTGTCTTCGCAACTTCTCTTACAGTTTTATATTGATCATTTTAAAACTTTGTGTGTGTTTTTACCTATGGTATGAGGATGTGCATGTGGTTTTGACTTTTTCTTGGGATCAATTTTTATCAATTTTTCCACATTGTGAACTTAGTCAGTTTTTTACCTCACATATATAGGCTATGGATTCTTCTCAAAGCCCTATATTCATTTCTTCTGCCTTAAATAAACTTTTATTTTTTGTGTGGGGCAGGTGGGGAGCAGGTGCGACATCAACTTCACCGAAGTTGAATTTCTGGTTATTTAATCGTCAGTTTTAATCGAAACTGACCAGAAAAATCGAAGCTGACAAACTTTATCGGACCTGACAAAAATAATCGTATGAAATGAAACAACAATTAATATTTGCGCGACAATAATGCTTTTCACTTTCTCAAAGCTGACGGGAGGTAACTGCCAGACTATTAGGTCAACGGAGAAACAAGAGTAGGATTTCTTAGTATGCTCCAGGAAGTTACAAGCCATAACCAGCCTGTTGTGCCCATTCGGTCCTAACCAGTCAGTTGTACCCATTTCGTCCTAAAGACACCGATCGGCCTGTTGTACTCATCCGGTCCTAACCCGTCAATTGTACCCATTTCGTCCTAAAGACACTGATCGGCCTGTTGTACTCATCCGGTCATAACCAGTCAATTGTACCCATTTCGTACTAAAGACACTGATCAGATGTAACCGGCCAGTTTTGCCCATTCTGTCCAAGCCAGCCAGTTTTACCCATTTCGTCCTAAAGACACTGATCAGACGCATGTGTTTGAGACATTTTCAGGTTACAGAAAAACTCATGAGAGGGATGGAGGTAAAAATGCTCTTTGGTGAAAATAGCTTGGGAAAAAATAAAGGGCACTTACACACTGGGTATGATGTGCTGATTCGCGAATATGAAAAATACGGCGTGTGATATATGTACTCTTGCCCCGCGACATATGACCGCTGCCAAGAAAGGGGTGATTTGTACGTACAATGTTACGACAAAGAAGAACCTTTTCGAGCAGATCCAGGAAAACAATTAAGGGGTTTGCGATTGGAGCAGCTCATTGGGAGCCGGTCCTGACCCAGCCTGCGCTCATTTAAGACCGCGAACAAGAAATACTAATTGAGAAGTGCCACTGTGACCAGCTTTGTCCAACTCTTCCAATAGCTTGGTATGGGCCGTCATTAACGCCTCGTCTCTCGCACGTTGAAATAGCTTCTTTTGTTCCTCTTCCGACAAACCAACACCCTGTTTCTGGCGCTGATGAATTTCTTCTTTAATCTGATTGAAATTGTCAATTTCAGACAGAATCAGGCGAAGTTCTGTTTCAGATATATTATCGTCGTTCAGCGCGATAGAAATGCGGTCTGCGTTCCGCGCGATAGAAATGCGGTCAGCTTTGACTCAGCCAAGATACGAATCTCGTCGTGTTTTTTGGCTTTTGTTTGGAACCTTCGGCCTATAAATTTTCCGCCAACATCCAGCAAGCCACACACAATCGCTCCAGCTTGAAGGCCAAGGGCGACAGGCACCGGGATGATAGTTGACAAGAGCCCGGCGCCAGAAGCAGCGATGCCTATGCTAGCGCGGTATCAATCCCATCAACAGCATTAGCCCCACGTCTGTATTTCTTGTACAACGAGGCTCTGAAGTCTCGCTCTTTTTCGGGACGGAATTTGTCCTCGGCCACATGTTGAAGACGGTGTTTGTCTCCAGTATTAAGTGGTGGAGTCATCGCGCTAATATGATCTGACTTTTCCCTCTAAATGATATTACTTATTGAGAAGGACCCCGACGCCCTCTGGCGTGAGCTCATTGGGGGTAAATCGAAGCCGTTTAAGAGAAACTGAACCAATGAAGAGTTTATGTAGATTCAAGAAGCAGTCATCGGTTTGGTGTTGAAGGCCTTCAAGTGAAAACTTCACTTGAGCTACCTTTGAGGTATCTCGCCATATATGGACCCCCACGCATTTATGTGCATGCGCTTGGGGCCACTTGAGCTTGAAGCCAGGTAAGACATCAACAAAGGCTTCAGGCCTATTTCCGAGAAAAATCTCGAGGAAGATTGTTAATATTTGTAAACTAAAACCAATGGGTCCCGTTGGGGATAATTCGGGGGTTCCCTGTCTGTTGTTGCTTGTCTCAAGTATATAACTGAATATGTCTTGTGCTATGACAATGTTTTTCATCTCAGGAATATAAGAGCACAGCTGGGTGCCACTATTCACTATCTTCCGAACTTTGTGCTGCTTTCCAGTTACGACGTATGGAGATAAGAGGTGTATATCAATAAACCATCCCGTTTGTTGTAGGGGGTCCGCATATGCAACCCATTTGATTCCAGTGAAGGCCAGCGTATGAACCCGTTTTGGAACGGCATGTGAAATATCTACATCGCTCAACCCTCCGAATTTCAGTGATCCCGTTTCGGTGACCTGTTTTCTTTTGTACACCCATTAGAGAGCTGGAAGGCATACAAGCGATCTTCCTTCCCGTCCTTATCGAACCCCATCGGTGTCACCAAGATCAGCCAAAGCCACCCCATGCCATTTTCTGACCCCACCGGGCCGCTTGCGTCAACCATTCCTTATATGTGGGGTTGCACTCATATACTCGAATGGTAACATCTCCCGGTTGGTATCTCTAAGTGAAATAGTTAGCTGTGAAATAGGCTCTCATGCCAGCCTCTTGTACTGTAAGACAGGAAATGATTCAATTCTACCAGCTCCACACTTTCCGTTTTCGACGGGGATGGATCTAAGAAGTGTAGAGGGGCAACCGTTATGCAGATTGTCTGAAGTACATAACTCAAAAAGATGAAAATAAACCTCATGATGGACGGCCAGCTTGTGTGGCTTCTCTGCAGTAAACGTCTTGGAGCGACTTTTTTCTATGTGAAAGTCAGGGGTCAGGGTTGAAGGAGGGGTTCTGAAAGTGTTGATGGAAAAACCAAAGAGATTAACTAATTCGCGATTCATTGTTATGGCTTCTCTGGGCTTTACCATTAATTGCAGTAGACCAGAGGGTTCATCTAGAGTGAGTTCGGCGCCCAACCGCTGAAACACCCTTTCGTTCAACTCACAGACCTTATAATACCCGTCAGGTATTATTTTTTCAGTCTTGTTATTTGAGACCTTATTGTTCCTTTTCGCCATGCATATGTTGTACCACCAGTGATAATACTTCAACTCGCAGAGATCAATCTCTAGCTCAACCGGAGACAGGGACCGGGCAAGATTGGTTGGCACACCATTTTGAACGCCACTGAGCGTTAAGAACACATTGACTTGAACAGTTGTAACACAAAATGGGCATAGATACAAAGGCATTTACGTTTGATAGCTCGGCAAACTATCAGGCAGGCGGCCATTTGAAAGAAAAGAAGTCAGCGGCCGGGGCGCCCAACCTACCCATAAGGGTCGACGATAAGGATGATCGCTTCTTTATCAAGTTCCTGGACGTCTTCATCGATTATAAAATCCCTCCGCTTACCGGGGACGTCACTATGGCAAACAAGGCGTGGGACAACTCGCAGCACACCACCTCTAGCTGGTGGCAGTGCCAGCTGAACTTTGCGGTTTGGTGCGCAACCGCCGGATGTGGCCATCATTCCAGGACCATCTCCAAGCGGATGAGCCCCTTCTTGCAAGCCTGTATTACTTTCATTTCCATTATACGACGAGACCTCTGCTTGAGGATCTAAAAGTCGCCCTTCCTGGGGATGAGTCCAATTTATGGTTCGATGACCAAATTGAATATGATTCCATGGCCTACAAGCGGCTTTGCGAGGAGTTCGTCGTTTCGCCTTCTACAGATTGGAGGCAAAAGCTGGACTACGGTTGTAAAGGCCTTAGATCTTTTAGTACCTTTATGACCCCTTCGGTGAAATACCGCAGTGATCACAGCTCCGATGGCCTCTTCTTTCACCCGAAGGACTCAATACGCCATAAGCGGGATATTTCAAAGGCGTGGACGATGTTCATTTTCGATAAATCAGAAGGCTTCACGCAAGTGGGTGTCGAGTGCCTCAACGACTCGATTCGGACTTACGTTATGGGCAATCTTGGGAGCGCAAGCTCAGACCCGTTCCAACATTCTCAAAGTCGGGACGGGGTTCGACGCTCAAAAGCAATTTATGGCAAATCTCGAAGACGTCCCGAATCGTCTCACCCGTCGACATCCCCATCAGCATCGATCGATATCAAAAGACGTTGCAATATGCATCCGCACCACTGGATTTCGCCTGCGGGAGAGGGTTCTTCTTGATGTCCAACGACATGGCGCTCCATCCTGGATACGTCTAAGGTTATAATAACCAAATCCATATAGCAGGGTCAGACGCGGTCATCGGCAACAACCCAGGAATAAACGAGGCAGTACCGGTCAGCGTCAGCAGTGCTGGCAGCTCTTGAGTCGATAGAACATTCCAGGGGAAAACTACCTCGCCAGCCGGGACCAATCACATGGGGCCACCGAGCGGCAGACCCGAAGGGTCGCCACCTACGCCTGCCGCGGTAGTAGTCTGGAAATCCTGTCTCGATCATGAAGAAGAAAACCAAAATCTCATAGTGTCAAAGTTTTGATATTTTAAAAAGAGTTATCATTAATTATCCTATTATTGGAATTAATGACCTTTTGTGTTCATGACTATTTACTGAAAGTGTCTGGTACCCATCAAAGTTTTCATAAACAGACTTGTATGTATCTGTTAAAAGGTTAACTTCTACATGTAAACTTTGGAATGTTTCCACATATCCCGTTAAACTTGACTTCTGATAAAAGTTTGTTATAACTTTCACAATTTCATTAGTACGAACCAGACCGTTTTGAATCTTTAAAATTAGATTTTCAAACGGTCTCAAATCATGAATAAATGTTACAGATCAGTGTGAATCGTTAATAAAGACCCCATTAGTCTTTTGAAAAACAACATTTTCGGACATAAAGAGTCCGAATGTCTGGCTAACATACAATGCACCCAAGATTAATGTGATCATCATATTGTTACTCAGAAATTAAATACAAATAGGCATTACTACTCTATTAAATGAGGTACTGATTTACAATTCACCTCTATTAACATACATGAGACCCTAACCTCATTAAAGTACATAACGTTACGAGGTCATTAATGGGCCCCGTCAAGCGAATTTGTCTCTTCGAGCATTTCGTCATGACACATTTTAACTGCGCATGCCCAGCCATTCAGAGGGGCCAGGGATATGGCTTTCTGTCTGAAGGTTCCTATTGATTTACTGCTTGTATGAGCGAGCAGCGAAGGTTCTGGCGAGACTGCGCGGATGCGCAGGCTCGGCTGAACCTTCGCTGCTCGCATAGGCGATAAGTACCAAAATCGCTTGACGGGGCCCATTTGATAACATTCACTTTAACCTCACTAGTTGCTTAAACTCTCCGCTTTATCTCGAGACTTCTTTCGCCTATCCTGAAATGGCCTAACTGTCTCACTGGCTACACTATTAGACAGTGGCTGGGGTGAATAAACTATATTCACTTCCATCGCCCCCCCCCCCCCCCCGCCCATTGGGGCTTGAAGATTTAAATGGGCTGCATGAGGCTTCAACGCAGAGCTGAATCTGACCGCACACGAGGACTGGTAAACTGCTTAGAGGATCTAAGCCTGCCCAGGCAAAGCGGTGCGAGTCGGACCGTCCATGCTCAAAAACCCTATTGCTTTCATTGGGGACAGTACTTGAAATGTCATTTCATCTCCGTGTAGGGTAAAAGTCCAACAAAATTGGAAGCAACGTCTCCAAAATGACCTTTGTAGTGTTGAGGAAGACTTTTAACTTCAAATCAAACAAAAAAAATCATTCACTTCCATTTCACTAGCTAAATCATTATTTTCAATACATCACGAAAACACGCCTATATAATTTTGACCCCCTTGAACCCCACTTTTATATAGTAAAACTGGGGTTTTCGGGGGTATACCTTATTTTTCTTATTTCTGCTCTAAAATAAAGATTGTGAGTACTCGTTAGAACCGCCTCGTTAAGGCGGTTCTAACGAGTGCCCACAATCTATATTTGGAGCAGAAATAAGAAAAATATAACAATTTTCATCTTAAATCATCATGTGAACAAGTCCGTGAAATAAAGACCCCACTAAACCCCACTTTATATAGAGAAAACTGGGGTTTACGGGGGTAAACATTATTTTTCTTATTTCTGCTCCAAGACATAGGTTGTGGGTACTCGTTAGAACCGCCTCAATGAGGCGGTTCTAACGAGTACCCAAAACCTATGTTTGGAGCAGAAATAAGGAAAAGATCACAAATTTTCATCAGAAAAAAATACCTTTTTTGAGGTTTGAAAAATGCACTATATTACACGCGTGTGTTATCGTAATGTTTTCAATTTTTTCGGCGATAAAGGTGGCAATGTATTTGTATAGGCGTGTTTGAGTAATGAATGGCATAGAACAGGAATTATCGGAAGATAACTCGGCATTACAGTCCATGTCCTTTACCTCCGTCTCTTAATTTTGATTTTTCCTAACATCCCTGTGTTTTAATTAAGACATAGATCAGTTCTAATTGTGATTTATTGAGTTGAGTTATAAATCACAGTTTGGGGGTCAGTTGTAAAGTAGATCAAATCACGGTCGCGTAGCGCGCGTGATTTGTGTACTTACAACTGACCAACAAACTGTGATTTATTACTCAACATAACACAAACTAGAGCTGATCTATTTCGATTCTAACACGCTGAAAATCGGCAATAATGCTGTTGTTTCCTTCAAAATCTCACAACTTTTATGTTCCATTGCCTATATAGGCGCACTGTGTTAGAATCTTTTCTATAATTCCATCAAAGGTGTTTCATCTTCATTAGAAGACGTTTCACTATTTCTTAACTAGCTTAGCCAAGGGAATTTAATCTTCTGAATCAGAATCGATTTTAGTTTTAATAATTTTACTGCCTATTCTAACACTGCACGCCTATATAGGCAATGGAAAATTTCTGTGTTTTATTTTACAACAAATCACGACAAGGAAGTGCGTGATGAGTGAGGTCATTAACAACTGTAAATTTATGACGTCACTAGTCGATTTCCTTTACATTCGACGGTGTAACGTCATTTTCTCGCATCGAACACGTTAGAAAGGGATATAAATGCGTGTGTTTCAGTCGATAATTTTAGCGGGATTCCTTCTTACAGTGGCGAAAAGTTGTGAGAATTTGAAGGAAACAACAGCATTATTGCCGAGTTACAGTGTGTTAGAATCGAAATAGATCTACTCTACCCAGTGATTTGTAAGATAATAAGTCACATTTTTGTCGGTCAGTTGTAAGTACTTGTACTTTACAACTGACCTCCAAACTGTGATTTATTACTCAACAAATCACAGCTAGAGCTGATCTATTTCTTAAATAACTGATAACTGGTGACAGAACAAACACCAAACATGACCAGAAAAAGTAAAAGTAAACTCACCTACCTTGGGGTCCGTTCTTCTGTCTGTTATCTTGTGGCAAGCTTCCTTTTCCTATCCCCCGACGGAATAGGTTCGAGGGATATAGCGATCAGCCTGGCGTCCGTCCGCCCGTCCGTCCGTAGACGCAACCTTGTGATGGCCATAACTCTTATACCCTTCGAAATTTATTGATGGTTCTTTGCACAATTGTTCACAAGGCTGGGACGGCGTGTCATGCGCAAGAACCAGAACTCAGGATGCCATACTGTTTGAGTTATCTTCCCTTTTAATAAAATAGAATGACTACTTTGTGATGGTCATAACTCCAATACCTTTTGAGATATATTGATGGTACCTGACACAGTTGTTCACAAGGGTGAGACAGCGTGTCATGCACAAGAACCATAACTCTGGTTGCCATGGTTTTTGAATTATCTCCCCTTCCAATAAAATAGAGTGACTATCTTGTGATGGCCATAACTCCAATACCTTTTAAGTTATATTGATGATACCTGTCAAGGTTGTATACAAGGCCGAGACGGTGTGTCATGCACACGAACCACAACTCTGGGTGCCATGGTCTTTGAGTTATCTCCCCTTCCAATAATATAGAATCACTACCCTGTGATGGCCACATCTCCAATACACTGCGAGATATATTGATGATACTTGGTACAGTTGTACATGATGCTAAGCTGATGTGTCACGTG
This sequence comes from Lucinisca nassula, assembly GCA_963580285.1. NCBI lineage: Eukaryota > Metazoa > Mollusca > Bivalvia > Lucinida > Lucinidae > Lucinisca > Lucinisca nassula. The sequence continues at coordinate 18,871,391 of OY757027.1, read as the reverse complement.
CAAAAACCACACCTCTGGGTGCCCTGGTTTTTTTAATTATCTCCCCTGACCATATTACCTTGTGATGGCCATAACTCCAATACCCTTTGTGATATATTGATGGTACTTTGCACAATTGTATACACAGTTGAGACGGCGCTTCATGCCTTAGAACCACAACTTCATGCCTTAGAGTGCTATGATACATGTATTTGAGTTATGTCTCCTTCCAATATAACAGTATGGCCACTTGTGATCATCATACCTCCAATACCCTTTGAGACATATTGGTGGTATTTGATGCAGATGTACATGAGGTTAAGCAGGTGTGTAATGCGCAAGAATTACAACTCTGGGTGCTCTGGTTTTTTAGTTATCTCCCCAGACAATATAACCTTGTGATGACCATAACTCGAACATCATTTGATATATGATTGAAGAAACTTGGCGCAATTGTATACAAGGCACGGAAGGAGTGTCGTCTGCAAGAACCACAACTATTGGTGCTGTGTTATTTGATTAATCTACCCATCCAATATAACAGTATGACCAGCTTGAGATCACCATATCTCCAATACCCTTTGAGACATATTGATGGTACTTTGTACAGAAATAAATTAAGCAAGCATGGCATGCGCAAGAACCACAATTCTGAGTGCCCTTGTGTTTTTAGTTATCTCCCCTGATAGTATAATCTTGTGATGGCCATGACTGCAACACTTTTGTGATATATTGCTGATTTAATTCTTGTGCTCTTTCTATTGATTAACAATCTTCTGAAGGCCATATTGGCTTTTGGTCGGGGGATTCGCCATCTCTTCCGATGGCTATTTTTTAGACGCAGAGCACGGCACTAAAGCAAGTTATACCATCCCGAAAACACGTCTATAAAAGTTTGACCCCCTAGAAGCCCCTATATATAGTAAAACTGGGGTTGCCGGGGTATACCTTATTTTTCTTATTTCTGCTCTAAAATATAGGCGGTGGGTAACGAGTGCCCACAATCTATATTTTGAGCAGAAATCAGAAAAATATCACTTTTTTTCATCATAAAAATTTCATTTTTTTTTTCTCGATTAAGCTGGCAATGTATTTGTATAGGTGTGTTTGCGTAATGCAGCGTAGCTATACAAATTTTGCTCGTGATCGTATAGTTTTTTCACTTATTAAATATAATTAAAGTTAAATTTAAGTTTTTAACAGCTTTATTAGGCAGGCACCTCAAATGAGTGTACAACTTCTAAATCAGACTAACGAGATGCGAACTGATCAAATAGACATCTGAAAAATAAAAGTGAAGGCAATGATCAGGAATCGATACAATTAACCCACAGCTCCCACCAGAGACACCAAAGGGAAAGAAACACAGACATGGAAAACAAGACCCTAATGGAAACAACAATTGCGGAAAGCCAAACGGACAGTCACTTTCCCACAAAATGGCCAATTGGCTATCCAAAACAAAATAATATAAGCGATACAAACACTCATAGACAAATCAGATCAAAAATAAAACACGACAGAAGAACCGCCTTGGAACGGTTAGTGAAACGAATTCCACTGGTAGGGGCTTAAACCGATCTTACGTGGCCACAGCCCTCGCCCTTACTTCCGTCGCGATTTAGACAAACACTTTGTTCAGTCCGCATGGAGGCCTCCCAACTCGTCAGTGCAAAATCTCCGTGAACCCAAAACTCAAACAACCACAGAGATGAAACAACGGTTAGGACTCGACAACAAGGAACCACTGAAATGCTGGAGCAAAAGAAAACCAACAGTTAGACTCGGAAGTCTTGGACAGAAACCCCAGTATTTATAATCACCGCAAAAATCCAACGCAATATCTCTCACACATTGCATCATGCTTGTTATCATATTCATTGCCAATTTCACTTCTAGCTGAAACCTTTCTGGCATGATTTTGATGAATGCACTAATAATATAACATTTAAAATGAAGTTTCATCAAATTCTAGAAACTTCTGAAAGTACGTAATACCAATACCTACTTAAATGACCTTTAAAGGCAATGTCAGAGTCATATGATATTACGAAATTAAGTTGGCTCACAATCAAGTTATGATTTGAATAGTTGCCAATTTACATATAGTTGCAATTTAAGTACATCTTTACATTTTATGTTATAGAAATGGTGTTTTACTATACTGAAATGAAGCTATTTCAGAATAAGAACTGAAGGTTAATATTTTCATAATAGTGCTGATACTATAAGAATCTTATATGGGTGTGAGGGGTGGATTGAAAAGTCCGTCCCGAGGGACACTGTCCGGCATCACGAGGCTTGCCGAGTGATGCCGGACAGTGATCCCGAGGGACGGATTTTTCTATCCACCCCTCACACCCATATTGGATTCTTTTTCTTGCATACCTTCCATTTCTATTGCGAATTTTTAATGCTGCTGTCACTTCGGTTACCGACGTCCGCCATTTTGTGATGACACAACAGGAATGTTTAGTGACGTCACGCATGACGACGCCGCGCATGAGGTTGTAATCAACCAGTGCATTTATCAAACACGCGATTATTTTCGATTTGGGGTCGGAACACCAGGGTCAGAACATAAATTTCTATCCCAGTGTAAAGTCACGGATTTGCTTGTCTGGTGTGCAAGAAAAAAGTTTACTACCTCTTTAACACTCATTCAGTCATATTGTCATTCTTACAAACCTTCAACAATATTCCAGTTATACGCATGATAACATGCCTATGCAAAATATCGTGTGCATAACATGACTTTGTGATAATATTTCTGATAAAGAAAAAAGCTAACTGTTTAAAGTCATACTTTGCTGCTTTTGTTACTCATTACGCAAACACGCCTATACAAATACATTGCCACGTTTATCGTCGAAAAAATGAAAATTTTATGATGAAAAATTATGATATATTTTTTTTTGATTTCTGCTCAAACATAGATTTCAGGGACTCTATAGAACCGCCTCGACGAGGCGGTTCTATCGAGTACCCACAATCTATGTTTTTGAGCAGTAATAAGAAAAATAATGTATACCCCCTTAAACCCCTGTTTTACCATATAAAAGTGGGGTTCAAGGGGGTCAAAATTATATAGGCGTGTTTTCGTGATGTGTAGACGACTCCAATGCAGTTTTACGGCCATTTGCTGAACTCACGAATAGTTCATTGGATCATATTGAGATTACTGAAAACGAATTTCAATGTTTATTGATACTTTAAACGTTAATTAGGCTTCCGGACCTGATCTCATAAGTAATAAAATGATAAAACATTTCGAAACCATTGTGCATAGTTATTAATCGCTCATTGAACAAAGGCATCTATACAGACATATGGTAATTTGGCAGTATTGTTCCCATCTGTAAAAAAGGTGATAGGACAAAGCGGCCGTCAAATTACAGACCTGTACAACTTATTAGTTACTTAGGTAAAATCCATGAACGTGCTGTGTTTAAACATTTGTATAACTTTCTTATAGTAATAATCTGACATGCTCAAAAGCTAGACTTGTTCCCATATCTGTGGTCGACTTAGACGCAAGTGAACATTGTGGGTAGCAAAAAGCACAGTACACTTTTCTACTAGTCCTTTTTCCTGTCTCTTCTTTCGTCTAGTCTTGTATGTTTGTGTGTTTGTATTGGAATTAAACGACTCAGTCAACACTATTTTTGGTCATTTTTGAGCCGGTCTTTCTCCACGAAAGAATGTTGCCGACCCCGGCAGGTATCAAACCCGCATCCTCCTGATCACCATCCGACTGAGCTGCCGAGGCCGGTTTCGCCTAGTCTACACTAGGGATGGGTAATCGGAGTTGAAAAGATAATTGGTTATCAGTCTTATCGTTGCGATCGATAATCGATTAGTAATTGCTAATGTTTTTGTCATAATTTTACCTGTTTGGCTTTCTGTCTGAGCATGACTGTTAACATATGTTGCACTTTACCATATGTATATTTGAACAGACAGGCCAGAGCAAACAGGGTAGACCCAGATGAGTTGCCGCAGAATGCGGCGTCTCATCTGGGTCTGCAGTGTTAGCAACTCATCCAGCTAGTTTAGGCATAACTTTGGGTAGTAAATTGTACCTATCTAGTAATCGATTAAAAGCAAATCAGAAGTGATAATCAGTTTTGTGGACATTATCGATAGATTAATCGATTATACGATTAATCGAGTCAGCCTTAGTCTACACTGATTGTATTTTCACAATCGTTATAAGCAGAAATAAGACAAGTAATGTATACCTGTGCAAACCCCAATTATACTGTATAAAAGTGGGATTAAAGGGGGTCAAAATCATACAGGCGTGTTTTCGTGATGATTGTTATTTAAAAAAAATCATCGCAGTAGTGACCGCGCATTTAGGCCTTTTTCTGTTACCCCGAAAACAAACAAAAGTGATAGATTGGCGTGCAGATTAGTACCTGTACATCTAATAAACGGAAGTTATTTTGTCAATCTGAGTAAATAAGGATAATGACCTTTCAACTTGTATGACGTCTTCTGTGGACATGCATCACGTGAACAAGTCCGTGAAATGAACACCCCCTTACACCCCACTTTGTATAGAGAAACCTGGGGTTTACGGGGGTATACCTTATTTTTCTTATTTTTACTCCAAGACCTAGGTTGTGGGTACTCGTTAGAACCGCCTCGATGAGGCGGTTCTAATGAGCACCAACAACCTATGTTTGCAGTAGTTTTAAGAAAAATATCACGGATTTTCATCAGAAAAATAGTCATTTTGGAGGTGTGAAAAATGCACTATGTCGCACGGGTGTGTTATCGTAATGTCTGTGTGCTGACTGAGTGATATGTTCTGTTACAGTAAACCGAGGGCCCCGTCTTCACAGCCGCCCAGAACCCGTAAGCTGGTCATGCAAGCCGTTGACTTCATCGATGATGATGGAGCTCATGAACTTACCAGTGTCGACATAGGGAGACAGTTTCACTGGAGAATTTGTTTTGATCGGGGAACCGATTTTAATCGTAAGTTACTTGTATGGAACCCATATTTACCATTAAGCCTACCCAGTGTTGTTGTCCATTATTGTGATCTGGTAGTTCAATTAGGGGATAACTGTTTTCAAAATTGTGATTTGGGGAGGTAAATCGGAGGTTTTACGGTCGGAAATTTCGTTTTACGGCGATGCATCCGTGGAGCCGTAAAACGTAATTTGCGACCGTAAAACCGACGATTTACCTCCCCAAATCACAATTTTGCAATACAGTTATCCCCATTCTAATGTAGTTCTATGTTTGTTTTGTTAAAAACTGTATTATTTTACACAAAAGGACTAGCGCTGTGAGCTGCGTAAAACCAAATGGCAGCCAATGAAAAGCGACGTTACGTGATGACGACGGGTTTTCGACAGTATATCGCAGAATATACTGTCGCAATTTTTTGACGATATCCAATCAGACGTCGCGTTACATTCGCAAGAGCATTAGAATCACTGTTTAAACTTGACTTGATAGATTTTGTAAGGTAACCGGGCGCTAAAAGCACATAGGGGCTACCCCCATCACGCTAAATGGGATTAGTTTATGAACTGCTCTTCCCAGGGCCTCCAATGTGCTGGCACTTGTCAATTCGACAGGTGTCAGCTGACCAATGGGAATATACTGGACTCTTAATCGGAGGAAGGCACAAATCGCACCCAAGGAACAGCGTTTGTCCTTAGAAACACAGCTCTGTAGCGATTTTAGAATTTTGAGTGCAGGAATCACGCCAAAGACGGGCTCTATTATGTGATGACGTGTTGCCAATTTCGACTGCCAAATGTGTCAGAGCACAGCCCTGTTTTCGAATGTCTGGCCGAGGAAAAAAAGCTAACATACATTATCAGTTCTGGCTTCCATTATTCTCTGCCTCCTGCCCTGACATGGCAAAGAAAACGCATTATCACTGTTTAAACAACGATTTTAATCCTTATATAGCAATGGAATATGCCACCTAATTCGTTTGGAATGGTCGATTCCCAATGACAGGGGTGTCAGGTTTGTTCTGTCTGTAGTATGTATGTGTTTTGAGCTTTACGTCCGACAAACAGCTAAGGTCATACGGAGACGGAACCTAGGTTTAAAGACTCATCCAAAAGTCTTGAGAAGTCCGGGATCGATCCCACGAGCCATCACGAAAACACGCCTATATAATTTTGACCCCCTCTAACCCCACTTTTATATAGAAAAACTGGGGTTTACAGGGGTACACCTTATTTTCCTTATTTCTGCTCTAAAATATAGATAGTGGGTACTTGTTAGAACCGCCTCGATGAGGCGGTTCTAACGAGTAACCACAATCTATATTTTGAGCAGAAATAAGAAAAATATCACAATTGTTCATCTAAAAAATTTCATTTTTTCGGCGATTAAGGTAACACTGTATTTGTATAGGCGTGTTTTCGTAATGCTTGGTGTATGAGGCGCTTAGTATAACCACTATACAACGGGGGCTTGTCTGTGTGTAGTAAGTTTTACAAAATGTACGTACAGGTACTTTAAGCAACTTGTGAGACTAAGATTAGACGTCTGATCTTGGTCTACACTCTTTGCAATGTCCAAATCAAAGCACTGAGAGCACTGGTGGGTCAATTGTCTCCAAGAGTAGATTTGGAACGATAGCTTACACTTGGACATTTAACCCTTAAATTCCTGTGCTGTAAGCAAACCATGTTCAGACGCTGCGTTTTTTTTGGGGCTCATCCTTTAATTCCTGCACTGTAAGCAACAGTCAGATCTGGGTCTACACTGTTTGCCAAGCCCAAACCATGATTCTAGCCCAGATTTTACAGATAACCCTTTTACGCAACACGCTACTCTGCTATTTTCTATAAATAAGTTACATTGATTTCGATAGTCACATGGACAATAGCACGAATTCAGTTTCTGTCCTTTATAACATTGGATCGATTGTAAACTAATGACTGCTAGGCATATATGCAACGTAGTTTCTACGTTGAGTCAAATGTTGAATCAACAATGAATAGATCGATGTAAGAACCGGGCTCACTAATCTGTGACTAAAGTAAGATCGAACTGTATTTGGTTAAAGGAAATGACGTCAGTATAGTTTCCTCGTTTCAACCAACGAGCATCGGTTGGTTCGAATCATGGATGACTGGTTCCCAGTTTTCCTAAAGCGCTGCAGAACACTAAAACCAGTAATTTGTTTCGTAGGAATTGATTGGTTGTTATAATGACGTAGGTTGGCGCGTCGTTAAACTCGAAATCATCACCATCATTGTAATGACGTAAGGGAAAGGTACATAACAATAACAGCAACTAAACTAAATTTAACTTGATGGAACTTCCACTGAATCTATTTCCCGTTTTAGGGCATTGCCAGCATGCAAAACATGTAAAATACTGTCCTGTTCAGGAAGAAAACAATGCAAACAAATAATAAACAAACAACGTTAACCCTTTTTGTACCAAATGAAATCTTCCTCCTTATATATAGCAGGGGTCCATTTCAAATTTTAGGGAAGTCAGGTTGTGTTTTCTTCAAAATTGATTAGGAAAATGGCTGGACTTTTTGCAAACAGTGCAGGCACTGATCAGACGCCGCGTTTTGCGGCGTCTGATCTGGACCTGCACTGTTTGTCAGGGTACCCCTTTATGGTACTGAGTGGGTTAACAGAATTAAAGTAAGGAACATTCAGTCAATACGTTTTAGGTTTGTTTGTTTGTATTGGAGTTTAACGGCCCAGTCAACACTATTTTAGGTCCTTTTTGAGCCGGTCAGTTTACTTTTCCACACTTTTCCTCAGCAGGCTTATACGTAGGCGGTAAACCAGTACAGTGCACATTCTTTCGCCAGAAACTGACAACTGCACTTCTTGAATCAGCGGAAGGGGGAGAATGGTCGTAGAAAAGATTTCATTATCAATCTCGACGAAAGAATCTTGCCTTCCCCCGGCAGGTATCGAACCCGCGTCCTCCTGATCACCAGTCAGAGGCGCATCGGACTGAGCTTGCGAGGCCGGCCAATACGTTTTATGATCACTGATCAGTGCATTTTGGACACATTAATTTCCCCAGTGGATCCATCAATAAATATTTATATTTTCAGTGTAAAGTCTAACATAAAGCTATAGAAAACTATGTAGTTCATACTTCCATGAACACATCGAGTCACATGATTTTCAGTGACGTCAAGTGACGTCATTCTAAACCATGATTCTCTACGGGCGTTGGTGACGTCAACGCTGTCCGCTCTTTGATTAAAAACAGCGTGTAAATGTTTTCCAGCTTTCAAGTTTGTCCTATAAGTATTTTGGCTCGGTGATGAGGGGCAAAGAATGTAAATCTAAAAAATAAACTTATTTTTTTTTTATTATTATTATTATTATTATTATTATTATTTTGGCTTTTATTGAAAGTATAAAGGACAGCGGATCGCAAGCAAATTTTACATGATTCGGGGTTCATTCTTTCACAAACTACAGAAAAATAAAAATCATTTCTTAAAAATATAGCTAGTGCAATTTGACATGAGACTGACATCTATGCAAAGAATAAATTAGTCAGCGTTTTCGCCTAATAAGTCGGCTTTCGACCGCCCCCGCCAATCGGGGCTTGAAGAAATAAATGGGCTGCATGATGCTTCCACGCAGAACTGAAACCGACCCGCACACTAGTACTGGTAAACCGCTTAGAGGATCTAAGCCTGCCCAGGCAAAGCGGTGCGTGTCGGCCCGTCCATGCTTATAAACCCTATTGGTTTCATTTGGCGGCAGGACTTAATGTGTCATTTCATCTCATTGTCGGGTAAAATTCCAACAAAATTGGAAGCAACGTCTCCAAAATGACCTTTACAGTGTTGACAGGGACGTTAAACCTCAAATCAAACAAAGGTCGGCTTTCGTAAACGCATCGAGAATTTTCGACATCTCGAGAATGGCAACCCATTTACCGACCTCTTTGCATTAAATCACAAAATCGACCTCTTCGACAAACGGCGAAGAAACTGTTGTCTGAGGATAAGTAGACAGTGACATAATATAAGAATCTTATATGGGTGTGAGGGGTGGATTGAAAAATCCGTCCCGAGGGACACTGCATACCGAACTTTTTCCTTCATTGGCGGCGATCGGAATAAGTCGTGAATTTCCGTTAAAACCTATCTGGGCGAGATATTCGAGTTATCTCCCTGTACACCACTGGGATCAAGGTACAGAATAGCCAATATTTTTTCTCTAGTCGCTGACCTCAGGGAATCAGTAATCAAATATCTGCAGATATGACAATTTGATCTACCTGTATACTAGGTATTCAAAGGGGCGCTAGTGCTCAAATTAAGGCTATCTAAATGTGAAAAAGAACTTCTTGAAGTAACAACCATGCCTTTTCATTTCGAGCCATCTAGTATGAACGAACATATTTAACATATTGAAGAGCTACATTATGTAGAATTGCTTAATTAAAAAATAATAATAATAATAATAATAAATATTATTATTATCAGTAGTAGTAGTGTTTTTTTGTTGTTTTTTTTGTTGTTGTTTTTTATTATTTATTTATTTATTATTTTTTTTGACATGTAGAATATTGGGTCTATATCTCTTGTCAGTCTCTTGTCCAGTGATTTTAAATAAGGATTAAGGTCACATATGATACGTGAAATCTCTTGGCTCCGATCTTTTTATGCATTTATTTTATCTATTTATTTAAATAAATAACGCTATGAAAAATATTGTTAGCCAATCACGAACACACGACTCGATCAAGATGAACTCAGATTTTGTTTGTTTGTTTGATTTGAGGTTTAACATCCCCGTCAACACGGTAAAGGTCATTTTGGAGACGTTGCTTACAATTTTGTGGGACTTTTACCCGACATTGAGATGAATTGAAATCTCAAGCCCTGTCGCCAAATGAAACCAATAGGGTTTATTAGCATCCGCCTCGCACCGCGGTTCCTGGACATGCAGGCTTAGATCCTCTAAGCGGTTTACCAGTACTATTGTGCGGGCCGGATTCAGCTCTGCGTGGAAGCATCATGCAGCCCATATATTTCTTCAAGCCCCTATGGGCGGGAGCCCAGATGAACTCAGATGAGAAAGTTCTTACATTAAAACCAATTTTGTTCCATGACGAAAACACGCCTATACATATACATTGTAAATTTTACCACCAAAAATGAAAATTATCAGATGAAAAAAAAATGATATTTTTCTTATTTCTGCTCAAGACATAGATTGTGGATACTCGTTAGAACCGCCTCGGCGAGGCGGTTCTAACGAGTACCCACAATCTATGTTTTTAAGGAGAAATAAAAAATAATGTATACCCCTGCAAACCCAAGTTTTACTATATGAAAGTGGGGTTATAGGGGGTCAAATTTTGGTGATGGTCTGCCGCAGTCATAATTGACACCTTAAGAGTTAACATTACACCGATATACAGTATATTGTATAAGATATTTCCTGAATAATTAAAAGGACGCCATAAAAAGTAACTTATAGGTAAACACATTTTGAAAAATGTTGTCTTCCCAAGTCATGATTGACACCTTAAGAGTTAACACTACACCGATATACAGTATACTGTATAAGATATTCCCTGAATAATTGAAAGGACGTCATAAAAGTTACATAATGTTTAAACACAGATAAGCCTATTTATTTAGTTATGTATTTATTTATTTATTATAAAGGGCATTTCACTCATATTTGAATCGGCTGTAATGTTTGTCCTAAACAATTTTAACACAATTTCGAAAAATGTTTTCTATTTATTTATTTATTTATTTATTTCTTTATTTATTTATTTATTTCTTTATTTATTTATTTATTAAAATGATGCATGCAATTAATATGTGAATGGGCTGCAATAGTTTTATGATCACATCACAAAAACACCCCATATTACCCACTTTTATGTAGTAAAATATGGATCATTATTTTTCTTATTTCTGCTAAAACATGTATTGTTGTTTGTCGTAAGAACCGCCTCGCAGAGGTGGAACTAACGATTCAATCAATTTGTGTTTCCAGAAGAAATACGAAAAGTAGCAATTTTTTTTTTTATCTGAATACTTTCATTTTTTGATGGTAAAATTTTCAATATTTTTTAATAGACGTGTTTTCGAAATTATTCAACTCAAAATCTGGAAAATGTCATCTGCACTAGTTATGATTTACACTTTAAGAGTTAATAAAACTGTACATAAATCAAGACACCACAAACATTGTCTATCAAATCAATCACAAAAAAGTGAACAATGATGAGACTGTTACTTTATTTATTTATTTAATTTAATTAATCAAATTGTTATCTTCAATATTATGATTGGCACTTTAAGGGTTACACATGATTGACACTTTAAAGTGTAACACAAAGTGGGGGACGACGGGCATGCGCCAACTCATTGTTAAATTAAAGCACGTTTGTTTACTTCGTCATCACGATAACACACCTATATAATTCTGACCCACGTGTACCCCACTTTTATATAGAACAACTGGGGTTTATAGGGGTATACATTATTTATTTGACTGTTACTCTAAAACCTCAAATCAGCTGCAGTGAAGATAAATAAGTTTTATACAGTAAAACTGGGGTTTACAGTAGTATACATTATTTTTTCTTATTTTTGATCAAAACAAAGATTGTGGATACTCGTTAGAACTGCCTCATCGAGGCGGCTCTGACGAGTTCCTATAATCTATTTTTGGAACAGAAGTATGAAAAATAGCAGAATTTTCTATCTAAACATTTTCATATTTTTTTTTTTTTTTGTGGTAAAATTTGTCAGTATAGGCGTGATTTCGTAATGTGAATTTAGACAATTCCATTTTTATTGACGTTGGTTTAGTCAAAGTCATCAACAGAATGGCAAACAGTGTAGATCTGGAGAAAAGACGGCTCATCCTGAGCAGTCGCACCATGCTCTACACTGTTTGCAAAGTAACTGTGCGGACAGACAGAGTTGAAACTCATTAACAGAAATTAACAGAATAGCAAACAGTGTTTTGTTCTGCACAAAACATAGATTGTTGGTGCTCGTTTGAACCCCCTCGATGAGGCGAATGTGCACTGTACTGGTTAACCGCTTACGTACAAGCTTGCTCAGGAAAAGCGTGGACAGGTAACCTGACCGGCTCAAAACTGACCTAAATAGTGTTGATTTGGCCGTTAAACTCCAATACAAACAAACAAACAAAATCAATCACAGGCTTCAGACTGCCAATTAACTTTTCATGGTGGTTTTAATCGCCATATCACAGTTAATGATTTCGACAATTTTTGTCCTTTTTGACATATTTGGGGTTTACAGTAGTTTACATAATGAATGAAAACATAAATGTAACAAAACTGAGAAAAAATAAAATAAAGAAATCCGAGAAATATAACCACTATATCAAGTACATTATCCGCATGTTGTTTATTACCAGTAATTACAAAATTAATACAAAAAAAACCTTTACAGGTGTGATACGATTTCTGGTACATATAATGTGGACTTAGCGATTTTCGCATCATGAACTGCAGTACTGAAAAACAGCTTATAAACGATTTTTAAGCTCTCGGGGAAGCAATTTATCATTTTTCAGTAGAAAAAAACTTTATATCATCGTAAACTTTGAATAACAGTCTAACACTATATAACAGTGACTTAATTCCAAACAAATCATTTCTATTTAATATTGGCAACCAAACATGGAAATCTGAACGTTGTTTTAAACAATACATTGCCGTCTATGGAGCATATAGGCATGACATTAAATTGCAGATGGAAGCAATAAGAATTAATTATTCATCATTTTGAAATGCACCAAATAAAAACTGAATAATTTTCTTACATGAGGATAACAGTGACTTTTTTCTAGTGTTAAGGATAAATAAGATACGAGGAGTTAAGATTTTTTTCCTTCATAATTTTAATATAAAAAACCTTCAAAATATACAGGTAACTTTAACTGCCGATTTCCTACGGAAATCGATATTCAACTCGGTAATTTCCGGCGAATGAAGGAAAAAGTTCAACATGGTCCGGCATCACGAGGCTTGCCGAGTGATGCCGGACAGTGATCCCGAGGGACGGATTTTCTATCCACCCCTCACACCCATATTGGATTCTTTTTCTTGCATACCTTCCATTTCTATTGCGAATTTTTAATGCTGCTGTCACTTCGGTTATCGACGTCCGCCATTTTGTGATGACACAACAGGAATGATTAGTGACGTCACGCATGACGACGCCGCGCATGATGTTGTAATCAACCAGTGCATTTATCAAACACGCGATTATATTCGATTTGGGGTCGGAACACCAGGGTCAGAACATAATTTCTATCCCAGGGTAAAATCACGGATTTCCTTGTCTGGTGTGCAAGAAAAGAGTATATCATCACAAGTTGGTTTGTCAGGTTGCACCTTTATCATTATCATTAACATCATCGGCTGGTAAGACAGACTATACCGTTATAATTATCATTACCGAAGCATCGTTACCTTTCGACAACAGTGGACAATGCTTAATAACAAAAACATTCGCTGACGTCACTTTCAACTTATCTTCGGACAACAGTTTCTTTTTGTTTGATGTGATGTTAAACGTCCCCGTCAACACTATAAGGTCAGTTTGGAGACGTTGCTTCCAATTTTGTGGGACTTTTACCCGACATTGAGATAAAGTGACATCTCAAGCCCTGTCGCCCTATGAAACGAATAGGGTTTGTAAGCATGGACGGTCCGGCTCGCACCTCTGCCTGGGCAGGCTTAGATTCTCTAAGCGGTTTACCAGTACTCGTGTGCGGTCAGATTCAGCTCTGCGTGGAAGCATCATGCAGCCCAGTTATTTTTTCAAGCCCCAATGGGCGGGGGCTGTCGGTCAAAAAATACATATAATTATATGCATTCAGTCGGGTGTAAAATTGTTGTAATAGGGGTTACCATACACATGTCAAACATCGTGGGTTAAATTGTCAATATAGAGGATCTTGCATGAGTGTTCATGTATTATTGAATTTATTAAAAGAGTTGAGGAAAAGGGATAAAATGCGAGATTTTGCCGAGCATTTTATCCCTTTTCCTCAACGAGTTTAATAAATTCAATAATACATGAGCACGAATGCAAGATTCTATTTATCATATGACATTTAAACCGCATTTTATTCACGATTGTTTACAAAAATGTCAATATTCCGCTGTTAGTAAACGCGACATCGTTAAGGACGTCGTACATGTAACGTTACGGGACGTATCTAGCTAATTTGCATATTTAATCCACTAGTGGATTATCAAAAATATTACATGGCGTTATTACACTCTCAGACGCGACGTCATATGATAAATATATTTAATGGGCGTGTATAGAACTATGTATTGAATAACACGAGGTTATTACGAAAAACACGCCTATACAAATACACAGTAAATCTTTCCGCCGTAAAAATAAAAAAAGACGAAAAATTGTGATAAAATTTTATTTCTGCTCAAAATATAAACTTTGTTTACACGTTAGAACTGCCTCGGTGAGGCGTTTCTAACGAGTATCCACAATCTATATTTTAGATTAGAAATAAGAAAAAAAACTTTACCCTGTAAACCCCAGTTTTGACTACACTGCTCAAAACCATTAAAGAAGCAAACTTTTAAGCCTGTATATAGTAGTCACAGATAAGATTGACCAGGCGGGGCTAATGTTTGTACCTGCATTAGGAATATTCCATTAACAAAAAAGTAAACAAAGTCACCCAATTGTGTAAATTCAACTGTAACACAAGCATAGCTGTGGCGTATATGACCATATCGTCCGCTTCTAGAAAGGGTGCGAAAGGCACTCTACCGAATCTTCTGGTGGACTTAGCGAATTTGACATATATTGACAACACCTGAATAGCTCCGCCTAGTCAATCTTATCTACGACTACTATACCTTCACCGCTTGGCAATTTTCAAACTCAAGGAAAGGCACTATTTTAAAGTGACAATGTTCATACAAACGTCAAGAAGCAAAACAAGAATGTGAGCTACAGCATGAATACCCCTATAAAACGGCTGAAATTCGGTATTGGGCGATCTGTTCAAAATTTGAGTTTGGGTCAGAGACATTTCATTCCTTCGGTTATGCGTTATTTTGGACTTCATAGCTGCTTCATATGGTGTTAAGCGGTTCTTGGAAGAAGTTGAGGTCGCTCAAGCTGTCGCTTTGCTTGAATGTTGGTACACCCAAAGGATCGTTGCTGAACGCTTTGATGTATCGAGAAGTATTGTTGTCAGGCTATGGAGACGTTACCAGGAGACGGGCGAGTTTACTGGACGAGAAGGGCAAGGCTTACACTGCATGACGTCACAAAGGGAAGATCAATATCTTCGAAATCTAGCGCTACGTAATCGGCAATACACGGCCAGAAGGCTACAGATCGATTTCCAGCATGCAATGTGTCAAAGGACATCCGATCAAACAATACGTAACAGGTACATGAAGGTGACCTGAGGGCCAGACGTTCGACAAGATGGCCTATTCCCACCAGGCAACCGTTCCAAGGCGGTTCTTCTGTCGCGGTTTATTTTTGTTATGGTTTGTCTTTGGGTGTTTGTGTCGCTTGTGTTATTTATTTTGGATAGCCTATTGGCCGTTTTGTGGGAAAGTAACTGTCCTTTTGGCTTTCCGCTGTTGGTGTTTCCATTTGGGTCTGTTGTTTCATGTTTGTGTGTCTTTCTCTTTGGTTCTCTGATGGGAGCTGTGGGTTTATTGTATCGATTCCTGATCATTGCCTCCACTTCTATTGTGCACAGTGATATGAGTTTGTCCCCATAACATCAGAACTGGCGATTGCAAGACTGGCGTACAGTTCTGTTCACGGATGAAAGCAGTTCCACCTGAGAGCATGTAATCGACGTGTTCGAGTCTGGAGACGACCCGGAGAACGATACCAGGACTGAAACATTGTGGAAACAGACAGATATGGAGTCGGGTCAGTGATGGTATGGGGTGGAAATTCTTATGATGGCCGAACGGACTTGTACGTGAATATCGGAGGTACATTGACTGCATTACGGTATCGAGATGAAATTCTAGATGGGGCAATCGGTGACAATTTCATTTTGATGCAGGATAATGCACGCCCCCATACTGCTAGAGTGTGCCTGGATTACATTAGTCATGAGACTATTGAAGTAATGGACTGGCTGACACGTTTTCCTGACTTCAAACTGGCCAATAGAACATGTGTGGGACATTCATTACAGACGTACTTCACAGGCCGATCATCCACCATTGACTAGTCAAGAACTCACAAACATCCTTGGACATGAGTGGGAAACATTAGCGTTATATACTTTTCAAAATTTGGTTCGTAGCATGCCTCGGCGATGCCAGGAGTGCTGTGCTGCTCGAGGTGGTCATACACATTACTGACAGCAAAAAGTGACTGATTTGCGCATGTCTATGACATTTGAAATAATATGACATAAAGATAGCGATTTCTCAAACATTTATGCAAATTCTTCCTTAACAGGTTACAGGCCGTGATTTGTGAACTGGTTGCCATTGTTTGCCATTAACATGTTGCAGATAAAGTTATTCATCTTTCCGAATCGTTGTTCCATCATCATTATCCAACATCTTTATACTGTGAGGAAATGTGTGTTAGTTCTTTTACTTGTTTTGAGCAGTCTATATGAAAGTGGGTTCAAGGGGGTCAAAATTATACAGGCGTGTTTTCAAAGTAAATATATGCATTCAGCCGGGTATGAAATGGTAACAGACTGATAGAGGTCAATAGACGGATGTCAAATTGTTCGAACGATAACAAAATGAGATATCTCAAAAGGAGCATGTAAAAGTATTGTTGCGCACTTGGATATAAAATCATTCAACTAAGTCCTGAATATTCATATTTACAAAGTAGGCCTACATGTACCTGTTTAGTAATGTGTGGTAAAATTTCATTACGAATACACGCCTGTAGAAATACATTGTAAACTTTACCGCCGAAAAAAAACGAACATTTTCTGATGAACAATTGTGATCTATTTTTCGGCACAGCCTCGCATTTATCCCTTTTCCTCATCTCTACATGAAAATTCATGTATCCTCTATGAGTCTTATCTTCGTTTTAATAAATTTAATTATACATGAAAACTCATATAAGATCCTCTATGCATCTTATCTTCTTTTCAATAAATTTAATAAAACATGAAAACTCATATAAGATCCTCTATGAATCTTATTTTTTGATAAATCTAGTACTACATGAAAACTCATATAAGATCCTCTATGTGTCTTATTTTTTATGAATCTAATAAAACACGAAAACTCATATAAGATCCTCTATGAGTTTTGTCTTCTTTTTAAGAAATTTATTAATACATGAAAACTCATATAAGATCCTCTATGAATCTTATCTTCTTTTTAATAAATCTAATAACACATGCAAACTCATATGAGATCCTCTATGTGTTCCTTATCTTCCTTTTAATAAATTTAATAATACATGCAAACTCATATAAGATCGTCTATGTATCTTATATTCTTTTTAATAAATCTAATAATACATGAAAACTCATATAAGATCCTCTATGTGTATCTTATTTTCTTTTTAATAACTTTAATAATACATGACAACTCATATAAGATCCTCTATGTATCGTATCTTCTTTTTAATAAATCTAAAAATACATCAAAACTCATATAAGATCCTCTATGAATCTTATCTTCTTTTAAATAAATTTAATAATACATTAAAACTCATATAAGATCCTCTGTGCATCTTATCTTCTTTTTAATAAGTTTAATAATACGTGAAAACTCATATAAGATCCTCTGTGTATCTCATCTTCTGCTCTAAACATTACGAAAACATGCCTATACCAATACATTGTAAATTTTACCGCCAAAAAAAGAAAATTTAAAGCTGAAAAATTGTGATATTTTTCTTATTTCTGCTCAAAATATGGATTGTGGGTACACGTTAGAACCGCCTCATCGAGGCGGTTCTAACGAGTACCCACAACCTTTATTTTAGAATAGAAATAAGAAAAATAAGGTTTACCCCGGTAAACCCCAGTTAACAATACAAAAGTGGGGTTCAAGGGTCTCAAAATTATAAAGGTATGTTTTCGTGATGTTACTAACTTTGCACCATCTAGATTAAGCAGGAACATTCTTGTAACAATCAGATTGTATTACAAGCCTATAGGTACGGAAGCCTATACGTTTCATTAGATCAGACATCCCAGTAAATATTAAAGAGATTTATTTACCTTCACTTATTAACTTGCATTGATTACGAAAACACGCCTATACAAATACATTGAAAACTTAACCACCGAATAAAAAACAAAAAATTTTAGATGAAAAATTGATATTTTTCTTATTTCTGCTCCAAATAGGGTTTGTGGTACTCGCTAGAACCGCATCATCGAGGCGGTTGTAACGAGTACCTACAATCTATATTTTGGAGCAGAAATAAAAAAATAAACCCCTGTAAACGCCAATTTTATTATTAAGAAGTCGGGTTAAATTGATGGGGTCAAAATTATATAGGTGTGTTTTCGTGATATTTCTGCATATTTGATCATCACGAACACACGCCTATATAATTTTGACCCCCTTGAACCCCATCTTTATATAGTAAAACTGGGGTTTACAGGGGTAAACCTTATTTTTTCTTAAATCTGCTCTAAAATATAGAATGTGGGTACTCGTTAGAACCGCCTTGATGAGGCGGTTCTAACGAGTGCCCACAATCTATATTTTGAGCAGTAAAAAGAAAAATATTACAATTTTTCATCTTAAAATTTTCATTGTTTTGGCGATAAAGGTGGCAATGTATTTGTATAGGCGTGTTTGCGTAATGTGTAAGAAGCACTCGAGATGTATTTTCTGGCAACGAAAATTTAAATTGGTATTTGTTGCATTTCGAATTGAGAAAAACATTTTATAGCTTTACCCTCCACCCATCGAGGTTTGAAGAAATAGATGGGCTGCATGATGCTTCCACGCAGAGCTGAAACCGTTCCGCACACGAGTACTGGAAAACCGCTTAGAGGATTTAAGCTTGTCCGGACAATGCGGTGCACGTCGGCCCGTTCATGCTTGTAAACCCTATTGGTTTCATTGGGCGGCAGGGCTTGAGATATCATTTCATCTCAATGTCGGGTAAAAGTCCCACAAAATTGGAGTGAGTGAGTGAGTTTTAGTTTTACGTCCCACCAACAGCTAAGGTCATACGGAGACGGGACCTCGGTTTTAAGACTCATCCGAAAGTCTGGAGAAGCCCGGGATCGATCCTGCGATCCCTGGTTTACAAGGCGAGTAGCGTAACCACTGCACCACGGAGGCTTCTATCCCCACAAAATTGGAAGCAACGTCTCCAAAATGACATTTACATTGTTGTTTGGGACGTTAAACTCCAAAATCAAACAAACAAAACATTTTACAGCTTAATAAATAATGCTAAGATACACTTACAATGTACGGTATGTCGTCTTCTTCCAAATATTTTGACATGGCATTATATTTCTGAAGACTTTTTGGGATTTTATCTTATGCTACCTAGATATTAGTGGTCATTTTAAAAAAGGAAGAACCCATTATCATGATACTTTAAATGAAGGTTTTGGTTTGATTTGGTTTGAGTTGAGGTTTAACGTCCCCGTCAACACTGTAAATGTCATTTTGGAGACGTTGCTTCCAATTTTGTGGGACTTTTACCCGACATTGAGATGAAATGACTTCTCAAGCCCTATCGCCCAATGAAACCAATAGGGTTTATTAGCATGGACGGTCCGCCTCGCACCGCGGTTCCTGGACAGGCTTAGTTCCTCTAAGTGGTTTACCAGTACTAGTGTGCGGGCCAGATTCAGCTCTACTTGGAAGCATCATGCAGCCCATATATTTCTTCAAGCCCCTATGAGCGGGGGCGGTGAAATGAAGGTCAAGCACCATCAGGCGATATGCATGGGGCAAGAGCCAGACTCTGGGCTTTACTGCTTTCAGACTTATGGCCCTTTGAACTAGAAACAGTGGTTTTCAGATACAGTCCAACCTGTATTAAGCAAGTCATTAAGGAATAACCAAAATGTGCTTGGTTGAGATAGGTGCTTGCTTAATACAGGTGCATTTTTATGCATTTTCTTTATTTGGGAACTGAATTCCTGCTTGTTTAAGACAGGTTGCTTGCTTAATAGAGCTGGCCACTAAGACAGGTTTTACTGTATGTGTATGCTTTTGTTATCTTAAATGTTTTCAGAAATGCAAAGCACAATTGAACGATTTGAATAAGACCATTACGATGACACACCCGTGCGACTTTGTGCATTTTTACACCTCCAAAATGTCCATTTTTCTGACGAAAATCCGTGATATTTTTCTAATAAATACTGCAAACATAGGTTGTGTGTGCTCGTTAGAACCGCCTCATTGAGGCGGTTCTAACAAGTACCAACAACCCATGTCTTGGAGACAAAATAAGAAAAATATTCTATACCACCGTAAACCCCAGTTTTCTCTATATAATGTGGGGTATAGGGGGTGGGGTACACCTCCAAAATGTCCATTTTTCTGACGAAAATCCGTGATATTTTTCTAATAAATACTATAATAATATAAAGTGAGGTTTAGAATATGACGTTACACCGTCTAACGTCAAGAAATCGACTAGTGACGTCATAAATTAGCCGTGACGTCACTCGTCACGCTCTTCCATGCCGTGATTTGTTGTACAGAATAAAACACAGTTTTTTTTTCCATTGCCTATATAGGCGCGCTGTGTAAGAATCCTAGTCAAAATATAGATTGTGAATAATCGTTAGAACCGCCTAAATGAGCAGTAAGGGGATTAGTGGGGATTAGTACAATTTTCATTTACATTAAACATCAGGGGCCAGTTGTTCAAAACTAACGACGTCGTTAGTTAACATATCGTTAAAACTTTGATCATTAAATATGGCAAATATGCTGAAATTTTTGCTGAAAAAATGTGAGCAGCTTTTGCGGCTGCTCTCATTTTTTCAGCAAAAAATTCCAAAATTTTTGATATTGTACTTGCTAGAACAGTTAACAATATGACCACTAACGAGCTCGCTAAGCTAACGATGCTTTGAACAACTGGACCCAGATAAACAAATCCGTGAAATGAATACCCCCTAAACCCAACCTTATATAGAGAAAAATGTGGGGCTTACGGGGGTATTCATTATTTTTGCTCAAAATCATAGATTGTGGGTAATCGTTAGAACCGGTTGAACTGAGTCTTCGACTGTAGCACGAGTCTTTTTGTAGGCGATATAATGCGCCGGCTCATATGCCTTGAAGCAGAATTCTAACACAGCGCGCCTATATAGGCAATGGAAAACAACTGTGTTTTATTCTGCAACAAATCACGGCAAGGAGGAGCGTGACGAATGACGTCATTAAAACTGCAAAGATATGACGTCACTAGTCGATTTCCTTGACGTTGGACGGTGTAGCGTCATTTTCTCGCATCGAAAACGTTAGAAAAGGTTATAAATGCATGTTTCAGTCGATAATTTTAGCGGGATTTCTTCTAACAATGGCGGAAAGTTGTGAGAATTTGGAGGAAACAATAGCAATATTGTCGAGTTTCAGCGTGTTAGAATCGATCGAAATAGATCAGCTCTAGCTAGTGATTTGTTAGGTAATAAATCACAGTTTGTCGGTCAGTTGTAAGTAGACAAATCACGCGCGCTACGCGCTTGTGATTTGTCTACTTTACAACTGACCTCCAAACTGTGATTTATTACTCAACAAATCACAGTTAGAGTTGATCTCTTTCTTAAATAAAAATCAAAGCACTGAGAGTAGTGGTTGCAAGAAAACGGCTTCTTATCCATGTCTACACTGTTTGTCAATCCCAACCCAACAGTCCAGCCCAGTTTTACACATTACGAAAGCACGCGTATTCAAACACCCTGTAAATTTTACCGCCCAAAAAACGCGAAAATTTTAAAATGAAAAATTGTGATATTTTTCTTACTTCTGCTCAAAATATAGATTATGGGTAGGGCCTACATGTTCGAACCGCCTCATCGATGCGGTTCTAATGAGTACCCACAATTTATATTTTGGATGATGATGATGATGATTTCGTGTTTAACGACGCGTCAACTCTCTTTATGGGTCATAAGCGTCAATCGGAGCAGAAATAAGAATATAAGAAAATTATATGGGTGTGACGGGTTGGATGGAAAAATCCGTCCCAAGGGTCACTGTCCGAGGCTTGTATTTTTGTGTATCAGTTACCCCCTATATATGTTGCATTGCAACGCATTGACCTGATAAAGATATGCTATCTCAGGTCAAGTGAGCTTTATCACGTCAACATGACATTGCACTTTCATGAATGAACCGGACCACCGAAAAAAACCGAAAAAAATGTTATTGCTACTGAGAAAAATGGAAAAATAACATGAAAAAAAAAAAAAAAAAAAATCAGAGGAAAAATATGGTCAGCTGATACTAAGTATATCGACCGCCAGAATGCTGGGACGCACTGAAGACCATCAATAACTGATAGTAAATTTCTAATTTAAGAGTATGCAAGGGGATAAACTGATAAATAGAATACCAGATTCGTATCATTTGATATCAAGTTTATCAGGCTCGGCTTCGAGAACGCATGTAGAATCGCTCGGCAAGCCTCGCGATTCTACAAGCGTTCTCGAAGCCTTGCCTGATAAACTTGATATCAAAAGACACTCACCTGGTATTCTCTATTTCTGAAGATCTTTTGAAAATTTATCTTATGTTTCCTATTTAAATGTGGTCATTTAAAAGGAATAACCTATTATCATGCAACTTAAATTAAAAACAAAGCGCAATCAGGCAATAAGATAAAATTCCAAAAGATCTACAAAACATAATGCCATTTAGAAATATATAAAGTTTCAAAGTTTATTAAGAAAACAGGAAAGCCCTGATGGACATACTAACGTGAAAGAATGAAACTAGATTAATGCAAAGAAACTATGAAACAAGGAAAAAACACACAATAACATGTATCACGACCTACATGATTGAACATCGCAAGCCTCGCTCGGCAAGCCTCGCGGTTAACACGGCTCATTAAAGATGGAGAGAAAAAAAAATAATATTTTTTTTTCTTTCCTCCCCTCTCCTCCCTCTTTTTGATCTCTATAACCGTGCTATAAAGTGGCAGTGGGACATGTATACAGTTACCGCAAAAATACCCAAAAACTAGGAAAGAAGACGTCTTATAAGTATATCTAAGCATCTTTTACTAAGCTGTAAAATACGGAAGTACGTATATACGTCTCATTAGATCACGACATATATGTCATTAGCTTAGGAAATTTTATATTGAGATTAAACATTTATTTATGAGAAGTGAAGAGATATATCTACACTTATTAACTAGTTTCTGCATATTTGTTGTTATCAGTTACCCCTTTTATATATTGCATTGTAACGCATTGACCTGATAAAGATATGCTATCTCAGGACAAGTGAGCTTTATCGCGTCAACGTGACACTGCACTTTTATGAATGTAGCGGACTGCCGGCAAAAATGGCTAAAACGTTATAATTACTAGAAAAATTGGAAAAACTGCATTTAAAATGATTAAAAAAAATAACGGTCAGCTGATAGTAAATATACTGACCCATTATATTCCGCTCCGGAATGTTGGGACGCAATGACTGATCGTAAATTGCCGATTTAAAGAGTTTACAAGGGGATAAACTGATAAATAGAATACCAGATTCAAGTTTATCAGGCTCGGCTTCGAGAACGCATGCAGTATCGCTCGGCAAGCCTCGCGATTCAACAAGCGTTCTCGAAGCCTTGCATTCTCTATAAAACAAATTCTTTCACACGCATGTGTAACTGCTCGGTGGTCCAAGGTGGTTCTTCAGTCGCGGTTTATTTTTGTTATGGTTTGTCTTGTGTTTGTATCGCTTGTTTTATTTTGTTTTTGATAGCCCATTTGCCATTTTGATGGAAAATGTAATTTTCTGCGTTTGAGTTTACGAATGAGAAGAAAATTAATTTCCCCTGTAAAACGAAATGTCCGCTAGGTGTCGCTAGTAAAGGTTTGGCGCGGAATAGGCGCACGTGAGAAGTGTAAGTTTATAGCTATCATTCAGCTTTGGACAGTGCGGCAGTTAACATCGTTTTTCTTTTACATTTTGAAGAATTTCATATAATTGATGGATTCTATTTTCGTTTATTAGGTGTTTGAAATTTACATTGTTTCAATGTAAGTTTAAAGATAGAATAATACTTGATATTTTTAATCAGAGGTGTAAGTTAATAATTGAATGGTTTGAATTTCATATTAAAACTCACGTTAGTGAGTTATTTAGTTTTCTGTCAAAGCATTCAGTCTTCTGTCCAAGTGCTTAAGGCAATTATAATACATGTTATTTTGCTATTTGGTTAGTTGTTCTTGGTAACGAAGGTTAAGAAGATTACCCGTTGTCGTCGAATGAAGTGCTATTGGGAAGTAACTTTCCTTTTGGCTTTCCGCTTTTGATGTTTCCATTAGGGTCTGTTGTTTCGTGTTTGTGTTTCTTTCCCTTTGGTGTCTCTGATGTACGGAACCCGGGAAGGGACATGGTTTTTATTTTATTTTATAAGTTGTGCGCACAATATAATATCTTGTGCGGACAAGATATTAACTCGTTGGACAAGATATTATCTTCTGCGCACAACATATTATCTTGTGCGGACAAGATATTATCTTGTTCGCACAACATATTATCTTGTCCTCACAAGATATTATCTTGTGCGGACAAAATTCTATCTTGTGTGCACAATAAATTAAGTTGTGCGAACAAGATATTATCTTGTCCACACAAGATAATATCTTGTCTGCACAACATAGATCTTGTGCGGACAAGATATTATCTTGTTCGCACAACTGACTATCTTGTGCGCATAAGATATTATCTTGTCCACACTTGTGCGCACAAGATAATATGTTGTGCGAACAAGATATTATCTTGTGCGCACAAGATAATATATTGTCCGCACAATATATATTATGTTGTCCGCTCAAGATAATATCTTGTGCGCAGAACATATTATCTTGTCCGCACAAGATAATATCTTGTTCGCACAACTTAATATCGTGTTCGCACAACATATTAAAAAAAAAATCATGTTCCTTCCCGAATTCCGCACTGATGGGAGCTGTAGGTTAATTGTATCGATTCTTGAATTTAGATCATTTCACTCTGCCTTGTCAGCATTGGCGGAGAAAAAAGAAATTGTATATGTTGTGAGGCATTATAGGAAGGTAAGTGTATTTCCAGGTAAGGGCATTAACCCATTGTAATCGGGGGAAACCCCTAAAGGAGTACCTTGGCAAACAGTGCCGGCCCAGATCAGACGCCGCAGAACGCGGCGTCTGATCAGGGCCTGCACTATTTGCTAACATAATTTTCCATAAAAATGGAATAAAAACGTAAAAATATGCCTGACACCCCTTATATGACAAATAGACTTGTCCAATATATAGCAATGGAAGTGTCCACTAGTATATAATGGGTTTATGAGGATAACTAACCTTCACTATATGGAATAGTCCAGTATGCTACACTCCTCCCCAGTTTTCAGCCATTAGTGTTGCATGATTTTATTTTTTACCAGGGATTCACTTTTATTTCACTTATTTTACAGCTAACGCCGATCCGTTCGGGATTTTCGCCTTTAGCTGCTACGCATCAAACATGGCGGACTTTAACCCGACGGACGCCACCAGAGAATTTAGTAACGAATTCATCGGCGACGATTCGTAAGTCCTTATTCCTATATTACGGTACATGCGTTTCTGATACGGACAAGCGCATGACAAAACCTACAATAAGACATGTGCGCCCAGCGAAGAATAAGATCAGCCTGCGTGAGCTATGAGCCCTTAGCTATCCTTAGAGCGCACACCGAAGACTCTGATCAGACTGCGTGGAGGCGCAGGGTGATCTGGGTCTTCGTTGGGCGCAAGTGTCTTATTGTATGTTTTGTTATGCGCTGGCTCATATGTTTTCGGACATACAGGCCTGGGCAAACATTGAAGACCTAGATGAGACGCCGCAGAGGGTCTACACGGTTTGGCACTCATTCGGCTGTTTTTTAGAACACAACATGCGAAATTGTTGTGTAATGCGTTGAGTTGTCTAATATTTAGGGGAAATACGGTACCTAACATTTGTGAAGCATTCGCGCAGAAAAATCAAAGCACTGAGAGTACTAGTGGGTCGATTGTCTCTGGTTGAACTTAGGAAAATGGGCCTGAGCGGGGACTGTTTCGTTTAACCCTTAAACTCCTTCACTGAAAGCAAACCGTGTAGACCATGATCAGACGCTGTGTTTTTCGGCGCCTGACCCTTAAATTCCTATACTCTAAGCAAACAGTGAAACACCTGATCAGACGCCGAGTTCTGCGGCGTCTGATCTGTGTCTACACTGTTTGCCTAGTCCAACCCATGATTCCAGCCCAGATTTTACAGTTAACCTTTTACGTAAACACGCTGACCTCACTGCGATAAAATTCTATAAATAATCTGCGTGGGTTCCTCCAAATCAGTGATAGTCACGTGGACTCCAGCACTAATAGAGGTTTTGTCCTTTTTACCTTTGGGTCGATTGATAAACAATCGACCCAAAACTGAACGCGTTTATAGGCCTAAAAGTGACTTTTAGGAGACTTCTAAGCACATACAGGAAAACATTAAGCCGACAATTACAGTAAAATTCCTATATTAAGACCACCTTTGGGACTGTTCAAAAATGGTCTTAAAGGCCACTTTTGAAAAGTCCCAAAGGTGGTCCCTGACCCGAGAACATTGAAGGCAGAATACACAAAGAAAAATTAAGTGTACCCTTCAAAATACGTTTTTTTATAGCAGAATGAGTCCTAATTTTAGGTGGTCTTAGAAGTTGAATTTCAATGTATTGCTTTGTATGTACTGCAGTTCAATGTCCCAGTCCCGGCCCCCGCCCATCGGGACTTATAGAAATGGATTGGGCTGCATGATGCTTCCAAGCAGATAAGAGCTGAAACTACTGGTAAACCGCTTAGAGGTTCTCAGCCAGCCCAGGAAAAGTAGTGTGAGCCGGACCGTCTATGCATATAAACCCATATAAACCCACTTGAGATGTCATTTCATCTCAATGTCGGGTAAAAGTCCCACAAAATTGGAAACAGCCTCTCCATAATGATCTATACAGTGTTGACGGGGACGTTAAATATTAATTCAAACAAACAAACAAAATCAATGGCACAGTCCACACTGTTTACGTCATATCGAGCCGGTCAGTTCCACTATCCACACTTTCACTGGGCAGGCTTTTACTTGTATGTTTGTTTGTTTGATTTGAGGTTTAACGTCCCCGTCAACACTGTAAAGGTCATTTTGGAGACGTTGCTTCCAATTTTGTGGGACTTTTACCCGACATTGAGATGAAATGACATCTCAAGCCCTGTCGCCCAATGAAACCAATAGGGTTTATAAGCATGGACTGTCCAACACTCACACCGCTTTGCCTTGGCAGGCTTAGATCCTCTAAGCGGTTTACCAGTACTCGTGTGTGAGTCGGATTCAGCTCTGCGTGGAAGCATCGTGCAGCCCATATATTTCTTCAAGCCCCGATGGGCGGGGGCGCTTATACTTGTATGTAAGCAGTTAATCAGCGCAGTGCACATTCTGTCTCCAGAAACTGACAACTGCCCTTCTTGAATCTGCGGAATGGAGAGAATGACCATAGAAAATATTTCATGATCAATCGGCACTAAAAGGTCTTGAACCCACGACCTCATGGTCACCAGCCACGTAGCCACGCGCATTTGACCTAGATACCGAGGTCAACAATGCTGATAATCATATTTCATTAATACTCTTAGAACGCTACATTGCATTACTATAACGCACATACCCAAAAAATGGCTACATTTCCAATGAAAATTTGCGATATTTTTCTTATCCAAATTCATAGCATAGATTGTGGGTGCTCGTTAGAACCGCCTCATTGAGGCGGTTCTAACGAGTACCTACAACCTAAGTCTTGAGCAAAAATAAAAAAGTAATGCATACCCCTGTAAACCCCAGTAGTCTCTGTATTAAGTTTTGTTAGAGGGGTCCTCATTTAACAGCCTTGTTAACATAATAATATAGACGCCTCCGTGGTGCAGTGGTTATGCTACTCGTCTTGTACTCCAGGGTTCGCAGGATCGATCTCGGGCTTCTCCAGACTTTCGGAGGAGTCTTTAAACAGAGGTCCCGTCTCCCTATGACCGTAGCTGTTGGTGAGATGTAAAACTCAAACACTCGCTCACTTGTTTTTGTTTGTTTGATTTGAGGTTTAACGTCCCCTTTAACACTGTAAATATCATTTTGGAGGCGTTGCTTCCAATTTAGTGGGACTTTTACCCGACATTGAGATGAAATGACACCTCAAGCCCTGTCGTCCAATGAAACCAATAGGATTTATAAGCATGGACGGGCCGACTCGCACCACTTTGCCTGGACAGGCTTAGATCCTCTAAGAGGTTTACCAGTACTCGTGTGCGGGTCGGTTTCAGCTCTGCGTGGAAGCATCATGCAGCCCATCTATTTCTTCAAGCCCCGATGGGCGGGGGCCGGTCACTCACTTGTTTACAAGATGATATAGCAAAATGTCGGGTTTACAGTTGTAACCATTATTTTACTGACTTTTGCGCAATAAACATAGATTGTGGATTCTCGATATGGCGCGCTTCTAACGAGTACCCATGGCCCATGTTTGTTCCTGAAATAGGGAAATAATGATACCATTACGCTCACACACCCGTGTGACATACATTACGCAAACACGCCTATACAAATACATTGCCACCTTTATTGCCAAAAAATTAGAAATTTTTAAGATGACAAATTGTGATATTTTTCTTATTTATGCTCAAAATATAGACTTTGGGCACTCGTTAGGACCGCCTCGTCGAGGCGGTTCTAACGAGTATCCACAATTTATATTTTAGAGCAGAAATAAGAAAAATAAGGTATACCGCCGGAAACCCCATTTTTACTATATAAAAGTGGGGTTCAAGGGGTCAAAATTATATAGACGTGTTTTCGTGTTGGTGCAGTTTTCATCTTTCCAAAATGGCTAATTTTCTGATGAACATCCTTGATATTTTTCTTATATATATATACTGCAAAATATGTTGTGTGTGCTCTTTAGAACCGCCTCATTGAGGCTGTTCTAATGAGTACCCACATGCTATGTCATGGAGCAGAGATAAGAAAAATAATGTATACCCCTGTGAACACCAGTTTCTCTGTGTAAAAGTGGGGTGTAGAGGGTTGTTCATTTCAAGGACTTATTCATGTGACTGGCGATAAAAAAAGAGGACCAAAGTGGTCATTAACGCTCACCTGTGCTTAAAAGTAGGTCAAGGTCACTCAATGTCTATAAAATCCGATCTGAACATACCTCTGAACATACGAATGACATCTTTGTCTGCAAGTTTAATGGTTTAATGAAAATCCATTTATAACATAGGGCCCCTATACAGGCAATTGGAAATAACAACTGAATTTCAATCAGTACAGCATTATCAATATCAAATCCAAAGATGGAACTGCTTGCCTTTGCTGAATAATCAACGTTTATGGCAATTTGGCACACTTTTACCTGGAAATAATAAACATAAAATAGGCTGCCATAGATCAAGTAGCTGTAGTAAACCCTTTATCGTATGACGTCACGTCTGAGAGTGTAATAACGCCACGTAATATTTTCTATAATCCACTAGTAGTGGATTAAATATGCAAATTAGCTAGATACGTCCCGTAACGTTACATGTACGACGTCCTTAGCGGCGTCGCGTTTACTAATGGCGGAAAATTGACTTTTTTAAGAAAACAATCGTGAATAAAATGCGTTTTTAATGTCATATGATAAATAGAATCTTTCATTCGTGCTCATGCATTATTGAATTTATTAAACTCGTTGAGGAATAGGGATAAAATGCTCGGCGCCGCCTCGCATTTTATCCATTTTCCTCAACTCGTTTAATAAATTCAATAATACATGAACACTCTTGTAAGATCCTCTATTAAATATTGCCTTTATTTCAAGAGGAATTATTATATGAAATTTAAAAGTTCTAGCCTCCATTATTTCAAAGATGACAAGGGCCAGTGTATAATCTGACAAATCTGACAAGTCAATGAAGTATGAAATATAGGTCAAGGTCACTGGGTCAAGGTGTATGCTGATGAAACAAATCATGCAGAAAACTTAAGTAAAGTACATATGAGCCCAGCCAAGTGAATTTGTGTCTTCGAGCATTCCGTCATGACAAATTTTAACTGCGCATGCCCAGCCATTCAGAGGGGCCAGGGATATGGCTTTCTGTCTGAAGGTTCCTCTTGATTCACTACTTGTATGAGCGAGCAGCGAAGGTTCTGGCGAGACTGCGCGGATGCGCAGGCTCGCCTGAACCTTCGCTGCTCGCATAGGCGATAAGTACTAAAATCGCTTGACGGGGCCCATATAAGGATTCTAGTACATATAGTTGCTGAATTCCAAAGGGTAATGTAATCTGACAAAGTCAATGGAGCATGAAATAAGGGTCAAGGTCACATTGTCAAAGGGTGTGCAAAGACGGCATGTCAGGAAGAAACATTCTAATGCACTTACGTATGTAACGCGACGTCTGATTGGATAACGTCAAAAATTTTAACGCAAAAACTTTGACCCTATGACAGTGGTCTGACCTAGCTTGGGGCTTGCAGGTTATATAATCCATATGAAAGGTTATGGTCGGACCGTCCATGCTTATAAACCCTACTGGTTTCATTGGGCGGCAGGGTTTGAGATGTCATTTCATCTCAAAGTCGGGTAAAAAGTCCACGAAATTGGAAATAACGTCTCCAGAATTGCCTGAACATTGATGACGGGGGCGTGAAACCTCAATAATGCTTGGGGCTGCAAAAATGCATGAACGTATCCAAATTTTGGTCTGGCTTGCGGTCAAAGGTCAAAATTAGAAAAATCGGGTATCTGCGATGGCGCTGCATCGATATCACTAGTTAGGTCGATTGTTTATCAATCGACCCAAACGTATAAAGGACAAAACCTCTGTTAGTGCTGGAGTCGACGTGACTTTCACTGATTTGTAGGAATACACGTAGATTATTTATAGAATTTCATCGCAGGGATGCCAGCGAGTTTACTTGAAAGGCTTAACTGTAAAACCTGGGCTGGAATCATGGGTTGGGCTAGGCAAACAGTGTAGACCCAGATCAGATGCCGCAGAATGCGGCGACTGATCAGGGGCTTCACTGCTTGCTATGAATATAGGAATTTAAGGGTCAGGCGCCGAAAAACGCAGCGTCTGATCAGGGTCTACACGGTTTGCTTTCAATAAAGGAGTTTAAGGGTTAAACGAAACAGTCCACGCTCAGGCCCATTTTTCCTTACTACACCCAGAGACAATCGACCCACCAGTACTCTCAGTGCTTTGATTTTTTATCATATGAGCCTGTGCAGGACGAAACCAACAATAATAATTGTGCGAACAGAGAATGCTCAGATCAGCCTGCGCATCCGTTCAGTCTGATCTGAGCCTTCACTGATCGAATGGCTACCAAATGGTGGTAAAATATGCAGGTAAATCCGAGTCTTTGCTGGTCTAACATGTCTTAATGTAGGTTTTGCCGTTACGAAAATACGCCTATTCAAATAGCAAGGTGAAGTCGGTTTGTTTTTCGTTTTTCGTTTTTCGATATTCACTTTCTGGTGAAGACAGGTGAAGTTGGTTTGTTTTTCGTTTTTCGTTTTTCGATATTCACTTTATGGCGAAGATAGGTGAAGTTAGTTTGTTTTTCGTTATTCGTTTTTCGTTATTCGATTTGAAGCCGCATATCGTATTTTAACATTCGAAATCCTATTTTTTGAAATTCGAATAGGGACCGAATATCGCATTTTGACATTCAAAATCCTATTTTGACATTCGGATTGGGGAAGAATATCGTATTTTGATATTCAAAATCCTATTTTGACATTCGGATTGGGGCAGGATATCGTATTTTGATATTCAAAATCCTATTTTGACATTCGAAGTGGGACCGAATATCGTATTTTGATATTCAAAATCCTATTTTGACATTCGAATTGGGGCAGAATATAGTATTTTGATATTCAAAATCCTATTTTGACATTCGAATTGGGGCAGAATATAGTATTTTGATATTCAAAATCCTATTTTGACATTCAGATTGGGGCAGAATATCGTATTTTGATATTCAAAATCCTATTTTGACATTCGAATTGGGACCGAATATCGTATTTTGATATTCAAAATCGTATTTTGACATTCGAATTGGGACCGAATATCGTATTTTGATATTCAAAATCCTATTTTGACATTCGAATTGGGGCAGAATTTAGTATTTTGATATATAAAATCCTATTTTGCCATTCGAATTGGCCCCGAATATCGTATTTTGATATTCAAAATCCTATTTTGACATTCGAATTGGGACCGAATATCGTATTTTGATATTCAAAATCCTATTTTGACATTCGAATTGGGGCAGAATATAGTATTTTGATATTCAAAATCCTATTTTGACATTCGAATTGGGACTGAATATCGTATTTTGATATTCAAAATCCTATTTTGACATTCGGATTGGGGCAGAATATAGTATTTTGATATTCAAAATCCTATTTTGACGTTCGGATTGGGGCAGAATATAGTATGTTGATATTCAAAATCCTATTTTGACATTCAAGTTGGCCCCGAATATCGTATTTTGATATTCAAAATCCTATTTTGACATTCGAATTGGGACTGAATATCGTATTTTGAATATCAAAATACTATATTCTGCCCCAATTCGAATGTCAAAATAGGATTTTGAATATTATAATACGATATTCGTTCCCAATTCGAATGTCAAAATAGGATTTTGATTATCAAAATACGATATTCAGTCCCAATTCGAATGTCAAAATAGGATTTTGAATATAAAAATACGATATTCGGGGCCAATTCGAATGTCAAAATAGGATTTTGAATATCAAAATTACTATATTCTGACCCAATTCGAATGTCAAAATAGGACTTTGAATATCAATATCAAAATAGGATTTTGAATATCAAAATACGATATTCGGGGCCAATTCGAATGTCAAAATAGGATTTTGAATATCAAAATACTATATTCTGCCCCAATTCGAATGTCGAAATAGGATTTTGAATATCAAAATACGATATTCTGCCCTAATCCGAATGTCAAAATAGCATTTTGAATATCAAAATACTATATTCTGCCCCAATCTGAATGTAAAAATAGGATTTTGAATATCAAAATACTATATTCTGCCCCAATCCGAATGTCAAAATAGGAATTTGAATATCAAAATACGATATTCTGCCCCAATCCGAATGTCAAAATAGTATTTTGAATATCAAAATACTATATTCTGCCCAAATCCGAATGTCAAAATAGGATTTTGAATATCAAAATACAATATTCTGCCCAAATCCGAATGTCAAAATAGGATTTTGAATATCAAAATACGATATTTGTTCCCAATTCGAATGTCAAAATCGGATTTTGAATATCAAAATACGATATTCTGCCCCAATCCGAATGTCAAAATAGGATTTTGAATATCAAAATAGTATATTCTGCCCCAATCCGAATGTCAAAATAGGATTTTGAATATCAAAATACTATATTCTGCCCCAATATGAATGTCAAAATAGGATTTTGAATATCAAAATACGATAATCGGGGCCAATTTGAATGTCAAAATAGGATTTTGAATATCAAAATACTATATTCTGCCCCAATTCGAATGTCAAAATAGGATTTTGAATATCAAAATAAGATATTCGGTCCCAATTCGAATGTCAAAATAGGATTTTGAATATCAAAATACGATATTCGGGGCCATTTCGAATGTCAAAATAGGATTTTGAATATCAAAATACGACATTCGGGGCCATTTCGAATGTCAAAATAGGATTTTGAATATCAAAATACTATATTCTGCCCCAGTTCGAATGTCAAAATAGGATTTTGAATATCAAAATACGATATTCGGTCCCAATTCGAATGTCAAAACAGGATTTTGAATATCAAAATACGATATTCGGTCCCAATTCGAATGTCAAAATAGGATTTTGAATATCAAAATACTATATTCTGCCCCAATTCGAATGTCAAAATAGGATTTTGAATATCAAAATACGATATTCGGTCCCAATTCGAATGTCAAAATAGGATTTTGAATATCAAAATACGATATTCTGCCCCAATCCGAATGTCAAAATAGGATTTTGAATATCAAAATACTATATTCTGCCCCAATCCGAATGTCAAAATAGGATTTTGAATATCAAAATACTATATTCTGCCCCAATCCGAATGTCAAAATAGGATTTTGAATATCAAAATACGATATTCAGTCCCAATTCGAATGTCAAAATAGGATTTCGAATATCAAAATACGATATTCGGGGCCAATTCGAATGTCAAAATAGGATTTTTAATATCAAAATACTATATTCTGCCCCAATCCGAACGTCAAAATAGGATTTTGAATATCAAAATACTATATTCTGCCCCAATCCGAATGTCAAAATAGGATTTTGAATATCAAAATACGATATTCGGGGCCAATTCGAATGTCAAAATAGGATTTTGAATATCAAAATACGATATTCGGGGCCAATTCGAATGTCAAAATAGGATTTTGAATATCAAAATACTATATTCTGCCCCAATCCGAACGTCAAAATAGGATTTTGAATATCAAAATACTATATTCTGCCCCAATCCGAATGTCAAAATAGGATTTTGAATATCAAAATACGATATTCAGTCCCAATTCGAATGTCAAAATAGGATTTTGAATATCAAAATACGATATTCGGGGCCAATTCGAATGTCAAAATAGGATTTTGAATATCAAAATACGATATTCGGGGCCAATTCGAATGTCAAAATAGGATTTTGAATATCAAAATACGATATTCGGTCCCAATTCGAATGTCAAAATAGGATTTTGAATATCAAAATACGATATCCTGCCCCAATCCGAATGTCAAAATAAGATTTTGAATATCAAAATACGATATTCGTCCCCAATCCGAATGTCAAAATAGGATTTCGAATGTCAAAACGCGATATTCGGTCCCTATTCGAATTTCAAAAATAGGATTTCGAATGTTAAAAAAGGGTATGCGGCTTCAAATCGAATAACGAAAAACGAATAACGAAAAACAAACTAACTTCACCTGTCTTCGCCATAAAGTGAATATCGAAAAACGAAAAACAAACCAACTTCACCTTTTTTCACCAGAAAGTGAATATCGAAAAACGAAAAACGAAAAACAAACCAACTTCACTTTGCTTATTCAAATACATTGTAAATTTTACCACCAAAGAAGGAAAATTTTCAGATGAAATATTGTGATATTTTTTCTTATTTCTGCTTAAAATATAGGTTGTGGGTACTCGTTAGAATCCTCATCGAGGCGGTTCTAACGGGTACCCACACTCTATATTATAGAGTAGATATAAGAAAAATAGGGTTTACCCCTGTAAATCCAATTTTACTTTATAAAAGTGGAGTCCAATTGGGTCAAAATTATATAGGCGTGTTTTCGTGATGGTATAACGTCGGTTTTATTTTGTGGATGTTGTCATTTTTTAAAAATCATACGACCATATATGTATTAATTATCGATTATTGACTTTATATTGTGAAATATTCCACACGAGTTCATATGGCGAGGTATGTACAAGCTTGCATGTCGCACGAGCCTGCGAGTGCGTCTCCGCCATATGAACGAGTACCGAATATTTCACAATATAAAGTCAATAACCTTTTTATTATATACCGATAAGCTTGCGAGAATGTTGACAGCGCATCCGCACTTGTCTCGCGTTTGTATCGCATGAAATACGCTCTCGCAGTTCACGCGTTTCAGCTGCGAATTACATCTTAGTTCTGAAAAACGCGATACTGTGCATGAATCAGCCAATCAAACCTGCGTGTCGATAACGCAGATACAGTCTCCTCTGCGTTTCGAAAGCAATCAATCAATACTGCGTAACTACTTCACGCGTATCGCCCCTTTTTGTGTTTCTTGTTCACACTTTGTTTGTTTCCGATTTTTATACATATATATCTACATGTAGTTTCTTGCGAAAACCAGAAACAGAATTTAAAGGGAACAGAGAAAATAAAAGTCAGTAAATGGACAAGTCATTTATTCAGTAAAGGTAGAACTCTGGAAATTGCCTAGGGGTAAATGGTAAAATATAGGTACTGCATAGTGATTGAAGTTGATAGTATGCATACAGGAAGTTGACTGCAAAAATGCAGGATGTTTATTGATCAACAGTTTTCCTTCATGTGGACTGAACAAATTATTTGTCTAAATCGCGACGGAAGTAAGGGCGAGGATTGTGGCCACGTAAAATCGATTTAAGCCCCCCAGTGGAAATCTTTCCACTGACCGTTCCAAGGCGGTTCTTCTGTGGCGATTTATTTATGTTGTTGTTTGTTACTTATTGTGTGTATCACTTGTGTCTTTTTTATTTTGGATGGCCATATGGCCATTTTGTGGGAAAGTATCTGTCCTTATGGCCTTCCTTTGTTTAGGTTTCCATTATGGTCTGGTCGCTTAATGTTTGTGTTTCTTTCCCTTTGGTGTCTTTGATGGGTGGAGTAAGTTAATTGTATCGATTCCTGATCTTTGTTTTACTTCTACTTATAATACCCAGGTGCAACTTGGGGCTATATGTACAAAGCTAGTTGTTTAAAACAACACCTCATTATCTTCGCTTATCCTAGTTGTCAAGACTAGAAATAAGCCCTTTTTATTCAATCACTCAGAGAACGGCTCATTATTTAATTATTATTATTATTTATCGTAAAACTGGTGCTTAAATGGTTATGTACATTTTTTTCTTATTTCTGTGCATAAACATATATCTTAGTAGTGGTTAGAACCGCCTCGTCGAAGCGGACTATCGACCACCCTCAATCATTGTTTTGAGCATATCTATGGAAAATATGAGATCTTGAGCTGAAGATTGTCAGTTTTTGGTGCTAAAAATTTCAATATATTTGAATAGGCATGCTTCCCTGATGTCCGTCTGCGCACATGACCTAAGTGACATTTTTTCAGGCAGGCTAATCAGTCTGATGACAGTTCTTGATGTGATGTCAGCATATGCGGGTTAATTTCTTTATTTATTCAGGTGCAATATCCCAGATTTATATTACCTCGCAAAGCAGGGGTCGTTGGATTAGTTCCGGGCTTCCTCAGACTTTCAGATGAATAATAAAACCGAGATCCCGTCTCCGTAAGGCCTTAGATGTTGGGGGGACCCAAACCTCTAACTCACACACACACAGTTTCATAGAAACTTAAAAAATCACTCGGGCCACACGTGAGGCGACAAGTTCTGCACATTCCGCAAACGCGCCTATACAAATACATTGCCACCTTTATCGCCGAAAAATGAAAATTTTAAGATGAAAAAAAAGTGATATTTTTCTTATTTCTGCTCAAAATATAGATTGTGGGTACTCGTTAGAACCGCCCCATCGAGGCGGTTCTAACGAGTACCCACAATCTATATTTTAGAGCAGAAATAAGAAAAAATAAGGTATACCCCCGGAAACCCCAGTTTTACTATATAAAAGTGGGGTTCAAGGGGGTCAAAATTATATAGGCGTGTTTTCCTGATGAACAATGAGTCTGTTTTTTTTTCTTAGGGTACTCTGATTAACGATCGGCTAGAAATAAGGGGAATAATTCTAAAAGGTCATTTCTACCAAAACCAAAGTAAAGAAATACTTCCTTTGTTAAGAGTTTACGAGTACTGGCCAGTGGTTATTAAAGAAATTCTATTGCAAAACTTTGAGTGTGCTCTAATTCTTTGCCCATCCCACAAACCTTAGGGCCTGCCCTGGTGGCTGTTGCTATGGATAAAATTGGATACCAAAGTTCCAAACAGAAAAAAGTATGACGAGTGTGCATCGAGATAAAAATGTCTCTTTTTGGACATTGGCAAACAGTGTAGCCCCAGAACTTGGCGTCTAAGTCCACACTGTTTGCTCAAAGAACATACATTTTTGTATCATTCACATCAAGCAAAATATACCTGGCAACCCTGTAATTGAAATTGGACCACTCCAAACATACAAGGGGGAAGATTCAATTGTCATATATTGATTAAATGTATGTTTTTCTGGCGTCTACCATATTTTCCCTTTGTTGACTCCAAACATAGACTGCGGGTACTAGTTAGAAACACCATGAACACCACGCAAAGGCGGTTCTGATGAGCGCCCGTTAACCAGTAAATAGCCGTGACTTGTCAATTACATATCCCCGGGTAAATAATTACCCTCTCTTGGTCCCCTACCTATATGACATTATTCAGGATACCCATAGTGAGTTTTATCTCTTAAAATTTTATTCAATCCCAAATGTGTCGTTAAGTATTTATAAATGCAGTTGTGTTACTTTATCCGAAGGAATATCTACTGATAAGGCGGCCCCCGCCCATCGGGGCTTGAAGACATAAATGGGCTGCCAATGCATCCACGTAGAGCTGAATCCGACCGCACACGGGTACTGGTAAACCACTTAGTGGATCAAAGCCTGCCCAGGCAAAGCGGTGCGAGTCGGACCGTCCATGCTTATAAACCACATTGGCTTCATTGGGCGACGGGGAATGAGATGTCATTTCATCTCAATGTCGGGTAAAAGTCCCACAAAATTGAAAGCAACGTCTCCAAAATGACATATATAGTGACGACGGGGACGCTAAACATCAAACCAAACAAACTCTACTGATAAGAAAGACCAGTACTGCCGTTTATGCACGAACGAATTAGAAAAAAAAAAAAAAAAAAACAACGAAAAAAAAAAAAAAAAATAAGGGATATGGGTCAAACAAACTTGATTGGTCCGGGTTCTCTCGCACTAACGCGTTTTATCGTCACTTACCTGTCTTATTTTTATTGGTTGAAATTCTCTTGCACAGAAACGCGTTTTGAGTTTACTAAACGCCTTTCGAATAATCACTTTCATTGGCTGAAGTGTAACGCGTTGAAGTCGCGTCTGAACGCGATGAACCGCGTATTGAAACACGATAATTTCTAAGGGACGCACTGCCCGTGTGCCACGCGGATAACATGCATAAATGGTAACCTTTCTCGCAAGCGTGTAAATATATACCGGTAACTTATGTACAAAGTAAACTGGGCATTTTCTGGGTATATAAGACATATAAAAATAACTGTGTTTCTACTTACATGCTGAAAAAAGAAAATTTGGGCGGTAAGTAGAAGAGACTTTTTATCGAAAACACGCCTATGCAACTACATTGTAACCTTTTATCGCCGAAAAAATGAAAATTTAAAGATGAAAAATTGTGATATTTGTCTTATTTCCGCTCAAAATATAGATTGTGGGTATGCGTTAGAACCGCCTCAACGAGGTGGTTCTAACGAGTACCCACAATCTATATTTTAGAGCAGAAATATGAAAAATAAGAGTTGCCCCTACAAACCCCAGTTTTATTATATTTAAGTGGGGTTCAAGGGGGTCAAAATTATATAGACGTGTTTTCGTGATGTATCTATTATTTTATATTTTCCCGAAACAAACACGGTCGGGCCTGTATTTTATATGTGTTTTTGTTTTGTACATGTTTCTTTGTTAATAAAATTGTCATGTTGAGATTTGCACTGTATACCATAATTCATTTTAGATGTTCATAAAAGTAAGCCCTGTATTTTGGGAGGACTAAATGCTAAAAACTACAAAAATGTACTTAAATGGGAAAATGCAAAGACGACACTGGGTGAGGTCGGAAATGTAAAATGGTAGGTTCGGTGTTTTATTTTTCTTTTATTTTGATCTTAGCTCACCTGAGCACGAAGTGCTCATGGTGAGCTATTGTTATCGGTCAATGTCCGTCGTGCGTCGTGCGTCGTCCGTCATCAAATGTTGCTTAAAAAAACTTCTCCTCCTAAACCCTTGGGCAAATTTCATTTAAACTTCACCGGAATGTTGCCTAGGTGGCTCTCCACCAATATAGCTAAAATGGTTCCGCTCTGATGAACAAGATGACCGTCAGAGCTAAAAATAGAAAATTTTTTAAACGACTACTCCAAAACCCCTGGGCCAATATCATTTTAACTTCAAAGGAATGATGCTTAGGTGATCCTTTACCAAAATAGCTAAAATCGTTCTGCTTCGATGAACAAGATGGCCACCAGAGCTACAAATAAAAGAAATCTTTAAACAACTACTCCTCCCAGACCTCTGAGCCAATTTCATTCAAACGTCAAGGGAATCATGCTTAGGTGACCCTCTACCACAATAGCTAAAATCGTTCTGCTCTGATGCACAATATGGCCGTCAGAGCTAAAAAAGAAAAATATCGCAAATTTGCTTCAAACGCAAACTCCTAAACCCTTGGGCCAATTTGTTTCAAACTTCACAGGAATGTTGCCCATATAACTCCCTACCAAAATAGTTAAAATCGTTCCGCTCTGATAAACAAGATGGCCGCCAGACCTCAAAATAGAAAAAAAAATCTTTAAACGACAACTCGTCTTGTACATTTGGGCCAATTTCATTCAAACTTTATAGGAATGTTGCTTAGGTCACACTCTACTCAAATAGCTAAAACGATTCTGCTCTGATGTGCAAAATGGCTGCAATAGCTAAAAATAAAAACAAAAAAAACATCGTAAATTTGCTGCCAACGCGAACTCCTCCTTAACACTTTGGCAAATTTGATTCAATTCACGTGGGTGACTCCTTACCAAAATAGCTAAAATCGTTCCACTCTGATGAAAAAAGATGGCCGCCAGAGCTAAAAATAGAAAAATTCTTCAAACGACAACTCCTCCTGTACCCTTGGGCCAATTTCATTCAAACTTCATAGGACTATTGCGTAGATGACTAAATACTAAAATAGCTAAAGCGATCCCGCTCCGATGAACATAATTGCCACTAGAGCTAAAAATAGAAAAAAAAAACGTTAATTTGCTTCGAACGCTCTAAAATCGTTCTGCTCTGATGCACAATATGGCCGTCAGAGCTAAAAATAGAAAAACATCGCAAAGGAGCAGTCTCTATAAGGCTGTTTTCATGGCCACAACCGATTTCCTTTAAACTTTGTAGCTTCAAATTGGTACATATTGACTGTCTAATGGTGAATTTTTAGACTCTTTGGTCTACTGGTTTTGCTGTATACGCTATTAAAGTGGGTGGGGTAATGTCACCCCATCAAGGGTATACCAACAAAAATGCTATTATTTTTGTTCAAAGAGCATGGCTGGAGGCGATGTTTGCCGTATGCTTACTACCCTTTTAGGCATAACAGCCGGTGATAACAGTCTTATAAATATCAAACAAGAGAAGAGTTTATACGCGCTTGTAAGTTGTACCCAAATATCAGTAATTTTTATTCCTCAACTTTACGAAAAACCACAACACCTTTACAGTTTTCAACTTATTCCAAAGATCTTTCATAAATATAATGTTGATGTAATAGTCATTCTAGGTATATGTCAGAATTATTGTTAGTTCATAAAACTTAATGAGTTACCTGTCCCTGAAATAGGATTTTACCCATTTTTTTAAATCTGAGTGCATTCATCCGTTTGTAGTACTCACAACTTCATTTGAAAGTGAATAAACCGATTCCATGCAAATATTATTAAATAGATGTGGACAAGGAAGTCATTTGATTTAATAGTGCATGCTAGTATTTCCTTTTTTTGGTTATTTATGAACTCTTAATTTCCAGGTGCAAATGGAACATTTGTCAACTGTCAAACATTTTTGACCACCAAAGCAGGTTTTGCTCATGTTGTGGAACCTCATTTTAGACTGATACTGTGCTTAAATTTAAGCCTGTATGGTCTCACGACATTTTTAAGAATTTGTTAATTTACTGATCTTCCTCTGAATCGCTAGATGTACTCCATGTGTCAACAGCAGCATCATAAACAAAATCAATATGTTCCCGGCTTGGTTTTGCTTCATTATTTTCTGTTTTGTTCCGGTAATATCCCAAATACCAGAGAACAGAAGCCACATGTGCGCAACATCCCAAGGTACGAGCTCAACTTCTGCACCCACAAAACCATCCAGTGATTGGGTTCAGTCCTTGTGTATATTCAACCCACATGTTATATGTTTTATTAGACGTGTGACGAGAACTTATCTGTGCTTTGAGAACACCATCTTCTTTGTGTGCCATTATCTCATATGATCCATTGTCGTCAAAATGTTCATCTGTGTAGGATTTGGCTTGTTTCAGCTGGTAAATACCCAGTTTCAAATCCCTGAGTTCATCCTCAGTCATCTCTGGGTTATTCTCAAATTTCTCATCATCGATCTTTTTCCAAATGACCCGTTTTTATCCCAGCCATTTTTTGTCCCGCCTGCTATTAGCATGGCGCGATATAGGCGCCCGGTTTTCCGTCCGTTCGTTCGTCCGTTCGTCAAGGCGTCAACATTTGCGACCACCCTAGCGTTCACCCTAATGGTCAAGTTTATTTCTCAAGAATTATAAGAGCTTTTATGATACTTGGTACAAACTTGTATCTGGGGGTGACAACTTACATGCAAGGATCCATATTTGACCTTGACCTACATTTCATAGTTCACTGACTTTGTAAAATAATGCGACCACCCTAGCGTTCACCCTAAAGGTCAAGTTTATTTCTCAAGAACTATAAGAGCTTCATTAATGATATGTGGTGCAAACTTGTATCTGTGGATGGCAACTTGAATGCAAGCATCCATATTTGACCTTGCCCTAAATATCATGGTTCACTGACTTTGTAAAATATTGCGACCACCCTAATGGTCAATTTTATTTCTCAAGAACTATAAGAGCTTTATTAATGATACTTGGTACAAACTTGTATCTGGGGATGGTAACTTAAATGCAAGCATCCATATTTAACCTTGACCTATATTTCATGATTCACTGACTTTGTAAAATATTGCGACCACCCTAGCGTTCACCCTAATTGTCAAGTTTATTTCTCAAGATTTATAAAAGCTTCATTAATGATATTTGGTGCAAACTTGAATCTGGAGATGGCAACTTCAATGCAAGCATCCATATTTGACCTTGACCTAAATTT
Organism: Lucinisca nassula; assembly: GCA_963580285.1. NCBI lineage: Eukaryota > Metazoa > Mollusca > Bivalvia > Lucinida > Lucinidae > Lucinisca > Lucinisca nassula. The sequence continues at coordinate 18,828,274 of OY757027.1, read as the reverse complement.
CATGGTTCACTGACTTTGTAAAATATTGTGACCACCCTAGCGTTCACCGTAATGGTTAAGTTCCTTTCTCAAGAATTATTAGGGCTTCATTAATGATACTTAGTACAAGCTTGCATTTGAGAATGGGATCTTTTGAGCAAGCATCTATGTTTGACCTTGACCTACATATCATGGTTCGATGACTTTGCGCCCCCACAAGCGCGACATAGCCTTCGGCGGAATTCTTGTTACAACCTTATCCTGCAGCTTATTTGGAGTTTTTGCTAGGGCCATCATTCTTCTAGCAATTACTTTGTCTGAATCTTTGCTTGTTACCAAAGGTGGTCTATATGCATTGCACAATGAGCAAACAATCCTTACATAGTCGTCAACATATGGTATTTGACTATTGGGCATTGTGTTGCTAAGGGCTTTCCACTTTTTAATTCTCCCATTAGCTGATTCGACAACCCATCTTACCTTTGTAACTAGCCTGGACTCATTCGCCTCTTCAGTCGTATGTTGCTTCTGAGATTTGTTTAGGAAGGCAGGCATATGAGAATTGATTCCAAAATCCTTTAGTATATCTATAGCATCCCTGAAGTCGCGGTCTACAACGAGAACATGATCTTCTTCAAACCAGTCAGTAATATTTTCTGCATTAGTCTTTAACATGTGTTCGGTAATCTTTCTAAGCATCTGTGTTTTTCCCATCTGCAAGATATGGTCCCATCACAGTCAAAATGTACCCATCAGTGGCCACAAGCATCATAGGTTTCAGCATAGGCTGTCCTTTATGTACGGAATAAGATCTTCTCTGAAATGAGTAGTTTCCACTCTTCTCAATATATATGTATGTTCCATCAGCCACTGCGATTGCAACATCAGAATTTGAATCCCCAAAAAGGACATTTGCAAAAGTTGATGTATGATTCAGGGATGTTAGAGAAATTTATACTAAAGGGTTATGAAATCAATTCTCAAATGCTTCACTTCCTAACCAAATCTCAGAAGCAATATACGGATGAAGAGGCGAATGATTCAAGGCTAGGTGAGATAGGTTGTCGAATCAGCTAATGGGAGAATTACAAAAGTGGAAGGCCTAAGCAACAAAATATCCAATAGTAAAATACCATATGCTGGCGACTATGTAAGAATTGTTTGCTCGTTTTGCAATGTGTTTAGACCACAAGGACCGAACCCAATCACTGGGTGGTACTGTTGGTGAAGAAGTGGTGCTCGTACCGTGGGATGTTGTGCTCATGTGCTTGCTAGCATGCACTATTAAATCAAATGACTTCTTTGTCCACATCTATTTAATTATATTTGCATGGAATCGGTTCATTCACTTCCAAATAAAGTTGTGAGTACTACAAACGGATAAATGCACTCTGATTTAAAAAATGGGTAAAATCTAATTTCAGGGGCAGGTAACTCTTTAAGTTTTATGAACTAGCAATAATTCTGACATATACCTAGAATGACTATTACATCAACATTATATTTATGAAAGATCTTTGGAATAAGTTGAAAACTGTAAAGGTGTTGTGGTTTTTCGTAAAGTTGGGGAATAAAAATTACTAATATTTGGGTACAACTTACAAGCGCGTAAAAACTCTTCTCTTGTTTGATATTTATAAGACTGTTATCACCGGCTGTTATGCCTAAAATGGTAGTAAGCATACGGCAAACATCGCCTCCAGTCATTCACTTTGAACAAAAATAATAGCATTTTTGTTGGTATGCTCTTGATGGGGTGACATTACCCCACCAACTTTAATAGTGTATACAGCAAAAACCAGTGGACCAAAGAGTCTAAAAATTCACCATTAGACAGCCAATATGTACCAATTTGAAGCTACAAAGTTTAAAGTAAATCGGTTGTGGCCATGAAAACAGCCTTATAGAGACTGCTCCTTTACTTCAAACGCGAACTCCTAAACCCTTGGGCCAATGTGATTCAAACTTCACAGGAAGGTTGCTCAGATGACTGCCTACCATAATAGCTAAAAATCATTCGGCTCTGATGAACAAGATGGCCACCAGAGCTAAAAATAGAAAAAAAAATCTTCAAACGACAACTCCTCCTGTACAGATGGGCCAATTTCATATAAACTTATAGGAATGTTGCTTAGATGATCCTATACCAAAATAGCTAAATTGATCCCGCTCCGATGAACAATATGGCCGCCAGAGTTAAAAATAGAAAAACATTGTAACTTTTCTTCATATGCGAACTCATCTGAAACCCTTGTGCCAGTTTGATTCAAACTTCACAGTAATGTTGTCTAGGTGACACCCTACCAAAATAGATAAGATTGGTCCTCTCTGACTAAAAAGATGGCCGCCAGAGCTTAAAATAGAATGTACTAGAGATATGACATTCAGGTGAGCGAATCAGGGCCCTCTGGACCCTCTTGTTTTATTGATAAAAATAGTAGAGTCTGAAGCAGGGTCGGTCGGGTTAGCGGAAACACGGCGTTTTTTTTTTTTTTTTTTTCTTTTGTGGCGAGGGGGGGATGGGGTTGGCTTAACGGCCCTTTCAAGATTATTTCACTCATATCGAGCCGATCGTTAATCAGAGGTGGACGAAAACCGGAGTCCCGGAGAAAAACCATTTGACCTTCTGTTGCAGAACTTGGCGTCTCACATGTGACCCGAGCGAGGCTCGAACCACAGCGGTGAGAGACCTAGTGATTAAGAGTCAGCGCTCTTATCCACTAGGCCACGGAGGCCCGTTGCTGTTTTTAGGCCTAATTACATAGGGATCAACCATGGTTTTTCATGCATTAACAGTTGTCGGATCCCGAGGAAGCTGTCTGAACATGAGGCCGCTAGGCCGAATGTACAAATATCTCCGAGGGATCCGGCAAATATTATTGCAATGAAATAACAATAAGTGATTGTTTTTCTTACAAATTTAAGAAAAAAGCCCGAAGGCTCCATGTCGATATAAATTGTCGGATTTTGAGCTTTTGATATCACAAGACGGGCCTTGCTTTGTTTACGTTACGTTGAGCGACGTAACGTTATTGCCCTGAACGTAGCGTTTTAGGGTTCTATAATGACGTCAGAGGATTACTGCATGACAACGTCATTGTAAACAACATTCTGAACTGGCCGCCATTTTGGTTTGCCTGTCGCATTTGAAGGGTTTATATGGAATTTATATGGAGCTTTTGGGCTGTTTCGTCAAAAATTGCGGACGGATTCGTAAGTTATGCAAGAACAACGATCATCCATTGTTATTTCATTGCATTAACATTTGCCGGATCCCTCGAAAATTATTTGAACATTCGGCCTATCGGCCTCATGTTCAAACAGCTTCCTCGGGATCCGGCAAAAACCATGGTTGATCCCTATAATATATTTGTTGTTTGAGCATGGCTTTCGGTCCATTTGACAATGGCTTCAAACAGTCATGCGCATAAGAACACATGGTTTCTTGCACACCAGATAAGGAAATCCATAGTTTTACATGTAGATTGGGATTGAAATTCTGTTCTAACCCCGCTGTCCTTACCCAAAATCGAATATTCTCCCGTGTTTCATAAATGCACTGGTTGAATACGACCACATATGTGCCGTCGTTAAGGTTGACGTCACAGCAGGTAAAAATGACGTTACGTATCCTCACAATTATGGCGGACGTCGGCAACCGAGTTGACTGCAGTATTAAACATCAACGCTCACAAATGGAAAGTATGCTTGAAAAAGAATCCTACATGGGTGTGAGGGATGGATAGTAAAACCCGTCCCTCAGGATCACTGTCCGGCATCACTCGACAAGCCTCGTGATGCCGGACAGTGACCCTCGGGACGGATATTTCCACCACTCCTCACACCCATATAAGATCTTATATTCTTGCCTACATAAACGTCATGATGCCGTCAATGACGACGCTTTGTTTTCTTTTGAAACTCTTCAGCATTAAATCCCATTAAAATCGCAATATGATAAGCAGAATCTCATCATCCTGGTCATTTCATAAGAAATTTAAGAAACTCGCCAAAGGCTCGTTTCATAAATTTCATATGAAATGACTGCTCGTATAAGAATCTATATTTGTGAATGTTTCAGCTGTCCGAAAGACCCAGCGCCAGGACCATTCTTTTACAACAGCGATTTTAAGGTCCAATCAGGCTATACATATGGTTCCCCTCCAGAGAAATGGTGCATATATACTTCTAAAATTAGCGCTAGGAAATGGAATACATTCGATGCCTCGGCAGTACCGCTCAACAACGTCTATACTAAATGCATTGTAAACTTCTGTTATATATTGGATGGCGCATCTGGGACATATGAACCGGTTTGTTTTGACGTAAGTGTGCACAGATACTGCTTGACAAACATTTTTTTGGCTGCCGCCTATTCGAAAACTAGCGGAAAGTAATTAAGTTTTACCCCTGTTCGCCTTCCCGTCCGTACGTCCGTCTGTACATCCGTCCGCACGTCCGTTCGTACGCTCATGCTCACGCCCATACATCCTATACCATATTAAATGGGTTAGCGCACGATAAAACCTATGGCTACAGTGAGCCTTGTGCGACGACCGAAGACTCAGATCAGCCTTTGCTGTTTAGTTTATACTATTTTATTTTAGTTCCCTTGGAAAGCTTCAAGCTTATTTGAATCGCTCTCGAACACTCATTCCGGGTGTTATCAAGCACGCGCGAGAGAGGGGCAGTGACATTTTACATCACTGCTATCCATTTACACCTTGGTGGAGTGGAGCTGTGGCATTACGTCTCTTGCCCAAGCACACACCTCGGCTCGGTGGCCGGATTCGAACCCACAACCTCTCGATCATTAGTCGAACGCGGTAACCACTGAGCTATGGATGATCGATGTTCCTGCTTGAACCTGCGGGCTGTCCGAAGAGCGTTCACCTATTCAGTACCAGAAACCCCGAAAGGGGTACCCTGGCAAACTGTGCAGACCCAGATCAGACGCCCTAGCGGCGTCTGATCAGGGCCTTCACTGTTTGTCAAAACAGTTTAGCTATTTTCTATAGATAAATTTTGAAAACACAACCTGACACCCATAAATTTTGAAATGGACTTCTGCTGTATATATAGAGGAAGATTCCATTTGGTCCAAAAAGGGTTTAACGACAGCCCTTACCATGTTGAAAAGATTTAGGCACATGACGTAATCATGACGTCACATTGACGTCGCTACAACGTAATGGCATTTATCAAACGTCACATCTTCGTCGGAGCAACGTCATGACGTTGCACCGACGTTGCCATAGCGACGTGTGCATGCTGATGATTTACCTGAGCCTTTGTGGATCGTACTTTTCTTACATGTTTTTCAATGAAATATATAGAGGGTCTTACATGAGCACTCATTTATTATTCAATTTATTAAACGAGTTGAGGAAAATAGATAAAATGCGAGGCTTCGCCAAGCATTTTATCTATTTTCCGCAATGAGTATAATAAATTCAATAATACGTGATTACGAATTCAAGATTCTATTTATCATAGAATATGCCGCCATTAGTAAACGCGACGTCGTTAAGGACGCCGTACTTGTAACGTCAGGGGGCGTATCTAACTGATTCGCATATTTTATCTACTAGTGGACGGCCTCCGCCAATCGGGGCTTGAAGAAATATATGGGCTGCATGATGCTTCCACGCAGAGCTAAAACCGACCCGCACATGATTAATGGTAAACCGCTTAGAGGATCTAAGCCTGCCCAGGCAAAGTGGTGCGAGTCGGCCCGTCCATGCTTATAAACCCTATAGGTTTCATTGGGCGGCAGGGCTTGAGATGCCATTTCATCTCAATGTCGGGTAAAAGTCCCAGAAAATTGGAAGCAACGTCTCCAAAATGACCTTTACACTGTTGACGGCGACGTAAAAGCTCTTCAGTGCTACAGCACTATCACTGACTTTTATAGAAAATAGCCACAGTTTGGTCAGAGTTTTGCATAAGACTGTTTTCTTGGAATCATAGGCTGGACTTGGCGTCTACACTTTTTGTATTAAAACCGGAATTTTAGTGTTAAATAAAACAGTGGAACTATTTCTTTGACCCACACCCAGAGACAATCGACCCAACAGTACTCTCAGTGCTTTAATTGTAAAATCGATCACATACAAAAACGAACCTGACACCCCTATAATTGGAAATGGACCACTCCAAACTTACTAGGTGGAATATTCTATTTTATCATATGACGTCGCGTCTGAGAGTGTAATAACGCCATGTAATATTTTCGATAATCCACTAGTGGATTAAAAATGCAAATTAACTAGATGCGTCCCGTAACGTTACATGTACGACGTCCTTAACGACGTCGCGTTTACTAACGGCGGAATATTGACATTTTTGTAAACAATCGTGAATAAAATGCGTTTTAAATGTCATATGATAAATAGAATCTTGCATTCGTGCTCATGCATTATTGAATTTATTAAACTCGTTGAGGAAAAGGGATAAAATGCTCGGCAAAGCCTTGCATTTTATCCCTTTTCCTCAACTCGTTTAATAAATTCAATAATACATGAACACTCATGTAAGATCCTCTATGTCAACAATTTATTAAACTCGTTGAAGAAAAGGGATAAAATGCTCGGCAAAGCCTCGCATTTTATCCCTTTTCCTCAACTCGTTTAATAAATTCAATAAGAACACTCATGTAAGATCCTCTATGTCAACAATTTATTAAACTCGTTGAAGAAAAGGGATAAAATGCTCGGCAAAGCCTCGCATTTTATCCCTTTTCCTCAACTCGTTTAATAAATTCAATAATACATGCACACTCATGTAAGATCCCCTATTTTCTTAACAGAATTGTGCCAGCGCTAAAAGAAGAAAGCGAAGTGCGTCGAATGAGACTTCTAGATTCCCGGATGAAGTTGTGTACAGCTCCATTAGAATAAACGGTATACACACCCATCCGATATCAGCCGGCGCACAGCATTTCTTACAATTTACATGTGCGCAAAGCGAGATTCAGATCAGCCTGTTCATCCATGTAGTCTGACCAGAGACGTCTCTTGCTGCATGAAGGAGCATTGGGCCCTTCGGTATCCTTAGAGCGCACAACGAAGACTCTGATCATACTGCGCAGATGTGCAGGCTGATCTGTGTCTTCCCTGGGCGCACATGTAAATTTTAAGAAAAAAATGATGTGACATGGCTCAATTATTATATAGAGGAAAGACGGATACCAAAATAATTTATCGAGTGTGCTGAAAACATCCATATTTTCACAAAGTGCCAAGCGCGAGTGACAATTTAGAAGTTCTCAGCACACTCGAATAAATGTGCTGAAAACATCCGAATTTTCGCCCTGTCTGTTTGTTTGTTTGTTTGATTGTTTTTCTGTATGTCCGCTGTCTGTTTATTTGTTTGTCTGTCTGCCCGTCACAAAAGCTTTAACCTTGATCATAACTTCAAAAGTATTTGACCTAGCCCCATGAAACTTGACACACTTATTCACAATCACAAGGGCTACTTTCCGACCAAGGGCAATAATTCAGTTGTCATTTTTTGCTGAATTATCTCCCCTTGAAATTGGCTCCCACGGGGGCATTGGTCACCTAAAGTGACAGCTCTTGTTGATTGCCAAATTATTGTACCGTCATAGGGTATACGTTTTTCTCATAGACTTTTATCGGAAAACTACGGAACCCGGGAAGGGACATGATTTTTTTTTATTTTATAAGTTGTGCGCACAAGATAATATCTTGTCCGCACAAGATATTATCTTGTCCGCACAACATAATATCTTGTCCGCACAACCTAATATCTTGTTCGCACAAGATATTATCTTGTGCGGACAACATATTATCTTGTGCAGACAAGATATTATCTTGTCCGCACAAGATAATATCTTGTCTGCACAACATAGATCTTGTGCGCACAAGATATTATCTTGTCCGCACAAGATATTATCTTGTCCGCACAAGATATTATCTTGTCCGCACAAGATAATATCTTGTCCGCACAAGATAATATCTTGTCCGCACAACTTCCCAAGATCTATGTTGTGCAAACAAGATAATATGTTGTGCGAACAAGATAATATCTTGTGCGCACAAGATGTTATGTTGTGCGAACAAGATCATATCTTGTCTGCACAAGATAATATCTTGTCCGCACAAGATAATATGTTGTCCGAACAAGATATTATCTTGTCCGCTCAAGATATTATCTTGTTCGCACAACATAATAAAAATAAAAAATCATGTCCCTTCCCGGGTTCCGTAGAAAACGTTGAAAAAATTCCTTGTCTGAAACCAGAAGTCAAGGCCTTTGGTATAATTGAGCCGGAGCATGACAAAACCTACAATTAGACCTATGCTATGGTCGAAAACTCAGTTCAGCCTGCCCGTCCGGTCAGCCTGATCGGAGCATTCTCTTGTTGCCCTACGAATAGCCTAGAGGCTATAGAAGGCTTATGCAAACAGCAAAGATTCTGATCAGACTAAGCAGATGTACAGGCTGATCTGAGTCTTAGCTGGTCGCCCAGGTCTTATTGTAGATTTTGTCGTGCGCTGGCTCATATAAGCCCCGCCAAGCGAATTTGTGTCTTCGAGCATTCCGTCATGACAAATTTTAACTGCGCATGCCCAGCCATTCAGAGAGGCCAGGGATATGGCTTTCTGTCTGAAGGTTCCTCTTGATTCGCTGTTTGTATGAGCGAGCAGCGAAGGTTCTGGCAAGACTGCGCGGATGCGCAGGCTCGCCTGAACCTTCGCTGCTCGCATAGGCGATAAGTACCAAAATCGCTTGACGGGGCCCATATGGTATATAGAGGATCTTACATGAGTACTCATGTGTTATTGAATTTATTAAACGAGTTGAGGAAAAGGGATAAAATACGAGGCTTTGCCGAGCCTTTTATCCCTTTTCCTCAACGACTGTAAGACATTCAATAATACATGAGCACGAATGCAAGATTCTGTTTATAATATGACACTTAAAACGCTTTTTATTCACGTTTACTTTACAAAAATATAAATATTCCGCCATAAGTAAACGCGACGTCGTTAAATATGTCGTACGTGTTACGTTACGGGACGTATCTAACTAATTTGCATATTAACTCCACTAGTGGATAATCGAATTTATTACATGACGTTATTACACTCTCGGACGCGACGTCATATGATTAACATCTTTATCTAGTAGACCTCAGCCAAGATTGTTTAAATCATAGCCCTGGAGCTAAAATTGTCCCACCTTGGGACCCACATGTTTTACATAGACTTGTATTGCTAAAACCTTAAACAATTTCTTGTCTGAAACCAGAAGGCCCGGGGCTTTGATATTTGGTTTGTAGTCTCGTTTAGTGAACCTCTACCAAAGTTCAAATTATAGCACTGGGCTAGAAAATGGTCCTGCCCGTTGCCCAAGTGATTTACATTGACCCTTAAAGGGAAAAAATAAAAAAAAAACTATTCTTTTCTGACACTACAAGGACCAGGCCTTTGACTTTTGGCTCTTATACCCCGGTCACACCTTTACGTTTCGACCCGCGTAAGCGCTACGTTTCTCAATACGTGGCGAAACGAAAGGTACGCCGCAGGAACGTAGCTCTTACGCCGAGATACGTAGCAGGAACGCCTCTTACGCGAGGCTGCCACGTAAAGAAGTTGCATGCAACTTCTTTACGTCGCACATACGTGGCAGGTTCGAAACGTCGTACATACGTAGCAGAAACGCAGTGCAAACGAAAGGAACGCAGCAGCAGCGTAGCACAAACGCCTCTTACGCCGCACATACGCCACTCAAGACTTACCACGTAAGTGTGGCGTACAACACGTTGTCGCTGCGTAACAGCGACGTTCCTTTCGTATCTACGGCGTATCTGTTACGTTTTAATTTTAAATACGCCGTTTCCACGGCGTTTTATAACGTAAGCATGGCGTAAGTACTACGTAGCTGTCGTATGTGCGACGTTATTGCTGCGTATGTACGACGTAGTAAAAATAGCTGTGGCGTTTCAAGTTTACCTGCGGCGTAATAGCGACGATTGTGGCTTTTGTTGAGTTTCAAATGAGGTCAAGTGGCATCGCATAATACATTTTAATCTCGATCAAGTGGTCTCATATATAAATTATATATATACAACACGGATTTCTGTCCCGCTCTGATCCCTGATCAGTCTGAATATTAACCGCAGGGCTGAGATTAGGCATCGAGCTTCTCTTTGCCCCGGTCTTGCAAGTTGCCTTCCTCTCTTCCTTGTCATGTTGATACTTCGATGTCACTTGAATGAATGACAACAATACTATTACTACATACGTTTTAAAACGCCGCTGTTACGCAACAGCAACGTCGCAGGTCAGAATGAAACGCAGCTCCTACGTAACAGCAACGCGATATACGCAGCACTTACGCCACGCAAACGCCGCGATACGTGGGTCTTACGCCGCAGCTTCGCAGTAGAAACGTAGCTCATACTCCATGTACACAACAAGACATCTAATTTGCATAAAAAACGCAGCAGGTTGCGACGTTTGGCCACGTTTTGAGTTTTTGTCAGAAACGTGATGAAACGTAGCAGAAACGTAAAGGTGTGACCGGGGCATTAGCTTGATGTGCCAATGTAACACTTACTGTTCATATGAACAAAAAGTGTTGTGATCACAAAACTATAGAAATCTTATCACGATTACTAGTCTGTGAAACGAAGATTATATAGAGAAAAGTGGGGTTTATGGGGTATATATTGTCTGCCTTATTTTTGCTCAAAAACATAGATCGTGGGTACTCGATAGAACCGCCTCAATGAGGCGGTTCTAACGAGCACACCCAATCTACGTTGAAAGCAGAAATAATAAAGATGTTATCATTTTTACATAATATTTATCATTTTCTGACACCATGTTGGACGCCATTATTTCTTACCGACATGTTTACCTAATGTTATTCCAGGCCTTGGATATTTGGAACATATTTTGTCGCTCCATCTAGTGGACCTCTACAAAGACCATTCAAATGACAGAATGTATAACCCTGGGCTTAATTTTATAAACATAAAACATTATACACAGCCTTAAAGCAATCTTCACTGTAAGACTTCAGTTAAGCAGGCAAGGACTCGACAGCAAGAAACCACTGAAATGCTGGGGCAAAAGAAAAACCAACAGTTAGACACTTTATATAGAGAAAACTGGGGTTTACGGGGGTATACATTATTTTTCTTATTTCTGCTCCAAGGTATACGTTGTGTGTACTCGTTAGAACCGCCTCATTGAGGCGGTTCTAACGAGTACCCGCAACGTATTGAGGCGGTTCTAACGAGTACCCACAGCGTATATTGGAACAATAAATAAGAAAAATATCACGGATTTTCATCAGAAAAGTAGCTATTTTGCAGATAAGAAACAATGCACTATGTCGCACGGGTGTGTTATTGTAATGATTCATTGGCCCAATGAAACGCCCGCCCATCGGGGCTTGAAGAAATATATGGGCTGCATGATGCTTCCACGCAGAGCTGAAACCGACCTGCACACGAGTACTGGTAAACTGCTTAGAGGATCTAAGCCTGCCCAGGCAAAGCAGTGCGTGTCGGCCCGTCCATGCTTATAAACCCTAATGGTTTCATTGGGCGGCAGGGCTTGAGATGCCATTTCATCTCAATGTCGGGTAAAAGTCCCACAAAATTGGAAGCAACGTCTCCAAAATGACCTTTACAGTGTTGACGGGGACGTTAAACCTCAAATCAAACAAACAAACAAATTGGCCAAATGAAATAATGTTTGGCATTTAAGTTCGACTAGGTTCGAATAATATATGTACATGTATATCACAGATTTTAGTATCTGTTATGGTTTCTTTGTGATTAAAGCTTTTATTATGCCCCCGCCATTCGAAGAATGGTGGAAAGGGCATATAGCGTTGCCCCTGTCCGTCCGTCCGTTCGTCCGTGCGTCCGAAACTTAAACGCAGTCAATAAATTCTTTATTGCTTGATGAATTTTAAAATTACTCGGCATAAATGTTGACCATCATGAGACGACGTGTCACGTGCAAAACCCAGTTCCGTACCTCCAAGGTCAAGGTCATACTTAGAGGTCAAAGGTCAAAAAAGGGTCCGAAACTTAAACGCAGTCAATAACTTTCTTATTTCTGGATTGATTTTGAAATTACTTTGTAGAAATGTTAACCATCATGAGGCGATGTGTCACCTGCAAAACCCAGGTCCGTACCTCCAAGGTCAAGATCATTCTTAGAGGTCAAAGGTCAAAAAAAGGGTCCGAAACTTAAACGCAGTCAATAACTTTCTTATTTCTGGATTGATTTTGAAATTACTTTGTAGAAATGTTAACCATCATGAAGCGATGTGACACCTGCAAAACCCAGGTCCGTACCTCCAAGGTCAAGGTCAAACTTAGAGGTCAAAGGTCAAAAAAAGGGTCCGAAACTTAAACGCAGTCAATAACTTACTTATTTCTGGATGGATTTTAAAATTACTTTGAAGAAATGTTAACCATCATGAGACAATGTGTCACGTGCAAACCAAGATCCGAACCTCCAAGGTCAAGGCCATACTTAGAGGTCAAAGGTCAAAAAAAATGGTCCGAAACTTAAACGCAGTCAATAAATTTCTTATCTCTGGATTGATTTTGAAATTACTTGGCAGAAATGTTGGCCATCATGAGACAATCACACAAAATCAAGGTCCTTACCTCTAAGGTCAAGGTCATACTTAGAGGTCAAATGTGAAAAAAGGGTCCAAAACTTAAACACGGTCAATAACTTTCTATGGATGAATACGAACATAGAGATATTTTTAGGCGTGGGGATCCGTGCCCTTTGGACGCATTTCTAGTTCTGTATGGTACAATTATTTTTGGTACAGAAAATTATATTTGATATATCTTTCTTTTCAAACGTTTTTAAGGATATCCCTGATACATTTTGTTTGTTTGTTGTTTGATTTGAGGTTGAATGTCCCCGTCAATACTGTAAAGGCCATTTTGGAGACCTAACTTTGCTTCCAAATTTGTGGGACTTTTACCCGACATTGAGATGAAATGACATCTCAAGCCCTGCCGCCCAAAGAAACTAATAGGGTTTATAAGCATGGACGGTCCGACACGCACTGCTTTGCCTGAGCAGGCTTAGATCCTCTAAGCGGTTTACCAGTTCTCGTGTGCGGGTCGGTATCAGCTGTGCGTGGAAGCATCATGCAGCCCATCTATCTCTTCAAGCCCCGATGGGCGCGGGACACAAAATACACAAGAAATAGTGGAGAAAATGCCATTAAAACTTACCACTACCGTAAGGTGTCGCCAATCCTTAAACTTCACAGAAATCAATCATAATAGCATGTATTTGTACCATATGACATGCGGCCCCCGCCCATCGGGGTTTGAAGAAATAGGAGGGCTGCATGATGCTTCCACGCAGAGCTGAAATCGACCCGCAGACGAGTACCGGTAAACCGCTTAGATTATCTAAGCCCTACCCAGGCAAACGGTGTTGCGAGTCGGACCGTCCATGCTTATAAAGCCTATTGGTTTCATTGGGCGGAAGGGCTTGAGATATCATTTCATCTCAATGTCTGGTGAAAGTCCCACAAAATTGAAAGCAACGTCTCCAAAATGACCTTTACAGTGTTGACGGGAACGTTAAACCTCAAATCAAACAAACAAACAAAATGGCCAAATGAAATGTTTGGCATTTAGGTTCGACTAGGCTCGAATAATATATCACAGAGTTTGGTAGCTTTTGTGGTTTCTGTTTGACTAAAGCTTTTATTCACTATGATACAATTAATTTTGGTGCAGAAAATTATATTTGATATATCTTTCTTTTCAAAGCCGGCCTCTGTAGCTCAGTCGGATGCGCGTCTGGCTGGTGATCAGGAGGACGGGGTTTGATTCATGGCGGGGGTCGGCAACATTCTTTCGTGGAGATTGATCATGAAATCTTTTCCACGGCCATTCTCTCCCTTCCGCTGATTCAAGGGCAGTTGTCAGTTTCTGGCGAAAGAATGTGCACTGTACTGGTTAGCCGCTTAAGTATAAGCTTGCCCAGGAAAGTGTGGATAGGTAACCTGACCGGCTCAAAAATTACCTAAACAGTGTTGACTGGGCCGTTAAACTTCAAAACAAACAAACAAATCTTTCTTTTCAAAAGTTTTTAAGGATATCCCTGATACATTTTAAATGGCATATCTTGGTAATTGTTTTCTGAGAAAAAGTGCTCCTTCGAGCTGCTTGATAAAAAGATTAAACTTGTGCTAAAATTTGTTTTTCAATTATGACAAAAAATATGATTGAAATAAATAAATATCCAGTGAGCCTGAAATGTTACCTTAAAAATGTCTTACCTTTAATTCTAACACAGCGCGCCTATATAGGCAATGGAAAATAACTGTGTTTTATTCTACAACAAATCACGACAAGGAAGAACGTGACGTCATTAAAAAATATCAATTTATGACGTCACGAGTCGATTTCCTTGACGTTAGACGGTGTAACGTCATATTCTCGCATCGAAAACGTTAGAAAAGGATAAAAATGCATGTGTTTCAGTCGATAATTTTAGCGGGATTTCTTCTAACAATGGCGAAAAATTGTGAAATTTTGAAGGGAACAACAACAGTGTTGACTGGGCCGTTAAACTCCAAAACAAACAAACAAATAAATCTTTATTTTCAAAAGTTTTTAAGGATATCCCTGAATTGCCGCTTTTCAGCCTTTTAGAATCGAAATGGATCAGCTCTAGTCTGTGATTTGTTGAGTAATAAATCACAGTTTGTCGGTCAGTTGTAAGTAGACAAATCACGCGCGCTACGCGCGCGTGATTTGATCTACTTTACAATTTGCCCCCAAACTGTGATCTATTACGCAACAAATCACAGTTAAAGCTGATCTATTTCTTGATTCAAGTAATAGTGGAGAAAATGATATTAAAACTTACCACTACCGTAAGGTGTCGTCAATCCTTAAACTTCACAGAAATCAATCATAATTGCATGTATTGGTACCATATGACATGCTCAGACATGCATGTTTGTTATCACGACACACTGTTGTCAAGATATAAAAGAAAAATATGTTCTTTCTATTTTGTTCCATTATTTTGTGTTCTTTTCTATTCTATCATTCTAATCTATTCCAGCCCATTTTGCTTCCTTCTAGTTTTTCTCTTTTCTACTATATTACATTTTTGCTGCTATTTTAAGTAAAAATGATATTTTCCTGGTGGGAAAATATTCCTTTCAGGCGGGGATATATTTCTTTTCGAACGTCATCATGCACTAAAGCGCGCCAAAATCGATACAAATTACGTCACGTCACAGCGCCAATTACGTCAGTTTTAGGCGTTAGAAAGGCCAAAAACGGCCGGTTAAATAAATATAATATAAGCATTAATACATATTTAGTTTTGAATGCAGGAAATATTTCCCTCGAAACTTGCAAATCTTATAAAGGTTTAAACATATTTTATTGCTTATATACATGTAAGTTACAAGCAAATGGGTTGGGCCACAAGTTCTAACAACATTAATTACGGCCCGTCCCGTACAAACTACACAATTACAAGCAATAACAGATGACAATGAATTTTTCAACACAATCGCAAAATAGATTTTTCAGTCTAATTTTTCAAACAATGAGAGAGAGAGAGAGAGAGAGAGAGAGAGAGAGAGAGAGAGAGAGAGAGAGAGAGAGAGAGACAGAGACAGACAGACAGACAGAGACAGAGAGACAGAGGGAAAGAGAGAGTACCGGCTACCAAACGAGATATTGTTTATAGAGTTATTAAATGACAAATATACCGGTTATCCCTGTGAACCATGTGCAAAGCGACGTGTTTCCTTGATATAACATTGTACACTTTTGAACAAGTCTTTGTTTTCGTTTTCAGTAGCATTTTCCTTACCATAAAGTACAATTTGACAATTCAGAGGGTGAAAAATTCTGGTTGCCTGAAAAAATGAACTCGTGCATTGGCATACTTTGGGCATTGAAAGAAAAAATGTTCTGCATCTTCTACTACATGTCCACAATCACAGTGGGCATCTACTATTAAATGATTATTGTAACGGTCATAATTAAGCTCGCTACAGTTGTTGCGTATTCGTGCATGAAAAATCGAAAGATGTCTGCTTCCAGATATAAAATATGATGGTACAGAAGGTATCACAAACAAATGAGCTAGAACAGCCGTTTTAAAAGAGGAGATAGTGGCAGAATTCCTAATGTTTTCAGGAAGATTATTCCACAGAGATATAGATGCTGGAACAAATGATCTAGAAAAAAGTGTTGTTCTACTGCTAAGTAACTGGTAATTTTGTGCATTTCGTAATTGGTATGGTGTATTGCTACCGACTGTTGGGGGGAAGAGATTTTTTAAATAGTCCGGGACAAGTTCATTTCGGACCTTGTACATTATCATTAACTTTTGGTACATTCGCCTGTCCCCTAAAGACATCCATCCTATTTCTTTATACAGGTTTTGTAAAGACACGGAGCGTGTTAAGCCCGTAACGATACGCGCCGCTTCGTGCTGAATTTTTTCTAAAGTGTCTTTTTCTAGAACTGTGCAACTGTCCCATACAACAGAGGCATATTCAAGAATTGGTCTCAAAAAAGAGATGTAAACTTGATTCATAGCTTTCCGACTTAAGGAGAACTTTATTTTACGCATAATACCGAGAATTTTGGATGCAGATGACACGATATTACTAATGTGGTCATGCCACTTAGCATCATTTGCATTCGCACTGTTTGTTTGCTTGATTTGCAAGTCTCTCGGAAAATATTTCCCGTATTTAAAACTAAAGACGTATTAATCTCTATTTATTCTACTGTATCATCTTGTATTCTGTTAAATTTATATCAGACCAGAAATGCAAAAAGTGATTACTATCTTGTAAACTTTCGTTTCCGTATTTAGAGTTTGTTTTTGTTTTACCTGTTTTTCAGATCCGGAGTCGAAGTCGGATGCTCTCCGCGCATGCTCAAACGAAAGTACAGACTTCAAGATAGCCCTAGCGACCATTGGTACCCTGCTCGCCTTGTTAGTGGTTTCCGTCCTGGCGGCCATCTTTGTTTTCGTCAGGGTGATGAGGCTGAACAAACTGGATGAGAAAATGAGGCCTTACAAATAAATTACGACATGCCAAAAGCGTGTGTTCGGGCATGCGCAAAGCGTAGAGAAAAGAAATCAACCTATGAATCGAGCCAGTCAGAAAACGCATTGGGAAGCCTCATAAACACGCAAGTGAAGACTCTAATCGGTCTGCGCGGATCTGCGCGCGAATCTGCGCAGCCCGATAAGAATCTACACTTACCGAACATGTCCGAAGAAACGATATTTTCGAATGACACTGCTCAAATATACAATGTTATTAATATAATCAGCATAAATATTGTCATTTTTTTTAATTCGTCTTGTCACATGCACCTTACCTGCTTTACGTTTTGATAAACTGCCTTTTCATAACATCACGTGAACAAGTCCGTGAAAGGAAACTCCCTTATAGCCCACTTTATACAGAGAACAGGTTTATGGTGGTAAACATTATTTTACTTATTCTTGCTCCAAGACATAGGTTGTGGGTACTCGTTAGAACCGCCTCTATGAGGCGGTTCTAAAGAGCACCCACAACCGGTGTTTGCAGTATTTATAAGAAAAACATCACGAATTTTCATCAGAAAAATGGGCATTTTGGAGATGTTTAAAAATGCACCAATTAGCACGTGTGTGTTATCGCAACGAGGAATTACAATGGGTTATCACCCATTGTGTGTCACTTGATGGCGCCACCAGAAACAACGGTCCTGAGCAATGTTTCAGCACATTTTGATAATCTTCATTTTCATAATGGGGCATTACATTGGGTTATCTTCCGCTGCGGAACACGTAAGCACGCCCATATAATTTTGGCCCCATTAAATCCCACTTTTATGTGGAAAACCTGGGTTTTACATGGGCGTCGAATATTTTTTTTATTTCTCCTTAACTTGAACATAGATTGTGGGTACTCGGCAGAAAACTCGCCGAGGTGGTTCTAACGAGTACCAACTATTTATGTTTGGAGCAGAAATGTGAAAAATATCAGAAAATCTTATCAGAAAAATTTTCATTTTTTCATGGAAAAAAAACTTAAATATATTTGAATAGGCGTGTTTTAGAAATTGTATCGTTTTTGGACGCCACTAGAAAACATTACGAAAACAAGCCTATATAAAACAAGGGAGCCGGCCTCTATAGCTCAGTCGGTTCGATTCCTGCCGGGGTCGGCAAATTCTTTCGTTGAGATTGATCAGGAAACCTTTTCTATAGTCATTCTCTCCCTTCCGCTGATTCAAGAAGGGCAATTGTCAGTCTCTGGTGAAAGAATGAGCACTGTACTGGTTTACCGCTTACGAATTAGCCTGTCCAGGAAAAGTGTGGATAGATAAACTGGCCGTCTAAAAAATGATCTAAATAGTGTTGACTGGGCTGTTAAACTTCAATACAAACAAACAAACAAAAACAAACGGTCATCCTCTCCCCTTCCGCTGTTTCAAGAAGGGCAGTTGTCAGTTTCTGGCGAAAGAATGTGCACTGTACTGGTTAAACGCTTGCGTATTAGCCTGCCAAGGAAAAGTGTGGATACATAAACTGGCCAGCTCAAAAATTACCTAAAATAGTGTTGACTGAGCCGTTAAACTCCAAAACAAACAAACAAACAAAATCAAAACAATGTATGTTGTGTGTACTCATTAGAATCGCCTCATTGAGGCGATTCTAATGAGTATTCATAGCATATCTTTTTCACAATGAATTATCTTTCTAAATACTGCCTTAAACTGTTTTATCAGGGCCTATGGAAAGCATTTTCTAGGGGCTCAAGAATGTCTTCGAATCAGCCATGGAAAACGAGCCATCGGTATTCGAGCCAGCGAGGTTAACTGTATAAGGGGCTTGAATAAATATATAGGCTGCACGATGCTTCCACGCAGAGCTGAAACCGACCCGCACACGTGTACTGGTAAACAGCTTAGAGGATCTAAGCCTGCCCAGGCAAAGCGGTGCGAGTCGGCCCGTCCATGCTTATAAACCCTATTGGTTTCATTGGGCGGCAGGGCTTGAGATGTCATTTCATCTTAATGTCGGGTAAAAGTCCTACAAAATTGGAAGCAACGTCTCCAAAATGACCTTTACAGTGTTGAAGGGGACGTTAAACCTCAAATTAAACAAACACACACTGTATAAAGTGGGGTGTAGAGGGGCGCTTATTGAAAGTTGTTCCCGTAATGCGAAGAAATAATTTAGGGAGATTTTCTTTGTATATCTGGAAAATGCATGTTGTGTGTACTCCTTATAAGCCGTATTTTTACCGAAGGTGTGGATTTATCCATTGCTTGACACGTCAGAACATTAAAAGCACCAACAGGGCGGTTCTACTGAACACCCATAATCTCTGTTTGTAAAAAAAAAATCGACCCACCACGCATTAAGTCTTGCTGAATCTTGGTTCTTTGCTACAGTGTAATATCACATGAATCATGAAAACACGCCTATATAATTTTGACCCCTTGAGCCCCACATTTATATAGCAAAACTGGGGTTTACAGGGGTAAACCTTATTCTTCTTATTTCTGCTCTAGAATATAGATTGTTGGTACTGATGCGGTTCTAACGAGTACCCACAATCTATATTCAGAAATAAGAAAAATATCACAATTTTTTCGTCTAAAAATTGCATTTTTTCGGCGGTAAAGTTTACAATGTATTTGTATAGACGTGTTTTCCCTATGTTTACTACAAGCATTTGTTTTATTCTTGCTCCTTGCTTTCAATCACAGCGCTTGCTGAAAGATCCACAGGCCATATATATGAGCTGAAATAAGCAAAAATACTTTATACCCCGGTAAACCCTAGGTTTCTCTATATATAGTGGGGTTTACAGGGTGTTTGTTACAATGTCAAGCATTCGCAATGTTTACACAGTGCAGAAAAAAAGAAATCTATTGATTTTTTCTGACCAAAAAAAAAAAAATGTATTTCATATAGGAAAACACGCCTATATAATTCTGACTACCTTGAACCCCACTTTTACATAGTAAAACTAGGGTTTACAGGTGAAAACCTTATTTTTCTTATTTCTGCTGTGCAGAAATTAGATAAAATATCACAATTTTTCATCTTAAATTTTTTTTTTTTTTTTTTTTTTTGCGGCAAAGTTTACCATGTATTTGAATAGGCGTGTTTTCGAAATGACAGTCTTAAAAACACTGCTAAGCAAATTATTATTTCATGTCTGAAAATCTACAGTAATTAAGGCGTAACTATACCAAATTTAGTGACACAAAGGCCTTTTTGATATTTAATCTTCACCATTTTGTCTCAACCCCAAAGTTCTGAAACCGAAACAGATGATGGACAAGACCCGACAAACACAGCACATCTCCTCGGAGCGCACACCGACCGACGTAGCTCATGAGACAGGTAAACTGGAGGCATCAGGCAAGAGACGCCTACCCTAGGACTACTTATAGGCGTCCCCCACCGAGCCAACATCAGCAAACATGGCCCACACTCCACGGAAGTCCCGGGCATCAGGAAGGAGATGTCCAAAGTAGTGAGACTTGCAAAATTTAGAATATAACAAAAAGTGCAACCAAATCCGCTAAGATACATGTCTCACCTGACAAGCCAGTAATTGATATAAATAATACGTATCTATTTGATAGTAAATTGCTCTTACATACATGTATGTACATATTGAAATTGAGACAAGCTCGTAAAAAAATTTGAATAATATCTAACGATCTTTCAGCCTCATTTTTATATTAATCAATGCTTATCATCAATATTATATGAAAAAAGCAAAACTTATAGTTACTTTTTTTTAGATTCACTGTCCCAGTGAATGAGTGTGTGTCAGTTTTACGTCCCAACAACAGCTAAGGTCATACGGAGACGGGACCTCGGTTTAAAGACTGATCCGAAAGTCTGTAAAAAACCCGGGATCGATCCCCTGCAATCCCTGGTTTATCAGGCGAGTAGCATAACTACTACACCACAGAGGCTTCTAATCACTGCCCCAGTGACTGACTGCTTAGGAAGAAGGAAACGCATTCACTTGGTGATCCATATGTCAATGGCCTGGCAGCGTTGCTTTCCGGAGATTCGCAATAAGACAAATACAATGTATAACTCTAATGTATTGCATATGTAAAGCGCCGTCTGATTGGACGCCGTCAAAAATTTGCGACAGTATATTCTGCGATATACTATCGGAAACCCGATGTCATCGCGTAACGTCGCTTTTTATTGGCTGGTATCTGGTTTTACGCAGCTCACAGCGCTAGCTGTTTTGTGCAAAATAGTACAGTTTTAACAAAACAAACGTGTAAGTGCATTAGAATGGGGAAAAATTGTGATTTGGGGAGGTAAATCGTCGGTTTTACGGTCGCAAATTACGTTTTACGGCTCCGCTAACGCGTCGCCGTAAAACGAAATTTCCGACCGTAAAACCTCCGATTTACCGCCCCAAATGACAATGTTGAATACAGTTATTCCCTAATTATAATTTGAAAATATATTTATATGGTCATTCTCTCCCGTCGTCCGGATGATCATCACCTGAACAAGACCGTTATATGAACATATCGAAAACACAGCCGTGCCTCTCATGAGACAAGAATATCCCTTTGTCTGACTTCGTTGTCACACTCTAGGGTAAATTATAGTTTATTGACAACCCTGAGATCTCAACGTTCAAGCGTGACAAGACTATTCCCTGTTTCAGGGGAAGCAAGTTTCGGATTTCTTTTTTCACAGGATTTTAAAATTGTAAATAAGTTTTTTGATAGTGCCGTGATGTAGAAGTCGTGGCCAAGTGGGTAATACATGATATTGCAGTACGAATCTCAATAAAACGAAATCTCCCAATGTAAAATCCAAACTGAAGGCGACTTACCTAAAACACGGACTAGTCCAAAATTAAAAGTGCAGTCACGTCTCACTGCGTTTTGAAAGACTATAGCCCACTCAATCTAATATTGGAAAACATGTTCATTGCAGTGGAACTTTTTTCTTTTCTTTTTTTTTTTTTTTTTTTTCATTGCGATTTTAAATGCACCACAGGCAATTAATTTTTCAACTATTCAGCTAACGGTGAATATATATCAACTGTTTATCCATCTATTAAGATCGCCATTATTGTTTTCATGCATGACTTCTGTGACATTTCGTAGGGGCACCTGAAGGTTGTTGTAAAGATACACATGGTTTGAGAACATTTTTGATGCAATGTTTAACGGTATTAACAATCGTTTTATAAGTGTATGTGCTAATGTGAAAATTGGATGTGATGTGTTGCATGTATACTTTTTTATAAGTTGATGAATAAATTGACGATGGAAGGCATTACGTTAACACAGCCGTGCGACATAGTGCATTTTTCACATCTCCATAATGGCTCCGTATGTGATGAAAGTCCGTGATATTTTTCTTATAAATGCTCAAAACATAGGTTGTGTGTGCTCGGTAGAACCGCCTCAATGAGGCGGTTCTTACGAGTACCCACAACGTATGTATTGGAACAGAAATAAGAAAATTAATGTTTAACCCCGTAAACCCCAGTGTTCTCTATATAAAGTGGGGTTTAGGGGGTTCTTCATTTTTCGGACTTGTTCACGTGAAGGAGAGATTGGTTCTGTTAGTGCCGCTAAGTCAGAAAAGATATTACCCTGTTTTGGGCCTCACTGAATTTGTGCTGTTGACTGCTGATTCGGCGGAGTTTATTCGAAATATATAGAGAAAGAGGGTTTACCAATTTATTTGCGCATGCGCGATCATCAATACATGTATCACCTGGACGCTTAATCTGTCCCAGACGCTTGATCCATAAAAAATGGGGGCAAGATTCACTTTTTGTTGTTTTTTGTGTTTTTTTTAGGGCTGGACGATGGTCTCCCCATTCACCGGCAACGTGGAATGGGGATACCACCGAACGGCTACGGTGTAGTGCCAGAATGGATTCGTTCCCTGGGACCCCACCAGCTGACGACCCGCGACACGGGGAAACTGGAAACAACAACAACACTTTCTGTTTTAACGATATTAGTAACAAGAAAAGATATTACACAAAGTGCCATATCAAGTGACTCGATTGTGAGTGCATTGCACTATTTTGGAAAGGAACAGGCAATGGAATCTTATTATTCAACCGTTCAGTTACAAACGTATAAACTAGAATTATTTGACCGTGTCGACATGAATTTGCAGTATCATATTCAACATTACCGCTTGCCTTGTTAGTTTGATCATGTTTGTGGAAAACGGTGTTGAATTTAACAGTGTAAAAGAGATGACTTCGACAATGACTGATCAATGGGCCCAGCCTTATTGATATAACAAACCGACAAGCGCAATCAACAAAGAGACTGGTCTTCTTTATACATGTACTTAGCACCCTCCTTTTCAACACCAAGAACAACAGGAGTCCATTAATTCTGTGCGTGTTTATATATTATTATTATGATGATGATTATTATTATTATTAATTTTCAGCAAGTGTTTCTTCATTTTTTCCAACACATATATTGCAATAATAATAATAATAATAATAATAATAATAATAATAATCAAACTCATAATACTTGTTGTAAAAGTAGCGGTATACTCTTTCAAAACGCAGTGAGACGTGAATGTACTTTTAATTTTGGACTAGTCCGCGTTTTAGGTAAATTGCCTTCAGATGGGATTTTATATTGGGCGATATAGTTTTACTGAGGATCGTACTGCATCATACTAAACACTTGGCCACGAAATCTACATAATGGCATTATAAAAAAACTTATTTATAATTTTTAAATCCTGTGAAAAAAGAAATCCAAAACCTGCTTCCCCTAAAACATGGAATAGTCTTATCACGCTTGAACGTTGAACTCTCAAAGGTCGTTGATAAACTATAGCAGTTGAAGTAATGGTGGAAATAGTAGTAAGTATAATTATTATAATCATCGTTTGGATTATTGAAATTAGTATTGTTATTATTATTATTTTATTAGCAGTAGTAGTAGAAGTAGTGGGAGTAATAATAAGGGTAGTATTGTTTTGTTTGATATGAGATTTAACGTCCCCGATACGGGCCTCCGTGGCCTAGTGTATAAGAGCGCTGACTCTTAGTCATTAGGTCTCTCACCGCCGTGGGTTCGACTGCCTCGCTCGGGTCACGTGTGAGACGCCAAGTTCTACAACGGAAGGTCAGGTGGTTTTTCTCCGGATACTCCGGTTTTTGCCCACCTATGATTAACGATCGGCTCGATATGATAGCCCCCCCACCCCCCCCCCCAAAAAAAAAAAAAATAACGTCCCCGACAACAATAATTAGGTCTTTTTGGAGACGCTGCTTCCAATTTTGTGGGAGTTTTACCCTACATTTAGATGAAACTAGATCAGCAGTCGATGGTATACCATCGCAAATACCCGCTTTTTCTATGAATAACACTAATGAATATGTATTAGCTAGTTAAAACTACATGTAAGTTAAAAACAAGTTGCAAAGAACATTCTAACTGATAAGCAAAGTTTCAGAAGCGTAACTCTTATAGTTTAGAAGATAAGGCAAAGTCATACTTTTTGACCTTTGACCTTGGGGTTATGTTGAGGTCCACCTAAAGTATTCCAATTTATTCTATATTCCAACAGCCATCCAATAACCAAGTTTCAGAAGTATTACTCCGATAGTTTAGAAGATATGGCAAAGTAGAAGTAAAACAAAGATCAGGAATTGATACAATTAACTTACTTCATCCATAAAAGACACCAAAGGGAAAGAAATACAAACATTAAGCGACCAGACCATAATGGAAACCTAAACAAAGGAAGGCCATATGGACAGTTACTTTCCCACAAAATGGCCATACGGCCATCCAAAATTAAAAGACACAAGTGACACACACAGTAAGCAACAAACAACAACATAAATAAATCGCCACAGAAGAGCCGCCTTGGAACGGTCAGTGGAAGATTTCCACTGAGGGGCTTAAATCGATTTTACGTGGCCACAATCCTCGCCCTTACTTCCGTCGCGATTTAGACAAATAATTTGTTCAGTCCGCATGAAGGCCTCCTAACTCATCAGTGCAACATCTCCGTGAACACAGAAATCAAAGAACCACAGAGGTGAGACAACGGTGAGGACTCGACAGCAAGAAACCACTGAAATGCTGGAGCAAAAGAAAACCAACAGTTAGACTCCGATGAGCCCGACCAGAGACAGAGCATCAGGCACCAACCAACATTATCTCTTTAATTTTCAATAAGCCTTTACGTTGGAGCCGTCATAGAATCTGAGGCCTGACCCACCGGCGTGCAATTAAAGAGGGAAGCAAAGTTGCCAACCGTGATTGGGTTAACTACCATGCATGCAGTCTGTCGTATAATATCCATGTTGTACCCAATCTTTTTATATCGAAGAATGATTTTACGAAATTGGGTGCTGAAGTCATTGCGGTTATATATTTTTCTGAATTTATATACTAAGTCACCATAAAATTCGGGTTCCGATAGACCTTGTTGCAGAATAGATTTAAGTCCAATATTGAATTTTGAAATTAAATCAGAATGGCGTCTATAAAATTTTGAAAAGGCTTTGCGTAGTTTATGGTACCGATAACCCTGATTAAGAAGTTTAGCCGTTAATAATTTATTACGAGTGTTGAAGTCAGTTTCATGACTACACACTCTAGCAAATCGAATTAATTGCGAAATATAAACGCCATAGGATGGCGCACGAGGAACATCACCATCCAAAAAAGGAAAATTTACAATCTCAAAATCAAAGTCATCGCGTTTATCATAAATTTTGCACGAAACAAATCCATCTACAATAGATAGATGTAAATCCAAAAACGGGGCCTCGGTATCAGAAGAATTTGCTTTATTTAACTGAAGTTCTAGGGGGTAAATCTGACTGATCAAACCATCAAAATAGGTATTATCAATATTTAATAAATCATCTAAATATCTAGAAGTAGAGCTAAAAGCTTCAATAATTTTAGATTGGTTATCAATGGAAAGCGACAAAATGAAGTCTCTTTCATAACAATACAAGAACAGATCAGCCACAAGAGGTGCGCAATTAGTACCCATCGGAATACCCACAATTTGTCTAAATAACTTAGTACCGAATCTAATATAAATATTGTCAAGTAGAAAGGTGAGGGCATCACACACTTTCTGACATGACAAAAGTGTATAATTCTTATGCTCTTTAGAAGTGAAAAATGCATTTCTGACATTACATGCAAGATAGAGAGAATCTTCTCTGTGAAAAGCCCATTCAATTAAATCATTAAGCTTTTCTTTTATAAGATTATGAGGAAGTGTAGTGTAAAGAGTGGAAAAATCGTAGGTAGACAGACTAGAAGCACGAAACTGTCTAGATTTCAATTTATTTAAAACCTCATTCGAATTTTTTATAGACCAAAACAGATTTCTTCCTGATCTTTCAAAGACTTTATCACAATATTTAATTACATGCGTTTTAATAGCAGTAAGACAGGAAGTTAATAAATTAGAAAGTTCAGTGGTAGTGCAAGAACTAGAATTTGCAATAAACCGTGCTTTGTAAGGTTTTTTATGAAGTTTTGGTAACCAGTATAGCGTAGGAAGCTTGTCTTGGCCTTCGTTAACACACACAGCAAACTTGGTGGCTGAAAGACAAACATGTTTATCTTCTATAGCTCTCTCTTCAGCCAGAGGCTGAAGTTCATAGGCCAAAGTCATACTTTTTTACCTTTGACCTTGGGTCGAGGTCACACCAAAAGTAGCCCAACATATTCTATAATCCAAGGAGCATCCAATAAGCAAAGTTTCAGTAGTGTAACTCCAATACTGTAGGAGATATGGCAAATCATAATTTTGACCTTTGACCTTGGGGTCATGTTGAGGTCAAGGTCACACCAAAAGTATCCAAATTTATTCTATATTCCAAGGGTCATCCAATAACCAACGTTTCATAAGTGTAACTTTAATAG
Organism: Lucinisca nassula; assembly: GCA_963580285.1. Taxonomy (NCBI): domain Eukaryota; kingdom Metazoa; phylum Mollusca; class Bivalvia; order Lucinida; family Lucinidae; genus Lucinisca; species Lucinisca nassula. The sequence continues at coordinate 18,801,318 of OY757027.1, read as the reverse complement.
TTTAGCAGATATTGCAAAATCATACTTTTTGACCTTTGACCTTGGGGTCAATGTCACACCAAAAGTAACCTGACATATTCTATATTCCAAGGACCATCCAATAAGCAAAGTTTCAGTAGTGTAACTCCAATAGTTTAGGAGATATGGCAAATCATAATTTTTTACCTTTGACCTTGGGGTCATGTTGTGGTCAAGGTCACAAAAAAGTTGCCTACTGCCATCTACATTCTATGTACTATCCACATGCAAAGTTTCAAAAGTGTAACTTCAGTGGTTGCAGAGGAGATCCATTTACAAGAAACGTGACGGACGGACAGACGGACGGACGTTCTCACAAATGGATACTTATGTGGCTATTTTGAGCAAGATTGATACTTAGGTGGCTAATT